>LR738709.1:559347822-559399536 GCA_902687465.1 Secale cereale | reverse complement strand
CATCGTACGGGCCTTCATGAAGCATTTCCACAGCATCATCTTTGCAAGAAGGGGGTGCAGGAATGGGGATCGGGATTCGTGTACTCGGGGGTTGCCGGCACTAGAGAAGACGAGCCGGCGAAGCTTAAGGAGGGACACTTAAATAGACCGAGATATTTTCGTCACAAACGGTTCCTAGAAAAAAACTGTGTGTGATGTTGTAGATATTTTTTATTAGCTGTGAAAGACGAATTTGGAGTAAAGTGGCAATGGATGGTGTTTTTAATGTACGCAAAATTTTGTAGTACTAATACAACTGTCATGTCAAATTTTGGAATATTTCACGGGTCATTTGACCCTTTAAGACATTTAAGTGATTTTCTAGCCATTTAATGGCCGTAATTGAAATTTGAACTACACGTACATGCAACAGCTAACCATAACGGTTTGAAAAGTCGTATTTTGTGCACTTGTGTGCAATTTAATTCCATGTTCAGTAAATTGGAAGGAATTTTCAAATATATTGGTCTAACGGCTATGACATAATTAAGCATGGACTGCCATGGCATTTAAATTCCAAAAAATTAGAAAAATATCAGAAACACATGAAACCATGCTTGATGTAATGTCATGCCACCAAGATGATGTGGTTAAAAATTTGGCATGTGTGATGAAAGTATGGACACACACCCCTCACAAACCGGAGCAACTCACTAGAAGGCTCGTGGTTCCGAGAGGGAACAATCCATGTTTGATGACAAACGGGAGATAGCTTCCTCTTACAGCCTTCAAATTTTTTCAACGTGTAACATGCACTAATACAACAGTCATGTGAAAATTTGGAAAATTTTAGGGGTTATTTGACCTTCTGAAGACATTTAAGTGATTTTCTAGCCATTTAATGGCCGTAATTCAAATTTGAACTACGTCTACATGCAACGGCTAACCATAACGGTTTGAAAAATAATATTTGTATACTTGTGTGCGAGTAAATTCCTTGTGCAATAAATTAGAAGGAATTTTCAAACATATTTGTCTCATGACATGGACACATGCATATGTATGCATGGAGTGCCATGGCATTTAAATTCCAAAAATTTAAGAAATATCAAAAACACAGGAAACCTTGGTTGATGTAATGTCATGCCACCAAGATGATGTGGTAAAAAAATTGGCATGTTTGACGAAAGTTTGGACACCCACCCCTCACAAACCGGAACAACTCACTAGAAGGCTCGTGGTTCCGAGAGGGAACAATACATATTTTATGACGAATGGGAGATAGTTTCCTATTACAGCCTCCAATTTTTTTCTACATTTAACGTGCACTAATAGAACTGTAATGTGAAATTTTGGAAACTTCTAGGGGTCATTTGACCTTTTAAAGACATTTAAGTGATTTTCTAGCCATTTAATGACCGTAATCCAAATTTCAACTTCATCTACATGCAACGGCTAACCATAACGGTTTGAAAAATCATATTTGTGTACTTGTGTGCGAGTTAATTCCATGTGCAGTAAATTAGAAGGAATTTTCAAACATATTTGTCTCACGACATGGACACCTGCATATGTATGCATGGAGTGCCATGGCATTTTAATTCCAAAAAGATTAAAAAATATCAGAAACACATGAAACCTTGGTTTATGTAATGTCATGCCACCAAGATGATGTGGTAAAAAAAATTGGCATGTTTGACGGAAGTTTGGACACACACCCCTCACAAACCGGAGCAAGTCATTAGAAGGCTCGTGGTTCCGAGATGGAACAATGCATGTTTGATGACGAACGGGAAATAGCTTCCTGTTTCATCCTTCAATTATTTTTCTACGTTTAACTTGCACTACTACAACTGTAATGTGAAACTTTGGAAAATTATAGGAGTCATTTGACCTTTTAAAGGCATTTAAGTAATTTTCTAGCCATGTAATGACCGTAATTCAAATTTGAACTACATCTACATGCAACGCCTAACCATCACGGATTGAAAAATCATATTTGTGTACTTGTGTGCGAGTTAATTCTATGTGCAGTAAATTAGAAGGAATTTTCAAACATATTTGTCTCATGGCATGGACACATGCATATGTATGCACGGAGTGACATGGCATTTTAATTTCAAAAAATCAAAAAAAAATCAGAAACACATGAAACCTTGCTTGATGTAATGTCATGCCACCAAGATGATGTGGTAAAAAAATTGGCATGTTTGACGAAAATTTTGGACGCACACCCCTCACAAACCGGAGCAACTCACTAGAAGGCTCGTGATTCCGAGAGGGAACAATGCTTGTTTGATGACGAAGAGGAGATAGCTTCCTTTTACAGCCTTCAATTTTTTTCTACGTTTAACGTGCACTACTACAACTGTAATGTGAAATTTTGGAAAATTCCAGGGGTCATTTGACCTTTTAAAGTCATTTAAGTGATTTTCTAATCATTGAATGACTGTAATTCAAATGTGAACTACATCTACATGCAACGGCTAACCATAATGGTTTGAAAAATCATATTTGTGTACTTGTGTGCGAGTTAATTCCTTGTGCAGTAAATTAGAAGGAATTTTCAAACATATTTTCTCACGAGAGGGACACATGCATATGTATGCATGGAGTGCCATGGCATTTAAATTCCAAAAAATTTAAAAATATCAGAAACACATGAAAACTTGGTTGATGTAATTTCATGCCACCATGATGATGTGGTAAAAAAATTGGCATGTTTGACGAAAGTTTGGACACACAACCCTCACAAACTGAAGCAACTCACTAGAAGGCTCATGGTTCCTAGAGGGAACAATGCATGTTTGATGATGAACGGGAGATAGTTTCCTCTTACAACCTTCAATTTTTCTACGTTTAACGTGCACTACTACAACTGTAATGTGAAATTTTGGAAACTTCTAGGGGTCATTTGACCTTTTAAAGACATTTAAGTGATTTTCTAGCCAATTAGTGACCATAATTCTAATTTGAACTACATCTACATGCAACGCCTAACCATAACGGTTTGATTAATCATATTTGTGTACTTGTGTGCGAGTTAATTCGATGTGCAGTAAATTAGAAGGAATTTTCAAACATATTTGTCTCACGACATGGACACATGCATATGTATGCATGGAGTGATAAGGCATTTTAATTCCAAAAAGTTAAAAAAAGTTCAGAAACACATGAAACCTTGCTTGATGTAATGTCATGCCACCAAGATGATGTGGTAAAAAAATTGGCATGTTTGACGAAAGTTTGGACACACACCCTCACAAACCGGAGCAAGTCACTAGAAGGCTCGTCATTCCGAGAGGGAACAATGCATGTTTGATGATGAACGGGAGATAGCTTCCTCTTAAAGCCTTCAATTTTTTCTACGTTTAACATGCACTAATACAACTATAATGTGAAATTTTGGAAAATTATAGGGGTCATTTGACCTTTTAAATATATTTAAGTGATTTTCTAGCCATTTAATGATTGTAATTCAAATTTGAACTACATCTACATGCAACGTCTAACCATAACGGTTTGAAAATCATATTTTGTGTACTTGTGTGCGAGTTATAAAATCTTCAGACCATGTAAATATCTGGTGTTCAAAAAAGAAAATGTAAAGATCTGGCAAGACGACCGGCCCCCACACGATTGGCACTCTATTTCGCACCTCGAGGTTTGGAAGGTGAATGGCGGGGGTTATTAATGAAACTACAGTACTCGTAAATTCTTGTGACCGGCGTGTGTACTGTTCCCGTCGATCTAGATTCCGGCCGCCAATAAATACTACCTTGCTCACATCGTCCCGCATGCATTCTCATCTACATCCTCCCCTCGCTCGCCCCTTCTCTCTCTCAAAGCTCTGCCATGGCGCCACCGATCTGCCGACGCATCGACGAGGAGTCCCCGCCCCCCGAGAATGCTCAGTCGATGAGCAGCGACAAGGTGGAACTCTACACGCCACCGAATGAGGTTGCGTCGGACCCCCCAACTTTGGATTGGTTTTGGGGCCAGTACAATCTTTGTCTGTGGAAGTCACTGTCGCCGGCTGAGAAAGCCAGGCAAGTGGCCTTCAAAAAGGAGATGGTGGAGGAGAAAGCCAGGTACCAAGCGGCCTGTGAAGCCTGTGATGTCGCCTAGAAAAGGGAGATGGTGGAGCTTTGGGGGCGGGCGCATCGTCGTGCGGAGGAAGTGTACGAAGACAGGTACTTCGCGAGGAAGGCCAAATGTGCTAGGCGCCTCATCACTGTGTGGAGGTGGGCCGTTAAGCTCCAGCGTGCCACCGACGAGGATATCCGGTGGGCGCCCAACGAAATGGCAAGATCGTCTGCGCTCCCGCCAGCAAGAGGCGGATCGGTACGTCAAGTGCTGCGAGGCGGAGGAGGCAGAGTACTGCCTCCGCGCTGGGATGACGCCGCGCATGAGGAGTGATTATTAATTTTAGTATTGTTTGTTTTCAATTTTATGCATTGTACCTAGTAGTTAAGTATCATCACGTATATGTGATGATATTATATGTATTCTTTGGTGAACTAATGAAATCCATTTTCTATCTATTTTTGTATACTAATTTGAATCTAGCTATTATCATCCACATATAAAGAACGGAAAATAGAGTACACACATTGAAACAGAGGAATAAACAGAGCAATACTAT
The DNA here is from genome assembly GCA_902687465.1 of Secale cereale. NCBI lineage: Eukaryota > Viridiplantae > Streptophyta > Magnoliopsida > Poales > Poaceae > Secale > Secale cereale. The sequence continues at coordinate 559,394,912 of LR738709.1, read as the reverse complement.
GATTGTTGTGAATACATAGCTATCCACGTCGAAACGACTCAACAAAATAAAACACGTCCATGAGACCATGACCAGCAGCCCTTGCCTACGATAGCTCTTGGCTTTGCCTGAACTCGTGCAGGCGTTCGTCCAAGCGGTCAACACGCTCGCGGTACATCTGGAGTGCTATCTCGAGCTCCAAGTTGGCTATTTCATTGGAGATCATCAGCTCGAGGATGTGATGGCCATGTTCCTCCACTGCGCCCAGGTGGACACCTGGGCCAAGGAGGCGGTCGAGCCTATGGACCAGCGTGTTGGCATCCAACGGGCCGCGGACAAGGCGAACGGCGCCACCCATGCGAACCGCGTGGCGGTCGTCCGGTGCAAGTACGGCGCGGCCGGCCTCTGGTGTGAGTACGACACTGAGGGCCTCTGCCCACTCCTGGAGAGGAATGGGGGTACTGACGGGACGTGTACCTAGCTGCGACGCCGTGTCGGCAGCAGGCAAGCGTCGATGGATCCACTCTTGTTGTGTGGCGCGCCGCGCCTCTCGCTCTGCGGTGCTCCAACAGTCTCGCCGTTCGGCGAGCCGCAACGTATCAGCGCGGATGCGCCTAGCTTGCTTTGCAGCGCGCCATCGATGATGTTGTGCGGCGAGCTGCAGCTTGTCAGCGCTGACATGCCTACCTTGATCTATGGCGCTCAAGCGCCATGCGCCAAAGGTCTGCTCAACCCTGGCGATGATGTGCATCACAGTGTCGTCCATCGCGTTGCCGGGGAGCGCCTCAGCCTTGATGGGCCATGGCGCCTGCTCATTTTCCTCGTCGACGAGGTTGATGACAGATGTGGTGCTTTTGTGGGTTGGCATGCTTGGAAAAGGTGGATGTGCTACATGCTGTGCTTGTAGCCTCCGTGTGTCGTGTGCCGCCTAGGTTTATGCGCAATATCGCTGGGTGGCGGGAAACATGTGAGGAAATGGTGGTGTATTCATAAAACGCCATCAATTAATGGAAACTTAGCATAGAAGGAACATTGAGCTAGCTCAAGAAGTAGATGATGATCAGATGAACACGGACCACACTAGGGAACCCGTCGGTGATGAATTCATCAATCGCAAATGGTTGAATACTAGCAAGCATTTGCCCACACCACACACGGCTTATTCCATCACAAACAGGTCAGATGTATCAACTATATGCCATGTATCGCACATTGTCAAAAAGTAATGCAGTAGACCTTCTTTAACATGTGTTAAGAAATTAAAAAACAAGGACCTTAAAAGGTTAAATTAACTCATGGGATGGGTCGTATCAGTCATTTAATTTGACAAATACGACCCATCCTATCAGTTAATTTAACATCAGCACAACTTCCCATCCAGTCACCCATCTGATGGCTGCTCCAGCCTGAGCACACTTATGGTGTATCCTGATGACCGCCCATCGCCCAATGGCCTATAAATATTGTGTAGGCAGAGCATATCCCATACATCTTATTAGAAGCAAGCGTCTGTGTTATTATCGGTCTTCGCACCCATTTCTAATTACAGACCTATTTGTCGCGTATCACACACATCTTGTTATATTGAACCGTTTTTGTTCTCTTGTCTCAACGCAAACAGTTCATCCGAGTGAACCGCATGCCGTATATCGCACACACCTTCATCTGGCTGGACATTTCCTTTGTGTTTCCTAATCACAAACAATTCATCCGAGTGAACTGTATGTTGTATATCACACACGCCTTCATCTGGTTGCCCGTTTCTTTTGTTCCTCCTCATCGCAAATAATTTATTGAATTGAACCGTATGCCCCGCATCGCACATGCAACTAAAATCTGAACCGTGTTTGATGCATCCGTCATCGCAAACGTTTTGCACCTTTTTTATGGTTTTTTACACCACCGTTTGCGATTATTGCATCGTACACAATTTTGTCGAAGGGTCTCTGATCGTAGTGTCACGTTAGCAGCATCCTGCAGTAGTGATGGTTCATTGCAGCATATGTTCTCCGTACAATTTGATATATGCAAGGTTTTGTTGCTAAATACTACATCCTTACAATGAGAAGGGAATCAAGAGAAGCTAGCAGTAGCAGTTATAACTGAAGTGATAACGGGCACTTCTCTCTTTTCTGAACAACACTTGATTTTCTCATAGTATTAGTCCTTTACTGAATTTAGTTGATACATAAATGGTTATTTACTGAACAATACTTGTATGTGTGTAGGTACGAGGGTGATAAAGTTTTAAAATGGTCCTTTGCCAAACAAGGGCATCCTAATTTCTGACTGGATTATACTGTAACAATATGACACCGAAATTTCAAATGGTTGTATATTTGACCCATACTATGATGGGCCAAGGCCTGCCTCGACCTGTTGTTCACATACTATAATTCATTTACAGGAGATTGTAAACGTTTAGGCACCATGTGTTGAGAAATTGTCCATTGAGGTAAAAGATTATATAGTTGATGCAAAGGCGTGTGATATAAAAGTGTTTCAAGAAGTATGTTGATTCATGCAGAATGATATTATAAATTATTTGTATGACTCATGAATTAGGTGTTGTGCGCTGTATGAAATTTCAGTTTTTTTAGAAATCTATCCTACATCTGGTCATATATCGAATCATGTGTTTTTGTCCAAACATGTGTTGCGCGTGCAAGCTTACTAGTGGCCCATAAGACCCATATCTTTTGCTGGGGGTGCCCGGAACTCCTTTCGGCGATCCGATATGTACTCGGTATCCTCCGAAACACTTCCGGTGTCCAAATACCATTGTCCTATATAACAATATTTACCTCTTGACCATTTCGAGACTCCTCGTCATGTCGGTGATCTCATCCGGAACTCCGAACAACATTTGGTCACCAAATCACATAACTCATATAATACTATATCGCCATCGAACGTTAAGCGTGCGGACCCTACGGGTTCGAGAACTATATAGACATGACCGAGACACCTCTCTGGTCAATAACCATTAGCAGAACATGGATGCCCATATTGGATCCTACATATTATATGAAGATCTTTATCGGTCGAACCGTTATGACAACATATGTAATTCCATTTGTCCATCGGTATGTTACTTGCCCGAGATTCGATCGTCGGTATCTTCACACCTAGCTCAATCTCGTTACTGTCAAGTCTCTTTACTCATTCCGTAATACATCACCTTGTGACTAACTCCTTAGTCGTTTGCTTGCAAGCTTATGATGTGTATTACCGAAAGGGCCCAGAGATACCTCTCCGATACTCGGAGTGACAAATCCTAATCTCGATCTATGCCAACTCAACAAACACCTTCAGAGATTCCTATAGAGCATCTTTATAATCACCCAGTTACGTTGTGACATTTGATAGCACACAAGGCATTCCTCCGGTATCCGGGAGTTGCATAATCTCATAGTCGAAGAAATATGTATTTGACATGAAGAAATCAATAACAATAAAACAGAATGATCATATGCTAAGCTAACGGATGGGTCTTGTCCATCATATCATTCTCATAATGATGTGATCCCATTATCAAATGACAACTCATGTCCATGGTTAGGAAACCTTAACCATCTCTGATTAACGAGCTATTCTAGTAGAGGCTTACTAGGGACACTGTATTTGTTCATGTATTCACACATGTATTTAGGTTTCTGGTCAATACAATTCTAGCATGAACAATAAAACTTTATCATGAATAAGGAAATATAAAATAATAATAACTTTATTATTGCCTCGAGGGCATATTTCCATCAGCCTCCCACTTGCACTAGAGTCAATAATCTAGATTACATTGTAATGAATCTAACACCCATGGAGTCTTGGTGTTGATCATGTTTTGCCCGTGGAAGAGACTTAGTCAACGGGTCTCCAACATTCATATATGTATGTACTTTGCAAATTTCTATGTCTCCATCCTTAACCTTTTCACGAATGGAGTTGAAGCGTCTCTTGATGTGTTTTGTTCTCTTGTGAAACCTGGATTCCTTCGCCAAGGCAATTGCTCCAGTGTTGTCACAAAAGATTGTCATTGGACCCGATGCACTAGGTATTACACCTAGATTGGATATGAACTCCTTCATCCAGGCTCGTTCATGTGCTGCTTCTGAAGTAGCTATGTACTCCACTTCACACATAGATCCCGCCACGACGCTCTGCTTGGAACTACACCAATTAACAGCTCCACAATATAAATATGTATCTGATCGGTGACTTAGAGTCTCCGGATCTGTGTCGAAGCTAGCATCGACGTAACCTTTTGCGACGAGCTCTTCGTCACCTCCATAAACGAGAAACATATCCTTCGTCATTTTCAGGTACTTCAGGATGTTATTGACCGCTGTCCAGTGATTCACTCCTGGATTACTTTGGTACCTCCCTGCCAAACATATGGCAAGGCACACATCAGGTTTGTTACACGGCATAGCATACATGATAGAACCTATGGCTGAGGCATAGGGAATGACTTTCATTTTTTCTCTATCTTCTGCAGTGGTCGGGCACTGAGTCTAACTCAATTTCACACCTTGTAACACAGGCAAGAACCCTTTCTTTGACTGATCCATTTTGAACTTCTTCAAAACATTGTCAAGGTATGTGATTTGTGAAAGTCCTATTAAGCGTCTTGATTTATCTCTATAGATCTTGATGCCCAATATATAAGCAGCTTCACCGAGGTCTTTCATTAAAAAACTCTTATTCAAGTATCCTTTTATGCTATCCAGAAATTCAACATTATTTCCAATCAACAATATGGCATCCACATATAATATCAGAAATCCTATAGAGCTCCCACTCACATTCTTGTAAATATAGGCTTCACCGTAAGTCTGTATAAAACCATATGCTTTAATCACCTCATCAAAGCGTATATTCCAACTCTGAGATGCTTGCACCAGTCCATAGATGGATTGTTGGAGCTTGCACACTTTGTTAATTAGCACCTTTAGGATCGAACAAACCTTTTGGTTGCATCATGTACAACTCTTCTTTCAGATATCCATTAAGGAATGCAGTTTTGACATCCATTTGCCAGATTTCATAATCATAAAATGCAACAATTGCTAAAATCATTCGGACGGACTTAAGCATCGCTACAGGTGAGAAAGTTTCATCGTTGTCAACTCCTTGAACTTGTCAAAACCTTTTGCGACAAGTCCAGCTTTGTAGACAGTAACATTACCATCAGCGTAAGTCTTCTTCTTGGAGATCCATTTATTCTCTATGACTTGCCGATCATCGGGCAAGTCCACCAAAGTCCATACTTTGTTTTCATAGATGATCCTATCTCAGATTTCATGGCCTCAAGCCATTTTTCGGAATATGTGCTCATCATAGCTTCTCCATAGTTTGAAGGTTCACCGTTTTCTAACAACATGACTTCCAGAACAGGGTTACTGTACCACTCTCGTGCGGTACGTGTTATGTTCGACCTTTGAGGTTCAATAGTAAATTGATCTGAAGTTTCCTGATCATTATCATTAGCTTCTTCTCTAGTTGGTGTAGGCATCACGGGAACGGTTTTCTCTGATGATCTACTTTCCAATTCGAGTGAAGGTACAATTACCTCGTCGAGTTCTACTTTCCTCCCACTCACTTCTTTCAAGAGAAACTCCTTCTCTAGAAAGGACCCATTCTTAGCAACAAAAGTCTTGCCTTCGGATCTATGGTAGAAGGTGTACCCAATATTTTATTTTGGGTATCCTATGAAGACACGGTTCTCCAATTTGGATTCGAGCTTATCAGGTTGAAGCTTTTTCACATAAGCACACAACCCCAAACTTTAAGAAATGGTAGCTTTGGTTTCTTGCCAAACCATAGTTCATACGGTGTCGTCTCAACTGATTTAGATGGTGCCCTATTTAACATGAATGTAGTTGTCTATAATGCGTAACCCCAAAATGATAAAGGCAAATCGGTAAGAGACATCATAGAACGCACTATATCCAATAGAGTATGGCTACGACGTTCGGACACACCATTACACTGTGGTGTTCCAGGTGGCGTGAGCTATGAAACTATTCCACATTGTTTCAAATGAAGACCAAACTCGTAACTCAAATATTCGCCTCCGCGATCGGATCGTAGTAACTTTATTTTCTCGTTACGATGATTCTCTACTTCACTCTGAAATTCTTTGAACTTTTCAAATGTTTCAGACTTGTGTTTCATCAAGTAGATATACTCATATCTACTCAAATCATCTGTGAATGTGAGAAAATAATGATACCCACCGCGTGCTTCAACACTCATCGGACCGCATACATCGATATGTATTATTTACAATAAGTCATTAGCTCGCTCCATTGTTCAGGAGAACGAAGTTTTAGTCATCTTGCCCATGAGGCATGGTTCAGAAGTATCAAATGATTCATAATAAAGTGATTCCAAAAGTCCATCAGGATGGAGTTTCTTCATGCGCTTTACAACAATATGACCTAAACGGCAGTGCCACAAGTATGTTGCACTACCATTATCAACTTTGCATCTTTTGGCGTCAATAGTATGAATAACATCCGCTTCAGCTCCTGCAATAGGTGTCTCTCACCTAGCGGTGCATCAAGGACATAATTCTTTTGTGCAGCAATGAGGATAATCCTCAAGTCACGGACCCATTTCGTGTAGTTGCTACCATCATCTTTCAACTTAGCTTTCTCTAGGAAAACATTATATTCAAGGGAACGGTAGCATGGGCCATTGACCTACAACATAGATATGAAAATACTATCAAGACTAAGTTCATCATAAATTAAGTTCAATTAATCAAATTAGTAATGAACTCCCACTTAAATCAATATGCCTCAGGTTATCTAAGTGATACATGATCCAAATCAACTAAACCATGTCCGATCATCACGTGAGATGGAGTAGTCATCAATGGTGGACAACTCTATGTTGATCATATCTACTATATGACTCGTGTTCGACATTTCGGTCTCTAGTGTTCTGAGGCCATGTATGTACATACTAGGCTCGTCAAGTTTAACCCAAGTATTTCGCGAGTGTACAACTGTCTTACACCCATTGTATGTGGACGTAGAGTCTGTCACACCCGTGTTGGAAATATGCCCTAGAGGCAATAATAAATTGGTTATTATTATATTTCCTGTTCATGATAATTGTTTATTATCCATGCTAGAATTGTATTGATAGGAAACTCAGATACATGTGTGGATACATATACAAACACCATGTCCCTAGTAAGCCTCTAGTTGACTAGCTCGTTGATCAACAGATGGTCACGGTTTCCTGACCATGGACATTGGATGTCATTGATAACGGGATCACATCATTAGGAGAATGATGTGATGGACAAGACCTAATCCTAAGCCTAGCACAGATCGTGTAGTTCGTATGCTAAAGCTTTTCTATATGTCAAGTATCTTTTCCTTAGACCATGAGATTGTGCAACTCCTGGATACCGTAGGAATGCTTTGGGTGTACCAAACGTCACAACGTAACTGGGTGGCTATAAAGGTGCACTACAGGTATCTCCGAAAGTGTCTGTTGGGTTGGCACGAATCGAGACAGGGATTTGTCACTCCGTGTGACGGAGAGGTATCTCTGGGCCCACTTGGTAGGACATCATCATAATGTGCACAATATGTGATCAAGGAGTTGATCACGGGATGATGTGTTACGGAACGAGTAAAGAGACTTGCCGGTAACGAGATTGAACAAGGTATCGGTATACCGACGATCGAATCTCGGGCAAGTACTATGCTGATAGACAAAGGGAATTGTATACGGGATTGATAGAATCCTTCACATCGTGGTTCATCCGATGAGATCATCGTGGAACATGTGGGAACCAACATGGGTATCCAGATCCCGCTGTTGGTTATTGGCCGGAGAGTTGTCTCGGTCATGTCTGCATGGTTCCCGAGCCCGTAGGGTCTACACACTTAAGGTTCGATGACGCTAGGGTTATAGGGAAAGTATGTACGTGGTTACCGAATGTTATTCGGAGTCCCGGATGAGATCCCGGACGTCACGAGGAGTTCCGAAATGGTCCGGAGGTAAAGATTTATATATGGGAAGTCATCATACAGTCACCGGAATAATTCGGGGGGTTACCGGTAATGTACCGGGACCACCGAAGGGGTTCCGGGGGTCCACCGGGAGGGTCCACCTGCCCCGGAGGGCCCTATGGGCTGTATGTGGAGAGGGACCAGCCCCTTAGTGGGCTGGGCGCCTCCCCCCTAGGGCCCATGCGCCTAGGGTTTTGGGGGGGAACCCTAAGGGGGGCGCCCCCCTTGCCTTGGGGGGCAAGGCAACCCCCCTGGCCGCCGCCCCCTCCTCAGATTGGATCTGAGGGGGCCGGCCCCCCTCTCCCTTGCCCCTATATATATGTGGGGGTGGGAGGGCAGCCGCACCACAAGTTCTGGCACAGCCCTCCCCCTCTCCCAAGTCCTTTTCCTCTCCCGCAGTGCTTGGCGAAGCCCTGCAGGATTGCCACGCTACTCCACCACCACCATGCCGTCGTGCTGCTGCTGGATGGAGTCTTCCCCAACCTCTCCCTCTCTCCTTGCTGGATCAAGGCGTGGGAGACGTCACCGGGCTACACGTGTGTTGAACGCGGAGGCGCCGTTGTTTGGCGCTTAGATCCGAATCAACCGCGATCTGAATCGCAGCGAGTACGACTCCTTCATCTGCGTTCTTGTAACGCTTCCGCATCGCGATCTACAAGGGTATGTAGATGCACTCACCTCTCCCTCATAGCTAGATTACTCCATAGATAGATCTTGGTGATGCGTAGGAAAAATTTTGATTTTCTGCTACGATCCCCAACAGTGGCATCATGAGCTAGGTCTATGCGTAGTTTCTTGCACGAGTAGAACACAAAGTAGTTGTGGTCGTGGATTTGTCAATTTACTTGCCGTTACTAGTCTTATCTTGATTCGGCGGCATCGTGGGATGAAGCGACCCGGACCGACCTTACACGTACTCTTACGTGAGATAGGTTCCACCGACTGACATGCACTAGTTGCATAAGGTGGCTAGCGGGTGTCTGTCTCTCCCACTTTAGTCGGATCGGATTCGATGAAAAGGGTCCTTATGAAGGGTAAATAGAAATTGGTATATCACGTTGTGGTTTTGACATAGGTAAGAAACGTTCTTGCTAGAAACCTATAGCAGCCACGTAAAACTTGCAACAACAATTAGAGGACGTCTAACTTGTTCTTGCAGCATGTGCCGTGTGATGTGATATGGCCAAAAGGATGTGATGAATGATATATGTGTGATGTATGAGATTGATCATGTTCTTGTAATAGGAATCACGACTTGCATGTCGATGAGAGTTACAACCGGCAGGAGCCATAGGAGTTGTCTTATTTATTGTATGACCTGCGTGTCACTGAATAACGCCATGTAATTACTTTACTTTATTGCTAACCGTTAGCCATAGTAGTAGAAGTAATGTTTGGCGAGACGACTTCATGAAGACACGATGATGGAGATCATGATGATGGAGATCATGGTGTCATGCCGGTGACGATGATGATCATGGATCCCCGAAGATGAAGATCAAAAGGAGCAAAATGATATTGGCCATATCATGTCACTATTTGATTGCTTGTGATGTTTATCATGTTTTACATCTTATTTGCTTAGAACGACGGTAGTGAATAAGATGATCCCTCACTAAAATTTCAAGAATTGTGTTCCCCCTAACTGTGCACCGTTGCTAAGGTTCGTTGTTCCGAAGCACCACGTGATGATCGGGTGTGATAGGTTCTAACGTTCGCATACAACGGGTGTAAGCCAGATTTACACACGCGATACACTTAGGGTTGACTTGATGAGCCTAGCATGTATAGACATGGCCTCGGAACACGGAAGACCGAAAGGTCGAACATGAGTCGTATAGAAGATACGATCAACATGAAGATGTTCACCGTTGATGACTAGTCCCTCTCATGTGATGATCGGACACGGCCTAGTCGATTCGGATCATGTATCACTTAGATGACTAGAGAGATGTCTATCTGAGTGGGAGTTCATTAGATGAACTTAATTGTCATGAACAATAGTCTAAGTTGTCTTCGCAAATTATGTTGTAGACCAATAACTGCGTTGTAGCTCCCTGTTTAATACGATCCTAGAGAAAGACTAAGTTGAAAGATATTGTAAGCAATGATGCGGACTGGGTCCGTATTCGAGGAGTGTCCTCACTGCTACACAGAAAGCTTACGTGTTTGATGCACCGCTCGATGTGCAAACCCATACAACGTTGTCCGTGGATGTTGTGAACACCTGATAGACACGTCCTGATGACTACTTGATATTTTAGTGCACCATACTTTACGGCTTAGAATCGGGATTCGAATGACGTTTTGAACGCCATAGAACATATGAGATGTTCTAAGAGCTGAAATTGGGATTTCAGGCTCATGCCCGTGTTGAGAGGTATGAGACCTCTGACAAGTTCTTTTGCCAAAAAGATGGAGGGGAATAGCTCAGGTAGTGAGCATGTGCTCAGAATGTCTGGGTGATAAAATCACTTGAACCAAGTGGGAGTTGATCTTCCAGGTGAGAAAGTGGTTGACAGAATTCTCTAGACACTATCACCAAGCTACTTGAACTTCGTGATGAACTATGACATGCAAAGGATGGAGATGATCCCGGAGCTATTAGCGGTTCTTAAGGCCGCAAAAGTTGAAATCAAGAAGGAGCATCAAGTGTTGATGGTTTAACAAGACCACTGGTTTCAAAAGGGCAAGGGCTAGAAGGAAAACTCCATGAACGGCAAACCAGTTGTCGCTCTGATGAAGGAACCCATGGTTGAACCCAAACCTCGAGACTAAGTGCTTCTATTGTAAGGGGAACGGTCACATGGTAGCGGAACTACCCCAAATACATGGTAGATAAGAAAAGCTGGCAACTTCTACAAAGTATATTTGATATACGTGTTATTGATGTATACCTTACTAGTACTCCTTGTAGCACATGGGTATTGGATACCGGTTTAGTTGCTATTATTAGTGACTTGAAGCAAAAGCTACGGACTGAATGGAGACTAGCTAAGGGCGAGGTGATGATGTGTGTTGGAAGTGTTTCCAAGGTTGATAAGATCACCATCGCACGCTCCCTCTATTTTCGAGATTAGTGTTGAACCTAGATAAATGTTATCAGGTGTCTACGTTGAGCATGAATATGATTAGATCATGTTCACTGCAATACGGTGATTCATTTAAGTCAGAGAATAATGGTTATTCTGTTTACATGAATAATAACTTTATGGTCATGCACCCAATGGTTTGTTGAATCTCGATTATAGTAATACACATGATGAAAATATTAATGCCAAAAGATGTAGAGTTAATAATGATAGTACCACTTTCTTGTGGCACTGCCGCTTAGGTCATTTTGGCATAAAATGCATGAAGAAACTCCATGCTGATGGATGTTTGGAGTCACTTGATTTTGAATCGCTTGACACATGCGAGCCATGCCTCATGGGCAGGATGACTAAGATCCCGTTTTCAGGTACAATGAAACGGGAAAGTGACTTGTTGGAAATCATACATGCTGATGTGTGTGATCCAATGAGAATTAAGGCGTGTGGTGGATATCGTTATTTTCTCATATTCACTAACGATTTGAGTAGATATGGGTATATTTACTCAATGAAGCAAAATTTTGAAACGTTAGAAAAGTTCAAGAAATTTCAGAGTGAAGATTAAGAATCATCATAACAAGAAGATCATGTTCCTACGATCTGATCAAGGGGAGATTTTCTGAATTATGAGGCTGGCAATCACTTAAGACATTGTGGAAATGTTTCACAGTTGAAGCCACCTGGAACACCACAGCGTAATGGTGTGTCCGGACATCGTAATCGAACCTTATGAGATATGGTGCGATCTATGATGTCTCTTACCGATCTACCGCTATTATTTTGAGGTTATGCATTAGAGAAAGTTGCACTCACTTTAGATAGGGCACCATCTAAGTCTGTTGAGATGACGCCGTATGAACTATGGTTTGGCAAGAAACCAAAGTTGTCGTTTCTTAATGTTTGGGGCTGCGATGCTTATGGCTTCAGCCGGAAAAAAGCTCGATCCCAAAGCGGACAAAATACATCTTCATAGGATACCCAAAGGTAATAGTTGGGTATACCTTCTATCTCAGATCCAAGGACAAAAATGTTTGTCACTAAGAACGGGTCCTTTCTCGAGAAGGAGTTTCTCTCGAAAGAATTGAGTGGGAGGAAGATAGAACTTGATGAGATTTTCGAACCCTCACTTCAACCGAAGAGTAGTGAAACACAGAAAGATGTTTCTGTGGAACCTATGGCTGTTGAAGAGGAAACTAATGATAGTGATCATGAAGTTTCGGATCAAGTTGCTATCGAACCTCGTAGGACGATAAGGATATGTACTACTCCTGAGTGGTACGGTGATCCTGTCTTAGAGGTCATGTTGTTGGACAACGATGAACCTACGAACTATGGAGAAGCGATGGTGGGCCCGTATTCCGACAAATGGTTAGAAGCCGAGAAATCCGAGATAGGATCCATGTATCAAAACAAAGTATGGACTTTGGCGGACTTGCCCGATGATTGGCAAGCCATTGAGATAAATGGATCTTTAAGAAGAAGATGGACGTGGACGGTAATGTCACCGTCTATGAAGCTCGACTTGTGGCAAAAAGTTTTTCACAAGTTCAAGGAGTTGACTACGATGAGATTTTCTCACCCGTAGCGATGCTTAAGTCCGTCAGAATCATGTTAGCATTAGCTGCATTTATGAAATCTGGCAGATGGATGACAAAACAAGTTTCCTTACCAGTTTTCGTAAGGAAAGGTTGTATGTGATACAATTAGAAAGGGTTTGTCGATCCTAAGGATGCTAAAAGGTATGCTAGCTCCAGCGATCCTTCCATGGACTAGAGCAAGCATCTCGGAGTCGGAATATACGTTTTGTTGGAGTGATCAAAGTTTTTGGGTTTATACTAAGTTTGTTAGAAACTTGTATTTACAATAAAGTGAGTGGGAGCACTACAACATTTCTGATAAGTATATGTGAATGACATATTGTTGATCAGAAATGATGTAGAATTTCTGGAAAGCATAAAGGGTTGTTTGAAAGGAGTTTTTCAAAGGAAGACCTGGATAAAGCTGCTTATATAATTGGGCATCAAGATCTATAGAGATAGATCAAGACGCCTGATGATACTTTCAAAAGAACACACACCTTTGACATGATTTTGAAGGAGTTCAAAATAGATCAGTCAAAGAAGGAGTTCTTACCTGAGTTGTAAGGTGTGAAGTTGAGTAAGACTCAAAGCTTGACCACGGCAGAAGAAAGAGGAATGACGAAGGTCGTCCCCTATGCTTTTGTCATAGGCTCTATACGGTATGCCATGCTGAGTACCGCACTTGATGTGTGCCTTGCCACATGTCTGGCAAGAGGGTACAAAAGGTGATCCAGAAGTGGATCACTAGATAGTGGTCAAAATTATCCTTAGAGGAATAAGGAAATGTTTCTCGGTTATGGAGGTGATAAAGAGTTCGACGTAAAGAGTTACGTCGATGCAAGCTTAACACCTATCCGGATAACTCTGAGTAGAGATACCGGATACGTATAATGGAGCAACAGTTTGGAATAGCTCCAAGTGGAACGTGGTAGCAGCATCTACGATATGACATAAAATTTTGCGAAGTACATAGGGATCTGAATGTTGCAGACCCATTGACTACAACCTCTCTCACAAGCATAACATGATCAAACCCATAACTCATTGAGTGTTAATCACATATTGATGCGAACTAGATTACTAACTCTAGTAAACTCTTTGGATGTTGGTCACATGGCGATGTGACCTGTGAGTGTTAATCACATGGCGATGTGAACAAGATTATTGACTCTAGTGCAAGTGGGAGACTGTTGGAAATATGCCCTAGATGCAATAATAAATTGGTTATTATTATATTTCCTTGTTCATGATAATTGTTTATTATCCATGCTAGAATTGTACTGATAGGAAACTCAGATACATGTGTGGATACATAGACAAACACCATGTCCCTAGTAAGCCTCTAGTTGACTAGCTCGTTGATCAACAGATGGTCACAGTTTCCTGACCATGGACATTGGATGTCGTTGATAACGGGATCACATCATTAGGAGAATGATGTGATGGACAAGACCCAATCCTAAGCCTAGCACAGATCGTGTAGTTCGTATGCTAAAGCTTTTCTATATGTCAAGTATCTTTTCCTTAGACCATGAGATTGTGCAACTCTCGGATACCGTAGGAATGCTTTGGGTGTACCAAACGTCACAACGTAACTGGGTGGCTATAAAGGTGCACTACAGGTATCTCCGAAAGTGTCTGTTGGGTTGGCACGAATCGAGACTGGGATTTGTCACTCCGTGTGACGGAGAGGTATCTCTGGGCCCACTCGGTAGGACATCATCATAATGTGCACAATATGTGATCAAGGAGTTGATCACGGGATGATGTGTTACGGAACGAGTAAAGAGACTTGCCGGTAACGAGATTGAACAAGGTATCGGTATACCGACGATCGAATCTCGGGCAAGTACTATGCCTATAGACAAAGGGAATTGTATACGGGATTGATTGAATCCTTGACATCGTGGTTCATCCGATGAGATCATCGTGGAACATGTGGGAACCAACATGGGTAACCAGATCCCGCTGTTGGTTATTGGCCGGAGAGTTGTCTCGGTCATGTCTGCATGCTTCCCGAGCCCGTAGGGTCTACACACTTAAGGTTCGATGACGCTAGGGTTATAGGGAAAGTATGTACGTGGTTACCGAATGTTGTTCGGAGTCCCGGATGAGATCCGGACGTCACGAGGAGTTCCGGAATGGTCCGGAGGTAAAGATTTATATATGGGAAGTCATCATACGGTCACCGGAATAATTCGGGGGGTTACCGGCAATGTACCGGGACCACCGAAGGGGTTCCGGGGGTCCACCTGCCCCGGAGGGCCCTATGGGCTGTATGTGGAGAGGGACCAGCCTCTTAGTGGGCTGGGAGCCTCCCCCCCTAGGGCCCATGTGCCTACGGTTTTGGGGGGGACCCTAAGGGGGGCGCCCCCCTTGCCTTGGGGGGCAAGGCAACCCCCCTGGCCGCCGCCCCCTCCTCAGATTGGATCTGAGGGGACCGGCCCCCCTCTCCCTTGCCCCTATATATATGTGGGGGTGGAAGGGCAGCCGCACCACAAGTTCTGGCGCAGCCCTCCCCCTCTCCCAAGTCCTTTTCCTCTCCCGCAGTGCTTGGCGAAGCCCTGCAGGATTGCCACGCTCCACCACCACCACCATGCATCGTGCTGCTGCTGGATGGAGTCTTCCCCAACCTCTCCCTCTCTCCTTGCTGGATCAAGGCGTGGGAGACATCACCGGGCTGCACGTGTGTTGAACGCGGAGGCGCCGTTGTTCGGCGCTTAGATCGGAATCAACCGCGATCTGAATCGCAGCGAGTACGACTCCTTCATCTGCGTTCTTGTAATGCTTCCGCATCGCGATCTACAAGGGTATGTAGATGCACTCACCTCTCCCTCATTGCTAGATTACTCCATAGATAGATCTTGGTGATGCGTAGGAAAAATTTTGATTTTCTGCTACGATCCCCAACAACTCGGTCATCACGTGGTGTCTCAAAACGACGAAGTGTAGCAACGGTGCATACTCGGGGAGAACACTATTATCTTGAAATTTAGTGAAGGGATCATCTTATAATGCTACCGCCATTCTAAGCAAATTAAGATGCATAAAGGATAAACATCACATGCAATCAAAATATGTGACATGATATGGCCATCATCATCTTGTGCTTTTGATCTCCATCTCCAAAGCATCGTCATGATCACCATCGTCACCGGCTCGACACCTTGATCTCCATCGTAGCATCGTGGTCGCCTCGCCAACTATTGCTTCTACGAATATTGCTAACTCATAGCGATAAAGTAAAACAATTACATGGCGCTTGCATTTCATACAATAAAGAGACAACCATAAGACTCCTGCCGTTTGCCGATAATTTACAAAAGATGATCATCTCATACAATAACGTATAACTCATCACGTCTTGACCTTATCACATCACAACATGCCCTGCAAAAATAAGTTAGACGTCCTCTACTTTGTTGTTGCAAGTTTTACGTGGCTGCTACGGCCCAAAACCACAACGGTGATTTATCAAGTTTGTTGTTTTAACCTTCAACAAGGACCAGCCGCAGTCAAATTCGATTCAACTAAACTAGAAGAAAGAGACACCCGCCAACCACCTTTATGCAAAACAAGTTGCATGTCTGTTGGTGGAACCGGTCTCATGTACGTGGACATGTAACATTGGTCCCGGCTGCTTCATCTTACAATGCTGCCGAATCAAAATAAGACGTTGGTGGTAAGCAGTATGACGGTCACCACCCATAACTCTTTGTGTTCTACTCGTGCATATAATCTATGCATAAACATGGCTCATGATGCCACTGTTGGGAAACATTGCATGGAAAACAAAAAAATATTCGCGCACGCAATGATCTATCCATGGATATCACCCTCGTAGACCGTAAGCGGAAGCGTTTCACAACGCGGTGGATGTAGTCGAACTTCTTCGCGCTTCAACCGATCAAGTACCGAACGCACGGCACCTCCGTGTTCTGCACACGTTCAGCTCGGTGACATCCCTCGCCTTCTTGATCCAGCAACACGTCGACATAGTAGATGAGTTCCGTCAGCACGACAGCATGGTTACAGTGATGGTGAAGTGATCTCCGCAGGGCTTTGCCTAAGCACTACAAAAATATGACCGGGGGTGTAAACTATGGAGGGGGGCGCCGCACACGACTAAGCAATTGTCTAAGGAGTGCTAGAGCGCCCCCCCCCCCACACACACACACATATATATATATATATATATATATATATATATATATATATATATATATATAGGGTGGGTCTATTCTCATAACACCCCTTAAGACCTTATTCTCATAACACCTAACCTTATTCTGATAACACCAACATCCCACCCCCAGCCCCGATCGAACAAAACCACCCACTCCCGCACGAACACAGCCCCACTCCACCTCCACCTTCTTCCGCGCTCCCTGCCCCCCGGGTCCCAGCCTCCTTCCCCCGACCTCCTTCCTTGCGCGTTGTCGCGCTGCCGTGACCCTGCCGCAGCAGCACCCCACCCCACCATTACCTGTCGCCACCCACCACCACCTACCGGGATCTGGACGTCAACCACGGGATTGATCCCGACCACCATGGCTCCCCACCACACCACCACCTCCACCTCCACCTCCCGTCCCGCACACCCCAAAATCCCGGCCACTGCCGCCCCGCCTCATCCTCCTACCCGGCGCGGCCCTCCTCCCACCTGGCGCCACCCCGCCTCCTCCTCCCGCCCGGCGCGGCCCTCCTTCCACCTGGCGCCGCCCCGCCTCCTCCTCCCGGTCGGCGCGCCTCCGTCCCACATCACCGCCCTGGCGATGGCCCCGCCCCACTCCAGCCATGGCAGTTTTTTTACTACTGTGTGTGTGTGCAGTCCGCCGCCCCCCTCCTCTGCTTCAGATCCCGTGCAACCTTCCGATGCAGTTCATCGCATCAACCCCCTGTAGCTCTCTCCTCCCAATCCATGGATCCCGCGCCGGATCCGGGTTCTTCCCTCGTGCCTAATCCTCTTCTCGCACGGATCGAGAGAGTTTGAGGTGTGCCACCTCCGCCGTGGTCCTGCCTACTTCCCCTTCTTCCCTGCTAGACCAGCAGGGCATCGGTCACAGGATCTGCCTTCCCCTGTTTGCAGCTCCTTTGTTTCTTTTTTGCAGCTCACTGAGTATTATTTTGAAGCTCAGTGAGATCCATGCGCGCCGGATCACGCGTTGCCGACCCCTTGCATGCCTCCTCGCACGCGAGGCGCTGCGATGCGTAGGGAGGCGTCTACACCAGCGTCGGTGCCTGTTCCACCATGGTGAGTCGCTACCACCCGCGGCTCCACGCCGCCCTCCCTCCACTCCTCTCCACGGTAGCAAGCAGTCCCCCTGAGCGGCGTGTGCAGCTCACGATGCTCTAGCTATGCACTTGTTTGCTTGTGTTTCCGGTAGATGCATGTGAAATTCGTGGAGAAAAGCCTCGTAGTTTTTGATGGCTCATAGTTGATTGATTATTTTTAAGGCAATAATAGTAGTAATTGAATTGTCGGTCCTAGTTCTTAATGTTGAGTCAAACTTGAGGGGAAGTACTTATAATTTTTTGTAATTTCACCAAAGCAGTCCACACAATGACGAGATAGCATCGGTGCAACTCACTTCGGTCGGCTCTGGCCTCACTTTTGCGTCGACAGGGACAGTAGTGATCGCTGCGGTGCAGCTCATTTGGTCCGCACGCAGTGCACTTCTATGATGTAAGGTGAGCATCGTCGGGATTCGACAGTAGCGACAGCTCCACCAACGAGGCGATTTTGGAAGTTCACTTTGTGTTTTGATGCATGTTTTGACATGCAGCCCGCCGGTGCAAAGGCTTTTGGATGCAGTTTGTTTTGTACAAGATCTTTTAAAAATTGTTGTTACTATGTTTAATAAAAATGCCTAATTGTTTGTTGTCAAAACTGTGGTTCACTTTGTTGTGTTGGAGAGATATGCAAGTTGCTCACTGAAATTACTTTTTCAGGTTTTTCTTGGCCACAAAGTTTTGTTGATCCTCTATTGCAGCTCTGTCAGGGGCTACTGTTGATTTTGTGTGTATGTATGAGTGTGTGGCTGTGTAAAACAATTGATGGATGTATTGTGCCCATGAGCATCATCAGCGACCATAGACAGTGGCGCAAAAACAGAAAGTGTGTGTGGAGTTTGGTTGGCTCGATCGTGCAACCCTTTGTATTTTTGTGAGGTTCACTTGTTCTTTGAATATTCAAAGAATGTTGGTGAGAGATAACATTTTTTGATGCAATGTAATTTTTAATGCAGCCCATTTTCCTATTTCATGCAGCTCGCTAACATTGACCATGTAGTCTAGATGATACTAAAAGAAATTCAATAGAAACCAAAACATCTTGAAGAAGTTCTCTTCTTATCGGATGTAGTTCACTCGCTTAGTCCCTACGGTCCACTTGTTAGAAAAAAATAGACAAAAGTAAACATAACCTTTTTATAAAATGATGAAACAAACCATGAAGTTCACTTGACTAACTGACGCAGTGCGATTTTCAGTCTAAAAGCAGTGCGTTTTTCTGTCCGCATTTTCGTAATTTTAAAACTTCTCTTAAACCGTAATGAATTAGAGGGAGTGTTCTACATGAAAAAGTTGCGTCTGAACGATATCTTTCCAACGGCGTATATATTGAATCAATTCGACCAGCGGTTTGTAAATTTTTTGCCAAAAACTGCTGCTGCCCCTCGTAGTCAGTCGCACGATTTTCAAAATTAACTAAAAACCGTAAGGAATATCGAAATCATTTCAACATATGAAAGTTGCGCCTCGTTTGTAGCTTTCCAACGGCGTATCATACGCCTCGTTTCGACAAACGGTTTAAAAACTGAAGCTAAAACAGTACCGAAAATTGCAAAAAAATCGAAAAACACATTTCTGCGATTTAATAAATTCAAAACTGCTCTTAAACCGTAGCAAATTAGAAAAAATAATAAATATGAAAAATATGCGCCTCGACGATACCTTTCCAACGGTGTATCATTTGTTTCATTCCGACGAGCGGTTTAGAAGAAAACGCGAAAAAATGCTCGCTGTCATTCGTTATGAGCCGCACGATTTTCGAAACTGCTCTTAAACTGTGATGAATTTTGAAAAGTGTTCAACATGGCGATGTTGCGTCTACACCATAGCTTCTCAACGGTTTATTACACGCATAATTCTGATAAACGGTTAAAAAACTAGAGCGAAAAAAGTACTAAAAAACAACACGTACAGTTTTTTCGAGACGAAGTTCACTGGTCGCTGTGTTGTAGTGCCCTCGCGTTGTGCGTGTAGCACCCTCGCGTTGTGCGTGCAGTGCAGAAGTGTTATGATAATATTACTCTCATAATATTATGATAATAGACCGGCTATATATATATATATATATATATATATATATATATATATATATATATATATATATATATAGGTGGGAGAGGAGGGGAGAGGCCAGGAGGCGCCCCAAGTAGGACCGAATCCTACTTGGGCTCCTCCCAAGCAGCGCGCCCCCCTGCCATATACTCCCTCCGTTCCTAAATATAAGGTGTATTAGTTTTTCAAAAAGTCAAACGTAACATATGTTTGACCAACTTTTTAGCAACGTATATAAAGATTTACAACACTAAATATATAAAATATAAAAATATACTTCATGGGAAATCTGATGATAATGGTTTGGTTGTCTAGACATTGATATTTTTATCTATAAACGTGGTCAAAGTTAGACAAGTTTGACTTTTTGAAAAAATAATACACCTTATATTAAGGAACGGAGGGAGTATATCGCAGGGGAAGGAAAAAAGGGGGAATCCTATTCTCTTTCTTTCCTTTCCTTATTCCCCTTTCCTTCTCCACCTTGGTCGGCCCATATGGGGGCGCACTAGCCCCTTGTGGCTGGTGTGTTTCCCCTCTTGGCCATAAGGCCCATATCTTTTGCCGAGGGTCCCCGAAACTCCTTCCGGTGATCCGATATATACCCGATACCCTTCGGAACACTTCTGGTGTCCGAATACCAACATCCTATATATCAATCTTTACCTCTCAACCATTTCTAGACTCCTCGTCATGTCCGTGATCTCATCCGGAACTCCAAACAACATTCATTCACCAAATCACATAACTCATATAATAATATATCGTCATCGAACGTTAAGCGTGCGGACCCTACTGGTTCGAGAACTATATAGACATGACTGAGACACCTCTCTGGTCAATAACCAATAGAGGAACATGGATTCCCATATTGGATCCTACATATTATATGAATATCTTTATCGGTCAAACCGTTATGACAACATACGTAATTCCCTTTGTTCATCGGTATGTTACTTGCCCGAGATTCGATCATTGGTATCTTGATACCTTGTTTAATCTTGTTACTGGCATGTCTCTTTCCTAGCTCCGTAATACATCACCTTGTGACTAATTCCTTAGTCGTTTGCTTGCAAGCTTATGATGTGCATTACCGAGAGGGCCCAAAGATACCTCTTCGATACTCGGAGTGACAAATCCTAATCTCGATCTATGCCAACTCAACGAACACCTTCAGAGATACCTGTAGAGCATCTTTATAATCACCCGGTTACATTGTTACGTTTGATAGTTGATACGTCTCCAATGTATCTATAATTTTTTATTGTTCCATGCTATTATTTATGATGTTTTGGATGTTTAATGGGCTTTGTCATACACTTTTATATTATTTTTGGGACTAACCTGTTAACCTAGAGCCCAGTGCCAGTTTCTGTTTTTTCCTTGTTTTTGAGTTTTACAGAAAAGGAATATCAAACGAAGTCCAATTGACGTGCTAATTTTTGGTGATTTTTTCTGGACCAAAAGAAGTCCCCCGAAGTAAAAGAGTTGGGCCAGGAGAGCCACGGGCTGCCCACGAGGGTGGGGGGCATGCCCACTCCAGGTTGGCGTGTGCCCCTGTCTCGTTGACAGCCCGGAGGCCCCCTGACTTGTGCCCTACGCCAAAAAATCCTATAAATACTGAAACCTCTGAAAATTAACCTAGAACGGGAGTTCCGCCACCGAAAGCCTCTGGTGCCACCAAAAACTAATCTAGACCCTGTTCCGGCACCCTGCCGGAGGGGGGGATCCCTCTCCGGTGGCCATATTCATCATCCCGACGCTCTCCATGACGAGGGGGGAGTAGTTCACCCTCGGGCTGAGGGTATATACCAGTAGCTATGTGTTTGATATCTTTCTCTCGTGTTCTTAAGATGGTACAATCTTGATGTATCGCGAGCTTTGCTATTCTAGTTGGATCTTATGATGCTTCTCCCCCTCTACTCTCTTGTAATGGATTGAGTTTTCCCTTTGAAGTTATCTTATCGGATTGAGTCTTTAAGGATTTGAGAACACTTGATGTATGTCTTGCACGTGCTTATCTGTGATGACAATGGGATATCATGTGAGCTACTTAATGTCTGTTTTGGTGATCAACTTGTGGGTTCCGTGACCTTGGGAATCTATGCATAGGGGTTGGTACACGTTTTCGTCTTGACTTTCCGGTAGAAACTTTGGGGCACCCTTTGAAGTTCTATGTGTTGGTTGAATAGATGTTTCTGAGATTGTGTGATGCATATCGTATAATCATGCCCACGGATACTTGAGGTGACAATGGAGTATATAAGTGACATTAGCGTTTCGGTTGATTTGTATCTTAAGGTGTTATTCTAGTATGAACTCTATGATAGATTGAACGTTACTACTAACTCTTGAATAGATCGGTCAGAAAGGATAACTTTGAGGTGGTTTTGCACCCTACCATAATCTCTTCGTTTGTTCTCCGCTATTAGTGACTTTGGAGTGACTCTTTGTTGCATGTTGAGGGCTAGTGATATGATCCAATTATGCTATCCTTGTTGAGAGACCTTGCACTAGTGAAAGTATGAACCCTAGGCCTTGTTTCCTATCATTGCAACACCGTTTATGCTCACGTTTACCACTTGCTACCTTGTTGTTTTTATATTTTCTTATTACAAAAACCTATATCTACCATCCATATTGCTTTGTATCACCATCTCTTCGCCAAACTAGTGCACCTATACAATTTACCATTGTATTGGGTGTGTTGGGGACACAAGAGACTCTTTTTTATTTGGTTGCAGGGTTGCTTGAGAGAGACCATCTTCATCCTACGCCTCCCACAGATTGATAAACCTTAGGTCATCCACTTGAGGGAAATTTGCTACTGTCCTACAAACCTCTGCACTTGGAGGCCCAACAACGTCTACAAGAAGAAGGTTGCGTAGTAGACATCAATAGCACACAAGGCATTCCTCCGGTATCCGGGAGTTGCATAATCTCATAGTCGAAGGAATATGTATTTGACATGAAGAAAGCAATAGCAATACAACTGAACGATCATATGCTAAGCTAACGGATGGGTCTTGTCCATCACATCATTCTCATAATGATGTGATCCCGTTATCAAATGAAAACTCATGTCCATGGTTAGGAAACCTTAACCATCTTTGATTAATGAGCTAGTCTAGTAGAGGCTTACTAGGGACATGGTATTTGTTTATGTATTTACACATGTATTTCGTTTCCGGTCGATACAATTCTAGCATGAATAGTAAACCTCTAGGAAATATAAAATAATAACAACTTTATTATTGCCTCTAGGAACACTGAAGCTACCGGCAAAATAGTTGAATGGGCTTTGGAATTTTCAAGCTTTGGGATGAAATATGAAACACTTCAACTATTCAGAGCCAAGCATTGGCAGAGTTCATGGCGGAGTGTACATCAACTCTAGATGAAGAGATGCCAGAAACAGTCATCCCCATCAAGGGAGCACTTTAGGACTAGATCATGTACTTTGATGGTGCATTCTCTCATCGGGGTGTGGGGGCTGGTGTGCTCTTCGTCGCACCCACCGGAGAGCTCCTGAAGTACGTGGCCCAAATGCATTTTCCTTAGGAAAGAGCTACCAACAACACTGTAGAATATGAAGGTCTCCTTACCGGTCTCATGATCGCAATAGAGTTGGGAATCAAGAAGCTGATCACTTGCGGGGATCCACATCTCGTTGTGAGGCAAGTCAACAATGATTGCCATAGCCCATTGATGGAGGCATACGTTGAAGAAGTGAGAAAGTTGGAGGAACACTTTGACGAATTACAAACGGAGCACGTACCACGTGTGGAGAACATCACTGCTGATTGTTTGTC
Organism: Secale cereale; assembly: GCA_902687465.1. Lineage (NCBI taxonomy): Eukaryota > Viridiplantae > Streptophyta > Magnoliopsida > Poales > Poaceae > Secale > Secale cereale. The sequence continues at coordinate 559,371,072 of LR738709.1, read as the reverse complement.
AAAGTGTGCCACGCAAAAGCTTCCTATGGAACTAGGAACATTTGTCCTCCATCTAACTTGGCCTTCCATATCGCCATTGACAATGGCCAAGAAGAGGAGGAAACTGGACTACGGCAAACCTTCACAGGCAGTACCTTCAGAGGTCCCCGGTAAGGAGGCTGCCGGGAACAACTCCACCTCGCTTGGCGAGCCGCACTCTTCCGCGGGATCTCTTTGCGATCAAGGCAAGCTCTCCCATGAGTGAGGAGGTGCCATTGGTCCTAGTTGCCGAGCCCCGGGCTCCAACTTGGGCCCAGCACATAGTCCACTACCTCCAAACTGGAGAACATCCCAAAGAGCAAGAAGAGGCTGAAAGAGTAGCCCGAAGGGCCGGTATGTATCAATTCATCGAGAACAGACTATACAGAAGGAGGCCCAACAGTGTGGAATTGAAGTGCATTTGCCGGGAAGAAGGAAAGGAACTGCTGGCAGAGATACATCAAGGCATGTGTGGCTCTCATATTGGTTCAAGAGCCTTGGTTGGAAAAGCTTTCCGGCAAGGTTTTTACTGGCCCACAGCCCTCCAAGATGCAACTAAGCTAGTCACCAGATGTGAAGCCTGCCAGTTTCACTCCAAGAATATCCATTAGCCTACTCAAACTCTCCAGACGGTCCCTTTGTCATGGCCATTTTTTATCTGGGGGCTCGATATCTTGGGCCCCTTCCCCCGTGCTACCGGGGGCTTTGAATATTTGTCTGTCGCCATTGACAAGTTTTCAAAGTGGCCGGATGTAGAGTCCGTGTGAAAGGTGACCGTGCAGTCAGCTATCAAGTTCTTGAAAGGATTGGTGTGTCCTTTTGGAGTACCCGCCAAACTCATCACTGACAATGGCACCCAGTTAACAAGTTGCAACTTCATGCAATACGTTCATGCCCTTGGAAGCAAGGTCTCATTCGCTTCTGTTGCTCATCCCAGAAGCAATGGACAAGCTGAGAGGGAAAACACTGAAGTGCTGCGAGGACTCAAGACAGGAACATTTGATAAGCTACAGAAGTGTGGCAGGCAATGGATCGACGAGCTGCTGGTGGTTCTCTGGTCCCTTCGTACGACACCAAAGCGAGCCACCAACTAGACTCCCTTCTCCCTAGTCTATGGGGCAGAAGCAGTGCTCCCCATGGAACTCATATACGGGTCTCCTCGAGTACTTGCCTACGATGAAGTAAAGCAAGAACAGCACCGGCATGACGACGCCGTGCTACTTGAGGAGAACCATCTCTAGGTTGTTGTACGTGTTGCACGATACTAGCAAGCCCATGCATCGCTATCACAGCCGCAGGGTCCATGCTCGGAGTCTTGAGGAAGATGATATTGTCCTTAGGCGCATTCAGTCCGCCAAGGGTTGATAACCCACAAGTGTAGGGGATCGCAACAGTTTTCGAGGGTAAAGTATTCAACCCAAATTTGTTGATTCGACACAAGGGGAGCCAAAGAACACTCTTAAGTATTAGTAGCTGAGTTGTCAATTGAACCACACCTGGAAACTTAGTATCTGCAGCAAGGTAGTTTAGTAGCAAAGTAATATGGAGATAGCGGTAGTGGCAATAAAAGTAACGGTAATGTTTTTGTAGTTTTTGTAATAGTAGCAGCGGGAAAGTAAATAAGCAACTAATAATATGTGAAAAGCTCGTAGGCATTGGATCGGTGATGGGGAATTATGTCGGATGCAATTCATCACGTAAAAGTTATAACCTAGGTGACACAGAACTAGCTCCAGTTCATCAATGTAATGTAGGCATGTATTCCGAATATAGTCATACGTGCTTATGGAAAAGAACTTGCATGACATCTTTTGTCCTACCCTCCCGTGGCAGCGGGGTCCTATTGGAAACTAAGGGATATTAAGGCCTCCTTTTAATAGAGTACCGGACCAAAGTATTAACACATAGTGAATACATGAACTCCTCAAACTACGGTCATCACCGGGAGTGGTCCCGATTATTGTCACTTCAGGGTTGCCGGATCATAACACATAGTAGGTGACTATAGACTTGCAAGATAGGATCAAGAACACACATATATTCATGAAAACATAATAGGTTCAGATCTAAAATCATGGCACTCGGGCCCTAGTGACAAGCATTAAGCATAGCAAAGTCATAGCAACATCAATCTCACAACACAGTGGACACTAGGGATCAAATACTAACAAAACTAACTCGATTACATGATAGATCCCATCCAACCCATCACCGTCCAGCAAGCCTACGATGGAATTACTCACGCACGGCAGTGAGCATCATGGAATTGGTGATGGAGGAAGGTTGATGATGACGATGGCGACGATATCCACTCTCCGGAGCCCCGAGCGGACTCCAGATCAGCCCTCCCGAGAGAGATTCGGGCTTGGCGGCGGCTCCGTATCGTAAGACGCAATAATTCTTTCTCCTTGATTTTTTTTCTCCCTGATACGTCCAAAACGTATCTATAATTTCTGCTTGCTCCATGCCTCTTTTGTGTGATATTGCTATGATATTTATACACTTCCATACACTTTTGATCATATTTGGACTAACTTATTAACTCAGTGCACCCCAGTGCCAGTTTCTGTTTTCTGTTGTTTTTGTATTTCAGGTTTTCCCGTCACGTAAACTGCCAGAAAAATCCCGGAAAAATTATATAAAAAATCAGCGTTCCGGAAGCTTCCACACGGCCGAAGTAGGGCCGGAGGGGGGCCACCAGGGCTCCAGGCGCCCTGGTGGCGCGGCCCCCCTCCTGGCCGCGCTGGGGGGGCGCCTGGGCCCCCCAGGCCTCCGCTGATGCCCACCTTTGGCATATATTTAACACGCATCCCGAAACCCTCGAGGACGGAACCCTTTTTCGCGATCTCATCTCTGTTCCGCCGCCGCCGCGCTTCCAAGATCGGGAGCACCAGGAGAACTTTTCCCGACACCCTGCCGGAGGGGAGGATCACCATCGGGAGCCTCTCCACCACCATGGACGCCTCCCGGATGAGTTGTGAGTAGTCTCCCTTGGACCATGGGTCCATGACCAGTAGCTATGTGATGTTCTCCTCCCCTTCTTGTGCTTCACTAATTAGACCTCGTGAGCTGCCCTACATGATCGAGGCACATATGTAATCCTTATGCTGTTGCTATGATGAGTTTGCTAGGATCCGATGGATTGTGAGATTATGTTCAGATTGTGTTTGAGTAATATATTTGATTTACCTCTTTTATATTTATGTTCGTAAGTAATTCTTGCATGTTCTCCGTTGCTATTTATTGCTTTGGCCAAGTAGTAGGTAGTGACTCCAAGAGGGAACGTTATGCTCGATTGTGGGTTCATGCCCCTCGATGACTAGCTTGAGTGACAGAAACATGAGTCTAGGGGATGTGCTGTTGCCACAAGGGGGAAAACAATGGTGCTTGTGCCCGCGGGTTCAAGGATTGTTTACTTTACGCAAAGTTCTTTTAATGCAGTTGTTTGTTGCTTTGAGTTTACACTATGGGTGGGACTCGCAACTTAATACCAGCGAGATGTTCTGGATAGATATCTCAAGGTGGATGATTAGTAGTAGATGCAGATGGATTTCGGTCTACTTGCCTTGGCATACCGCCCATGCTTTGAACCTCTACCTTTCTTGCAACATAGTTAGCATTGGTTTGCGCACATAATTCTGTCAATTACCCAGCTGTAATTCGTTTACCTCACATAGCTGTTTTATCGTCTTTTGGGAGAGAGACATCACTAGTGAACATCATGGGACCCCGGTCCATATTACCATCACTGATCACATCCGCTATTTACTTTCTGTTTTTACTTACTATTTGCAGCAATACCTATCACTATTATCACTTGCGTTTGATCCTTTGTAAACGACAAGGCCGGAGGGATTGACAACCTCTCTGTACTCGTTGGGAGCAAAGTTATTTGTATCTGTGTGCAGGTCCAAGTTGATTGTTAATATCTGGCGCCGTTAGCAGTTGACACCTTCTTGTTGAAACTAGGAGTCTCAGGGGAAATCGATCCTTGGTATCTTTGCCAAGGGAAAACTTCCGCTACACTGCATCTCAAACCTTCCACTTGGGGTAACCAACGAGGGGCGAGAAGCGATCAAGCAAAGTTTTCTGACGTCGTTGCCGGGGACTCCACTCTTCAAGATAGGGGAGTTGCATGCTATCTTTTACCTTTGCTTTTTAGTCTTGTTAGTTTACCTTTCAGTTTTTGCTTTAGTATCTTTTATCGAAAATCACAAAAATAGTTATCTTGCTTGCTTGCTGCTATGGGTTCCACCGAGAACACCAAGTTGTGTGACTTCACTAGTCATAACAACGATGACTTTATTTGCATGCCTATCACTACACCTGCCACTTCAGCACCTTCGTATGAAATTAAACCTGCTTTACTGAACTTAGTCATGAAATATCAATTCTCCGGTGCTGGAGATGATGCTGCTTTACACTTGAACAACTTTGTTGTACTTTGTGATATGCAAAAGTACCAAGAAATAGATGGTAATATTGTTAAGCTTGAGCTTTTTCCTTTCTCCTTAAGAGGAGGAGCTAAAATTTGGTTTCAATCTTTGCCTAGAAATAGCATAGATTCATGGGACAAGTGCAAAGATGCTTTTATTGGATAATACTATCCACCTGCTAAAATTATCCAACTAAGAAGCAACATAATGAATTTTAAACAATTGGATAATGAACACGTTGCCCAAGCTTGGGAACGCATGAAATCTCTTGTCAAGAACTGCCCTACTCATGGTTTGACTACTTGGATGGTTATCCAAACTTTTTATGCAGGCTTGAACTTTACCTCGCGGAACTTGTTAGATTCGGCCGCGGGAGGAACCTTTATGTCAACTACACTTGGTGCTGCCACGAAGCTTCTCGATGAGATGATGACCAATTATTCTCAATGGCACACCGAACGCGCTCCAACAGGTAGGAAGGTAAACTCTGTCGAGGAGATTTCCTCCCTAAATGAAAAAGTTGACTTGATCATGTCTCTACTTTCGAAGCAATCTTCTGTTGATCCTCGTGATGTTCCTTTAAATTCTTTGATTGCTCAAGAACAAGTAGATGTGAACTTTATCTCTAGAAACAATTTTAATAACAATGCTTATAGGAGTAATTTTGGTAGCAATCCTAGACCGTTCCCCTCTAATTCTTATGGGAACAACCATGCTTATCCTAGCACCGAGAACTCCACTACTGAACTAGAGATTATGCTTAAAGATTTCATCACTACCCAAAAATCCTTTAATAAGAGTGTAGAAGAAAAACTAAACAAACTAGATAATCTCTCTTCGAAGGTAGACAATTTAGCCCATGAGGTAGAATTGCTTAAAATTAGAACTTCTCCTCTTGAGGAGAGGAAGGTCACTCCTATGAATGCTATTCAAGTGCAAATTAATGAAAACATTAGGTTGTTGGCTAAACTTAAAGAGAGATGGGCTAGAGAAAGGGAGGAAGAAGATAGAATTAAGAGCCTTCCTACCCACCACACTATTGCTACTATCCAAGTTGTTGAGGATATCCAAACTCTTAGCACCCAATGCACTCCTGGTCCCGTTGGACCTATTAATGGTGATGCTATGACCATAGAAACTACCAAACAAGTGAACCTAAAGGACACCACTACCACTTTACTTGATAGTAGTGACCTTGATTTTGATAATTGCACTCTTACCGAAGTTATTGATTTCCTTCACAAGATGTCTAGAGACCCCCACACTAGCACGCTTAACCTTGCCTTCACAGAGCATATCACTAATGCTCTCATCAAAGCTAGGGAGGAGAAACTTAGAGTAGAAGCCTCCATACCTAGAAAGCTAGAAGATGGTTGGGATCCTATGATTAAAATTAAGTTGAATAACTTCTCTTGCTATGCATTATGTGATGTTGGAGCTAGTACCTCAGTTATGCCCAAAAGAATATATGATATGCTTAAATTGAAACCTTTTGATTCTTGTTCTTTTGGTGTTCGTCTCATTGATTCTTCCATAAAGAAACCTTTGGGGAGGATCGACGATGTTCTTATCATTGTCAATGAAAATTACGTTCCCGTTGATTTTACTATTATGGATATTGAATGTGAACCTTCTTGTCCAATTATTTTGGGACGTCCTTTCCTACGCACCATTGGTGCGATCATTGACATGAAAGAGGGGAATATAAGATTCCAATTTCCTCTCAAGAAAGGGATGGAACACTTCCCTCGAAAGAAGATTAAGTTACCTTTTGAGTCCGTTATACGGGCTAGCTATTCTTTTACTCTTGATAAAACTTGATCTCTTTGCATTATGCCTAGCTTAAAGGCATAAAAGAAAGCGCTTTTGGGAGGCAGCCCACATGAATAAAATTTTATTTTGCTTTTGTTGTGTCTTGATGTTGTTACTACAGTAGCATCATCATTGTATCTTTGCTTTTCAACTTTGTGCCAAGTGTAGCCTCTGATTGCAAGAAAGTTCAAAAGTTGTGACGTGCTGTCCAGGAAACAGATTCTGTCCTTGGATAGAAAAATTCGTATAAAATCACCAGATCATCTTTTTGGTCTGAATTTTTTCGACAGCGTGCTCTATACAGCGTCTGTTCTGAGTTTTTTTATTAGAGTTGCAGAAGTGCCCCGAAAAAATCATTTACTACCTGTTGTTCTGTTTTTCACGGATTCTGTCCTGTTTTGCCTTTCCTTCATTTTGCAAACCTTGAGCTTGCTTTTTCTTTGCAAAAACCTTTTGGCAATCTTGAGAAACAGTAGACCTTCAAGAATATCCTTATTTCCAGCAAGGAACAATTATTTTATTATGGGTACTAACCTCGCTAATCAGATTATGATGAGTTATGTATGAAGGGAGTTTTCAAGTGTGCGAGGGAAGATGATAAAAAGATTCAGGAGTGTCAAACGCTCAAGCTTTGGGATGCCCCCATGCACCCCCAAGAAATATTCAAGGAGACTCAAGCGTCTAAGCTTGGGGATGCCCCCGTGCATCCCCTTCTCCATCAACATTATCAGTTCGTCTTTCGTTCCACTATATTTGTATCACTTTATGTGTTATGTGCTATGCTTGGAGCGTCTTGCTTTTAGTTTCCTTTTTAGCTTTGCTTGCTTTTCATAACGAGTCGGAACTCAGCTTTCTTTGTGTGGGAGAGAAACACGCTCCACTTCAACCTAGAACACAACATAGAATTTTCATGTCTATCTTTGCTGTGTGTGTTCTTTGTCTTTCAATAGCTACTATCATGTTTAGCTCTTAGTATTCATGCTTATCTTTTTAAACAGCTTTTGTTTAGTTGGTTGCTTGAACTCTCTTTATTTATCATGCTTATCTTATTAAGAGAGTTTGCTTCTGTTGCATTGGTTGATATGTCTATGATAAAAATGCTACGTGCATAATGGTGCTTAGTAGTTCATGTTTTCTTATGGTTAGTCTCAAATAGCTGGGGGTTCCCAATGTGTTATTGGAGTGCCAACATGATTTGTTTGTCTATGATGTGGTATGGTTTAGTAATATCTTCCTTCAAGAATTTATTTTGATTGACTTGACGTATGCTCACGCATATTTAAGACTGTAAAGAAAGTCTGTCAAGCCTTGATGATTTTTTGTTTCTGAGTAGCGATATAACTTCCATGCCGGATTCAATGTTGCTTTGTCGCTCTGCATGATTATGACCGTCATTGCTCTTTTAGTTGGTCGCTCCCAGTCTTTTGCTAACCTTCGCCTATACTAAGCGGACTGACTGCTTGTGCATCCAAAATCCTTTAAACCAGTTATGCCATATGAGTCCACCATACCTTCCTATACATGGTATTTACCTGCCATTCCTAACGAAGACTTTCATGTACCATCTCGAAATTATTGAAAAAAAAAGCATTCCTATTTTGTGCCTCTGTTTTAGTTCATGAGGAAGTAGTGGTTAATTCATGATCTTTTTAAGTTGGACAAGCTTCACCCCGGGATTGCATGTCTAATGTGCAAACCCATAATACGAGAAGGAACTGGCAAAGAGTGCGCCCGGCTCAAAAATAATATAACAAACAAACCCTCCTTCACGCTTTGTTCATGAGAAATCAGAAAACTTTGGCAGTGATAAACAAAGGAGATTAAGAGGATGTGATCATCCTCATTCGGGAGCCGTTCCTCGAAACTTGTCCATCTCAAGAAGTGATTGAGTTGTCCGCTAGAATTCGTTGACGGAACATGCATAATCTAAAAAAATAAATTATTATCTCTGTTTTTAAAACCAAGAGCTCTGGTACATGCTTTGCCTTTGTTTCCGACTACGGGTTTTCAACCTTGCCAACAAAAGCCACGGTTCGAGAGTCTCCACCTTCTTTTAAAGCACCAACTACTGAGAGCATGATTGTCATTCTGAGTGTAATGTGCATTGTCCCAAAGTAGCATTGTCTTTTGCATGATTGTGATATCGTTTATTCTGAAATCATTGTATCTAGTCATCACTTAAACCTTGGAGGTGCCCCTGCATTTATGTTTTGCTTCACTAAAGGGGGCAAGCGAGATATCACTTTATCATATTTGCACACCATGCTCATTACAATCTATTTGATGTTTCAGTATCATATTGTAAAACTTTCAGTTCTTTGTGATTCTCTCATGAGGCAACTTAATTACTACAGATTCATTGTCTCAGTAAGCTTTTGTCATATGACTTTGAAAAGTCCTATATGGTTAATAGCATGTCACCACCGAAATTATTCTTGTTATCATTTACCTACTCGAGGACGAGCAGGAATTAAGCTTGGGGATGTTGATACGTCCAAAACGTATCTATAATTTCTGCTTGCTCCATGCCTCTTTTGTGTGATATTGCTATGATATTTATACACTTCCATACACTTTTGATCATATTTGGACTAACCTATTAACTCAGTGCACCCTAGTGCCAGTTTCTGTTTTCTGCTGTTTTTGTATTTCAGGTTTTCCCGTCACGTAAACTGCCAGAAAAATCCCGGAAAAATTATATAAAAAATCAGCGTTTCGGAAGCTTCCACACGGCCGAAGTAAGGCTGGAGGGGGGCCACCAGGGCTCCAGGCGCCCTGGTGGCGCGGCCCCCCTCCTGGCCGCGCTGGGGGGGCACCTGGGCCCCCCAGGCCTCCGCTGATGCCCACCTTTGGCATATATTTAACACGCGTCCCGAAACCCTCGAGGACGGAACCCTTTTTCGCGATCTCATCTCTGTTCCGCCGCCGCCGTGCTTCCAAGATCGAGAGCACCAGGAGAACTCTTCCCGGCACCCTGCCGGAGGGGAGGATCACCACCGGGAGCCTCTCCACCACCATGGACGCCTCCCGGATGAGTTGCGAGTAGTCTCCCTTGGACCATGGGTCCATGACCAGTAGCTATGTGATGTTCTCCTCCCCTTCTTGTGCTTCACTAATTAGACCTCGTGAGCTGCCCTACATGATCGAGGCACATATGTAATCCTTATGCTGTTGCTATGATGAGTTTGCTGGGATCCGATGGATTGTGAGATTATGTTCAGATTGTGTTTGAGTAATATATTTGATTTACCTCTTTTATATTTATGTTCGTAAGTAATTCTTGCATGTTCTCCGTTGCTATTTATTGCTTTGGCCAAGTAGTAGGTAGTGACTCCAAGAGGGAACGTTATGCTCGATTGTGGGTTCATGCCCCTCGATGACTAGCTTGAGTGATAGAAACATGAGTCTAGGGGATGTGCTGTTGCCACAAGGGGGAAAACAACGGTGCTTGTGCCCGCGGGTGCAAGGATTGTTTACTTTACGCAAATTTCTTTTAATGCAGTTGTCTGTTGCTTTGAGTTTACACTATGGGTGGGACTCGCAACTTAATACCGGCGAGATGTTCTGGATAGATATCTCAAGGTGGATGATTAGTAGTAGATGCAGATGGATTTTGGTCTACTTGCCTTGGCGTACCGCCCATGCTTTGAACCTCTACCTTTCTTGCAACATAGTTAGCATTGGTTTGCGCACATAATTATGTCAATTGCCCAGCTGTAATTCGTTTACCTCACATAGCTGTTTTATCGTCTTTTGGGAGAGAGACATCACTAGTGAACATCATGGGACCCCGGTCCATATTACCATCACTGATCACATCCGCTATTTACTTTCTGTTTTTACTTACTATTTGCAGCAATACCTATCACTATTATCACTTGCGTTTGATCCTTTGTAAACGACAAGGCCGGAGGGATTGACAACCTCTCTGTACTCGTTGGGAGCGAAGTTCTTTGTATCTGTGTGCAGGTCCAAGTTGATTGCTAATATCGGGCGCCGTTAGCAGTTGACACCTTCTTGTTGAAACTAGGAGTCTCAGGGGAAATCGATCCTTGGTATCTTTGCCAAGGGAAAACTTCAGGCTACACTGCATCTCAAACCTTCCACTTGGGGTAACCAACGAGGGGCAAGAAACCATCACTCCCCGAAAGTGAATATATGGGATCCAGAGATACGTCGATAGAGCGTCAGGGGGCCCATGAGGCAGGGGGCGCGCCCTGGGGGAGGGGGCGCGCGCCCACCCTCGTGGACAGGGTGTGGGCCCCCTAGTCTGGATATTTCCGCAGGTATTTTTTATATTTTCCAAAATAATTCTCCGTGAATTTTTAGGTCATTTCGAGAACTTTTTATTTCTGCACAAAAACAACACCATGGCAATTCTGCTGAAAACAGCGTCAGTCCGGGTTAGTTCCATTCAAATCATGCAAGTTAGAGTCCAAAACAAGGGCAAAAGGGTTTGGAAAAGTAGATACGTTGGAGACGTATCAACTCCCCCAAGCTTAAACATTTTCTTGTCCTCATTCAATCCAGTTGATAAACTGAAAGTGATAAAGAAAAACTTTGACAAACTATGTTTGCTCTTGTTTTTGTAAATATGTAAACCAGCATTCAGGTTTTCAGCAAATATCATGAACTAACCACATTCACAATAACTTTCAGGTCTCATGTCTACTCACATCAATGGCATAATCAACTAGCGAGCAATAATAATAAACCTCAGATGACAACACTTTCTCAAAACAATCATGATATGATATAACAAGATGGTATCTCTCTAGCCCTTTCTGAGACTGCAAAACATAAATGCAGAGCACCTTTAAGGATCAAGGACTGACTAGACGTTGTAATTCATGGTAAAAGAGATCCAGTCATGATCATACTCAATGCAAATTAATAGTAATACATGCAAATGAGAGAGGTGCTCTCCTACTGGTGCTCTTTTATAAGAGGATGATGACTCTGCATAAAATTAAATAGATAGGCCCTTCACAGAGGGAAGCAGGGATTTGTAGAGGTGCCAGAGCTCGATTTTTAAATAGAGATGAATAACATTTTGAGCGTATACTTTCATTGTCAACATAACAACCAAGAATCTCGATATCTCCCATGCTACGCACATTATAGACGGTTCCCAAACAGAATGGTAAAGTTTATACTCCCCCAATCACCAACAAGTACACTCCACGGCTGGTCTGAAACAATGGTACCGTCCAAACCAGCAACAGCCCTGGGGGAGTTTTGTTTAATTATTTATGATTTTAAGCATGGGACTGGGCATCCCGGTTACCAGCCATTTTCTCGTGAATGATGGGCGGAGTCCACTCATCGTGAGAATAACCCACCTAGCATGGAAGATATAGACAACCCTAGTTGATACATGAGTTGTTCGAGCATACAAAACAGAATTTCATTTGAAGGTTTAGAGTTTGGCACATACAAATTTACTTGGAGCGGCAGGTAAATACCGCATATAGGAAGGTATGGTGGACTCATTGGAATAACTTTGGGGTTTTATGGAAGTGGATGCACAAGCAGTATTCCCGCTTAATACAGGTGAAGGCTAGAAAGAGACTCGGAAGCGACCAGCTAGAGAGCGACAACGGTCATGAACATGCATTAAAATTAATCAACAATGAATGCAAGCATGAGTAGGATATAAATCACCATGAACTTAAATATCGTGGAGGCTAGGTTGATTTGTTTCAACTACATGCGTGAACATGTGCCAAGTTAGACCACTTGAATCGTTCAAAGGAGGATACCACCCCATCATACCGCATCACAACCATTTTAATATCATGTTGGCATGCAAGATAGACCTTTATAAACTCTCAGCTAATTAAGCATGGCATAAGCAGCTATGATCTCTAATTGTCATTGCAAGCATGTTTCATTCATAACAAGCTGAATCAGAAACGATGAACTATCATATTTACAAAAACAAGAGAGGTCGAGATCATACCAGTTTTTCTCATCTCAATTAGTTCATCATATATCATCCTTATTGCCTTTCACTCGCACGACCGAACGGTGTGGATAATAATAATAGTTCACGTTGCATTGGACTAAGCTGGAATCTGCGAGCATTTAATACAAGAGAGAAGACAAGGTAATATGGCTCAAGGTTAAATCAACAATAAAGCATATGAAAGCCCCTAAGCATTTAAATCATGTTCTTCTACTCTTGACCCCCAAAGAAAAGAAAAGAAACTATTTACCGCGAAAGCTCCCAACAAGCAAAAGAAGAACGAGAAATCTTTTTGGGTTTTCTTTTAATTACTACTACAAGCAAGGAAAGTAAACTAGCTAAAAGCTACAACATGATCCAACGGAGGGATTGACAAATTATGACTGTATGTGTCCTGGACAAAAAAATCAAATAGTTCAGTATATATATATGCTACGGTGAGCGGAAATGATTATCTTTTTGCCGAGGACACATAAATGCATATTTGCACGATCACACCGTTGGATCATCTTGTTACGTTATAGTGGTGCTCTAGTATTTATTTCAATTTTTTCCATAACATTTACACCGTTAAAAGCTTAGTGAGCCTTAACTAGTTCTGTGGCAAGCTATTGTATATATATATATATATATATATATATATATATAGGGTGGGTCTATTCTCATAACACCCCTTAAGACCTTATTCTCATAACACCTAACCTTATTCTCATAACACCCCCCATACCCCTCCCCACCCAACCTTCTAGCGCGGCGGCGCCCGCACACCACGGCCCCCTCCCCACCCCGCCTCCTGTCGGGGGAAACTGTCCACCACGAACACCTATGGGACCGGAGCCCCTTGTTTGTGCGGTAAGAGGGCGGAGGGAGCACGAAGAGCAGATCGTAGTGAACACGTGGGCAGTTTACCCAGGTTCGGGCCGCGGTGGACGCGTAAAACCCTACTCCTGCTTGGTTTGTATTGAGTTGGAGAGCTCGGGAGCTTGAAGAACTAGCTACACCGAGCGTATGAGTGATCTAGGTTCCGAATCCCCTCCACGTTGTGCATGGGCCTCCTTTTATAGTGCAAGGGGTCACCGACAGGTGTCAACGTAGGAGAAAGGGTAAGAATGTAAAAGAGGTGGTAGTTGTAACAGTGCGGGAATAGTGGAGCTACAGTGCGTGAACAGTGGTCACTACCTACTTTGACAGTGGGGGACAAGAGCATTTAATGCCCGTCGCCGTCGACCCCAAAAGCGCCCGCCCTTGCGTCTCCGTTTGCCACGGCGATGGCTTCACCACCGTGGAGTGCCACCGTGTCCCCCAGGCTGCACAGCCATCCGCCACGCGTCCCTGGAATGGCCCCAGTGCGACGCGTGGCCGATGAGCTGGAGCGCGGGCACACAGCGCAACTCTCCCGGCAAGCACCTTGCCGGGCCCGGGAGCTTGTCGGGCTCTGAAGCTTGTCGCTCCCCGGACCCTGCCGGGGCGCATATAGCACCGAGGCGTGTCTTCTGTAATGGAATCTTCTAGTCTTCCTGGCAAGTTCCTCTTGCCAGGGCCTTGCGTGAGTAAGGTAACCTTGAGCCTGGAACGGCCTTCCCGGCAAGCTCCACTTGCCGGGGTCTCGATCTTCTGACTTGTATACTTTGTTTTTGAATGGTTTTATGTGGAGCAGGAAGGTCTCCGGCGAGCACGTGGTCGACCCTGCCGCGGGAAGCTGCTACTGTCCGTGCACAAGTTGGGGTATTGAGGTACCCCTACCTTAGTACACCGACAGGAGCCCCCGAGCCTGGGCCACACACGGTGCCGAGCGCTGTTGGGCCAGGCCCAAAACAGTGCACGGACACACGCGGCCCACGGCGCGCCGAATCCAGTTCCGCATCCGCCGCGTCCCCCCGTAACGGCACGCGTCGATTGCGGCGTCGTGGGATGGGACGTGGCCACGTTGTTTTAATGGAAAGAGCGAAACGCCCCCCCACTTCCCCATAAAAGCAGAGGAAGCAGGAGCGGTTCCCCTCCTACGCTTTCATTGCATCCTCTTCCATCTCCAGAGATCCCCCTCTTGCGCTCCGCCTCCACACCTCCTCCGCCGCCGTCCGCGTCTGCGGCGCCGCCGGACTCTTCGTCCCCCTTCCTCCGCCGCCTCCGCCATGGCCCCGAAGACCGAGAAGGCGAAGGCGGAGAAGACCAAGAAGGAGAAATCGGAGCAAGCGGCGAGGCTTACCTTGTATCGGAAGCGGAACCTCGTCTTCCCGCCGAGGCTCAGCGCGCGGGAGCTCTGGAACAAGTATTACTTGTTCTGGTCCAAGAAGACCAAGGCGCACCCCCGCACCCGAGCCTATCCGGCCGCCGCCAAGGACAACTACCCCGGCGGGTACTATTTCTTCGCAGCCTTCTTTCACTGCGGTCTTTGCCCTCCTTTTTCCGAATTCTTCTGTGACATAATGCACACCTACGGCCTCCACCTTCTTGACTTCACCCCCAACGCCATCCTCACGATGGCGGTTTTCGCACATATGTGCGAAAACTATATTGGGATATACCCAAACGTAGCGCTGTTTAGGCACTTCTTCACCCCTAGAGCAGAGGCCGGCGCCCCCCTCTCCGGAGGAATATCTTGGGTTTTTCATCTGAACAAGAAGGAGTCCTACTTGCCGGGGGAGTTCCGCGGCAAGTGGGAGGAGTGGCGTGCTGACTGGTGTTGGATTGTCGAGGACCAGCCGCAATCTTTCACCGCGCCGCGCACAACACCTATCGTGCGCGGCAGGGACTGGAGCGAGCTGGATTCGGACGACAGCAAGCTTGACATCGCCCTCATCAGGATTCTTCGTCTCCGGGTAGCAAGGTTGTCGGTCGCAGAAGTAGGCACAGATTTCCTCCGCCGCCGCATCGCCCCTCTCCAAGATAGGAAGAGGCCAGCCTGGGAGTACGGCAACTCGGCGGATATCATGAGGCTACGCCCCGGGCTCAACTTTAACTTCACGTCGCTGGAGCTGAAGGGGATGGTCCGGGAACTATTTAAGCATGACCCGGCCCACCCAGAATGGTTCAGGGGCCCCCGGGGAGTGGTGCCTCTCTGCAACAGCACGGCCCGGGATTCCCTTCGCGCGATGATGCCCGCGTGTGACTCGCACGGCGTCGACCGCACGTGGATTCCGCCCAAGCCAGACGTCGTCTTGAACCTCTTCGACAACCTGGTGGAGGTGGCGAAGAACAAGAACGAGACCCGGGAGCTGACACGGGACACCACCGACCAGGAGATAGCGTACATAGCTTCTCGGGTTGAAGAGGCCGCTGTAGCCGTAGCGGCAGGAGAATTCGGCTTCACGCCTGAGGAGGCAGAGGCTGCGGAAGTGTCCTGCCAAGCAGAGGAGGCGGAGATCCGCAGGCTACTGAAGCTGCCGCCCGACGAGCTCGCCGGGGTCCCATCCTTGAGGCACTCCGGGATCCTTGGAATCCAGACAGAGGCCGCGGCGAGAGGCAACGCCGCCGGAGGGAACAGGGGCGCCGCAGGGAGCGGAGGCGCCGGAGGGAGCGGAGGCGCCGGAGGGAAAGAGGCCGCAGCGCAGGGCGCTGGGCCCAGCAAGCCTGCCGGGGAGGAGGAGGAGGAGGACGACGCCGAGGCCGCCGAGGACTCCGACGGGTCTCTGGGGCTCTACGCCGACGACATCTCCTCGTCGTCGGAGACCTCCCCGCCCCGGGCAAGCCCTAGGCGGTCTCCGATGAAATGTCTCCACAAGGCGGCGACGGGGACAAGGGCACAGGCGCCCCGGCAACAACCAACTCGTCGGGCAGCGCGAGCTCCCCGGGGGAGTCAAGCTGCGACAGGGGCACCCGGCGCACCAGCCACGGTGGAGGCGGCCCGCACGCAGGCCACGGCAGAGGCACCCCGCAAGCAGGCCACAGCAGAGGCGCCCCGCAAGTCAGCGCCGAGCGGAAGGGAGTCTTCATAGAGCGGAGCGGCAGCTCCGCCTGCTCCCCGGGCCCCGGCTACCACAGGGGCTGGGTCTTCGCAGCCCCCAGCCCCGGGGACCGCCAAGCGCCCGAGGGAGTCTTCGCCTCCTGCTCCCCGCGCGGACGCGCCTCAGGTGGAGTTTGACTTCTCCGCCCTGAGCGACGACGACGACGAGGAGGAACAGGAGTAAGTATTCGAGGCTTTGCATCTTCTTTAACATTGTCTTGATTCTTGTTGGTGCTGATCTCGTTTCTTGTTTTGATTTCAGGACCTTGGCCCAGCGCGCGGCGAAGTAGGCCAAGGTGCCCGTGGTCGAGGTCGCGGACGACTCGCCCGTCGCGGCGACTGGGGACGCGCCGGAGCCAAGCCTGCCAGACCCGAGCGCTGCTCCGAGGAGCAGCCCCCAGCGCAGCCCCCAGCGTAAGTCTGGATTCTGTACTTCTGCTCGTCGGGCGCGCCTGGAGATTTTGTCTTGTTCTAATATCTCGATGCTTTTGTTTTGACTTGTGCAGAGGTGGAGCCACAGCCGCAGGAGCGTCCGAAGGTCGCTCCCGAGGAGCCGCAGGCCCCGCCGTCCCCGCCAAGGCCGAACTCCCCGGCGAGGGAAAGCGCTCCGCCAAGGGCGGGTACTCCGCCAAGGGCGAGTACCCCGCCGAGGGCGAGCAGCCCGGCGAGGGCGGCCACTCCGCCAAGGCAGAGCTCCCCGGCGAGGGAGCCCGCCGCTGATGACGTCCGTCAAGGTAAGTTCCGTCACTTGTCTTCTTGGATTCGTCTCTTTTTGGGTATTTGCTTGAACTCTTTTGCTCTTTCTTCTTCTTCTAGATCCTCCTCCCCCCGAGCAGATGGAGACGGAGGTCATCGACGTCGAGGAGGAGGGCGCGCAGGGCGGCGGCGGCGACGCCCCTGTCGCTGAGGACACGGCGGGAGCCGCCGAGCCGGCTGCGCAAGAGACCGCTCCGGCTGCGGACGCAGCGGCCGGGGAGGGGGACGGCGACCGCACTGCCGGCCCGGAGGCGGCAGGAGCATCAAGTGCTACGCCGGCCGCCGACCCCTCCGCCGGAAAGGAGCAGGCCGGTTACTATCTTGAAGCTCCCAACGGCGTCTTCATCCAGGTGCCGTGGGGTTCTTCATCGCGAGCTCCCGCGGAGGGCGAGGTCTTTGATGGAGAGGTCCTCGCCTCCGCGGGCCTGAAGATCGTCGAGGCGCCCGGCGGAAGTGAAGGGCCCGAGGAGGAGAAGCTGCTTCATCAGCTCCTGGCCCTTTACCGGGCCAGGCAGGCGAAGCTGGCTTCCCGGGAGACCCTTGCCGCCAAGGCCGCCGCTGAGATGGAGAAGCGCGTGGCGGAGCTCCGCGCCGCCAACCAGGCTGCCCTCCGTGAGGTGGCGGAGGAGCGCGAGAGGCTCGCCGAGGAATATCAAGAATGGCTGCTGGAGAAGGCCGAGGCCGAAGAGCAGCAGCGGCTCGCCGGGGAGGAGCTGTCCCGGCGAGAAGGAGAGCTCGCCCAGCGGAAGGTCAACCTCGACTCCCATGAGGAAGACCTTGCCACTCGGGAGCAGGCCCTTGGCGGGGAGCTGAAGGAGGCGAAAGCCGCCGCGGCTGCCGCGGAGACCGCCAAGGGGGAGCTTGCCGCCAAGGTCGCGCAGCTGGAGGAGTCGTTGAAGGCGAGCGTGGAGAGGGTCGCCGCGCTCAACACAGAGCGCGAGAAGGACGCCCACACTAACTCAGAACTCCAGGTGCGTCTCTCTGAGAAGGGCGACGAGCTGAAGGCCGCCAAGGACTCCATCGAGGATCTGGAACTGAAGGTCTCCACACTGAAGGACTCGCTCGACGCCGTCCGGGACCGGGAGACCAAACTGAAGGAGGAGCTCCGCAAGGAGCGAGGCTTGGTGGATAGCGCCAACAAAGCGGCCGAGAACTTCCGCCGGACCGTCGAGGTATGGACCGAGGACTTGGTATCTTCTGCGTCCAACATCGACCAGGAGCTGCTGGTGC
The DNA here is from genome assembly GCA_902687465.1 of Secale cereale. Lineage (NCBI taxonomy): Eukaryota > Viridiplantae > Streptophyta > Magnoliopsida > Poales > Poaceae > Secale > Secale cereale. The sequence continues at coordinate 559,352,909 of LR738709.1, read as the reverse complement.
TGAAGTTGGAGCATCTCATCTACTCTCCGGACCCAAACCTCCCTCACAGCGCCAAGCTCAGCCTCTTCTTCAGGGGGATCGCGCCGGCCCTTGCAGATCTTCGGAAGAAGATTCCCGCGCAGCTGGCCGAGGAGTCGCGCCGGCTCTGCACGGGAACCTTGGAGCGTGTGCTGACGAAGATTGTATACCGCAATCCCGGCATAAACCTCACCAACGTTCTCCGCAGCTTGCCGGCTGACGCGAACATGGAGGCGCTGAAGGAGCAGGTCGCCCACAACATCGCTAAAGTGAACAAGATCTCCAGGATCGAGGGCGACCGCGTAGATTAGGCCTCCTTTATCTTTATCTCTTTTTGTTGCTGCATAGGGTGTTATGAACTCATTAATCGTTGCGACAAGTTATCCTTTGTAAGATATTTATCTTATTTTGATCAATCAGTGCAATGTTATCTTCCTTGTCTTGATCATCTACTTTGCATGTTTTTCACCCTATGCTCCCGGGGAGCTTGCTGGCAAGGGGCCTTTGCCGCGAGCGCTGAGTGCTGGACTCTGAGCAGCCTGCTGGCCAAGGTCTCACCGGCAAGCAACCTTGCCGCGGCTAGTCGCGATGCACTCAGCTTGTTGAGTGAACTCGAAAACGAACCAAGGGCGCGACACTTGTCGCAGCTCACTTGAATCGTTGAGTGTACTCGAAAACAAGATAAGGGTGCGGCTAGCTACGGGTAGGCTCCTCCGCGCACAGGTTTTCCATACAAAGTGTGACTGTTCAAGGAAGACAACTTAAAGTTAAAAAATTTGAACTGCTCAAATTCTAATAACTTAGCTTTCATATATTGCTTGCTTCTCGGTAAGGCTTCTCTTTCTTGAACAGCACTTGGTTCTTCTTCCGTCTCCTTCCCCCCCTACCTGGCGCGCCAAAGATGTCGGGGGGAACTGTCCACCACGAACACCTATGGGACCGGAGCCCCTTGTTTGTGCGGTAAGAGGGCGGAGGGAGCACGAAGAGCAGATCGTAGTGAACACGCGGGCAGTTTACCCAGGTTCGGGCCGCGGTGGACGCGTAAAACCCTACTCCTGCTTGGTTTGTATTGAGTTGGAGAGCTCGGGAGCTTGAAGAACTAGCTACACCGAGCGTATGAGCGATCTAGGTTCCGAACCCCCTCCACGTTGTGCATGGGCCTCCTTTTATAGTGCAAGGGGTCACCGACAGGTGTCAACGTAGGAGAAAGGGTAAGAATGTAAAAGAGGTGGTAGTTGTAACAGTGCGGAAATAGTGGAGCTACAGTGCGTGAACAGTGGTCGCTACCTACTTTGACAGTGGGGGACAAGAGCATTTAATGCCCGTCGCCGTCGACCCCAAAAGCGCCCGCCCTTGCGTCTCCGTTTGCCACGGCGATGGCTTCACCACCGTGGAGTGCCACCGTGTCCCCCAGGCTGCACAGCCATCCGCCACGCGTCCCTGGAATGGCCCCAGTGCGACGCGTGGCCGATGAGCTGGAGCGCGGGCACACAGCGCAACTCTCCCGGCAAGCACCTTGCCGGGACCTTGACCTTGCCGGGCCCGGGAGCTTGTCGGGCTCTGAAGCTTGTCGCTCCCCGGACCCTGCCGGGGCGCATATAGCGCCGAGGCGTGTCTTCTGTAATGGAATCTTCTAGTCTTCCTGGCAAGTTCCTCTTGCCAGGGCCTTGCGTGAGTAAGGTAACCTTGAGCCTGGAACGGCCTTCCCGGCAAGCTCCACTTGCCGGGGTCTCGATCTTCTGACTTGTATACTTTGTTTTTGAATGGTTTTATGTGGAGCAGGAAGGTCTCCGGCGAGCACGTGGTCGACCCTGCCGCGGGAAGCTGCTACTGTCCGTGCACAAGTTGGGGTACTGAGGTACCCCTACCTTAGTACACCGACACCTACCTCCCTCCCTCCCCCACCATCTCCACCCTATCCCCACCTTCTTCCCGAAGGCGCACCCCACTCCGCCCAACCCCCAATCCACCCACCGTCGGCCAACTCCCGCCCAGCGAAATCACCGCCCTGAGCCGGCCAGCCTCCCCCCGACCTCCTCCTCCCACCCTGTGCGCCGGTGGGGTCGCGATCGGGCGTTCCAGTGGACTTCGGACATGGCGTGCCCTAATCAGAGTCGCCGGAGATCTCGATCCACATCGACTGCGACCTGAAAAGAGTCGTCGGAGCAACTTCCCTACCCTGACCCAGGCTGTGCACTTCAACTCACCGTCGCAACCTCCCCCCAACGGATCTAGCTTGCCCAGTCAACCCACCACCACCAGATCCATCCCGGCCCTTCTCAGCCTTCACCACCATCCCCCACCACTGCCCCGCTTTGGATCCGCCGAGCTGTCAACAGAATAGAGCAGAGCACTGCCGCACCTCTTCCTCTGCGCGCGGCCATGGTGCCTCTCTCCACCACGTCGGAGCCACCACATCGCTGCCTCCATGGATCAGAGGTCCAGCCTCCCCCGTCCTCCATGCGGCGACTTCCTTTCCCGAGCTCATCGCGCGTGCACCACTACCGGATCAGGCCAGCCACCCGCACTATGCACCACGGCTGCTACCGCCTAGCCGTCCCCTAAGTCGCGCTGCCTCGCGCTCGACTACCCCCCTGCAGTCCACCTTGAGCTCCACCGCAGCCCGCCCTCCCCGGCCAGGAAGTTCTCCCAAGCACACCGACACCCCCCTGCTTCTTCTCCTCTTCTAACGAACAGACAAACACCTTAGCATTTGGGGTTGTTATCACAGCTCACTTTTTTGATTTTGGGAGGAAAAATCTATGCACTGCAGTTTGCTATTCCTGCTATTGCGGTTTCAACTTGCTAATTTTTTGCATGAGACGAATGAAAAATCCATCGTCATAGTAGTTCAAAAAATATTGTGCATTGTCGCATGGTTCCTGAAGCAAGGTGTTGCTGTGCGGTTATATTTTGGATGGATTTATGTGAATGCAGTCCACTAGGAGACGCATGCGTGCTCAGTTGCTCACACCCCCTGTGGTTATGTTCTGGAGTGGTTCGCGGTTCTTGCAGCTCGGGTCGGGCCGCCCGCAGCATGTGCGTGCAGTGCGGCGCGTGGGTGTGAGCAGTGCGACGTGTGGGTGTGTACAGTGTACAGAAAAGTTCTTGGTTCACTTATTCATTTTTTGATGTGGTTCACTTTGTAAAATAGAGATAAAAACAAACCCATCAAAACTTCGTTTACTTTTCATTACACTTCATCCCATCTGTAGTACGGATGCCTTTATTAAAAATGTTTGAAGAAGACAACAATAGTATCCCTTTGTGTGTACCAGCTCATTACCCCTATGTATGAAGTGCAATTTTGTTTCGTCTGTTTCAGAAACCAGTCGATTACATCAAAAACATGCCATTGCGGTGCACTACGAAGGACAATTCAATACACTCCATTTAGAACAAGCTACATTTAAAAAACAAACAAATGCAGTGCACTTTGGTCCAAAAAAAGTCCATTGCAAAGGACTCTTTGAAGCTCACTTTGTTCTCTCACGAAGTTGGCCATAAAAAAACCTTTGTGGTTCACTTGGTGATCCAAAAACAAAACACGTCGGAAAGCATCTCACTTCTCAACACTTCTCAACGCACGTAAAAAATTAATTAGTACAAAAAAAAGACAACAGCAAATTATGAGGTTCACTTTTGGTAGTGTTCCGCTTCACTTTCGGGAGTGTTGCGGTCCACTTTCCTTCGAAAAAAAGTTGGAAAAAAGACAACAAAATCCTCTGAAAAAAATCTACGTCCAACAAAATAAATCATGATGTTCGATTGACTGTCTGATGCAGTGCGTTTTTCAGTTTGAAGCAGTGCGCTTTTCTGTCCGATGCAGTGCACGCGTCGATTTGGGTGTCGCGAAAAACAGAGTTTCCGCGTTTTTGTAATTTCAAAACTGCTTTTAAACTGTAATGAATTAGAGGGGGTGTTCTACATGAAAAAGTAGCGTCTCGACGATATCTTTCCAATGGTGTTCATTTGGATCATTTCGACCAACGTTTTTTAAAAATTTCACGAAAACGGCCACTGCCCTTCGTAGTTAGCCGCACGATTTTCAAAATTAACTAAAAACCATAAGGCATCTCAAAAACATTTCAACATATAAAAGTTGCGCCTCGTTCGTAGCTTTCCAACGGTATATTACACGCCTTGTTTCGACAAACGGTTAGAAAACTGGAGTGAAAACAGGACCGAAAATTCGAAAAAATTCAAAAAACACAATTCCGCGATTTAGTAAATTCAAAACTGCTCTTAAACCGTATCGAATTAGAAAAAATAATAGATATGAAAAAGATGCGCACCGACGATATCTTTCCAACGGTGTATCATATGTTTCATTTCGACGAGCGGTTTAGGAAAAAACACAAAAAAATGCTCGCTGCCATTTGTTGTGAGGCGCACGATTTTCGAAACTGCTCTTAAACTATGATGAATTTTGAAAAGTGTTCAACATGGCGAAGTTGCGTCTACTCCATAGCTTTTCAACGGTATATTACACGCATAATTCCGATAAACGGTTACAAAAACTAGAGCAAAAAAGGTACCGAAAAAACAACACATACAGTTTTTTCAAACATGAAGTTCACTGGTCTCTGTGTTGCAGTGCGCATAGTATTCCAATGCAGTAACACAAAGCAGTTCGGAAGTGTTATGAGAATCTTATTCTCATAAAGTTATGAGAATAGACCGGCTGTATATATAGTGTTACTATTCATCACCCAGGGTGCAGAATAAGTTATTCTTCACCCGAGGTAATCTTACGATCGTTTCAAAAATAAATTACATTTGAAATACAAATAGTTACATTGATATTGATTTACTGCATAAAATTTGGCATAACAAAAAAATATAGGTCAAAAATTGTATTTTATGTATGTTTTACACTATGTTTTTACATTTGTAATTTTACGTAATATAAATTAATTTTTACGACGTCTATAGGTTTTCTTACGTTCTCTTTTTATGTCTAAAATAAGACAAAATTTAAGAAACGTAAAATTACGGTGTATAGATGTTAAAATAGAGGTGGGTGAAGAATAACTATTCCTCACCCAGGGTGATGAATAGTCTATATA
>LR738709.1:559275486-559347725 GCA_902687465.1 Secale cereale | reverse complement strand
TATATATATATATATATATATATATATATATATATATATATATATATATATATATATATATATATATATATATATATATATATATATATATATATATTGTTTTTCTTAAGGTTTTTCTAGCACACGAGAAAAAGACTAAGAAGAAGAATTGAAACTAAGCATGGATGGTACAATGAAAGAGTGTGTGCACCGACAACTAGAATAAGTGTGTGAACACGAATGTAAAGTCGGTGAGAAACACGTACTCCCCCAAGTTTAGGCTTTTGGCCTAAGTTGGTCTATGGCCAGTATTGGCCTGACGGATATCCAAAATCGTAGTTGGGGTTGTACTAGGATGCAGCAACTACTGCCTGCTGAGCTACAGCTTGAAGGCGGGCTACTTCCATCATATTATGATACACATTTGCCTCCTCCCTGGTTATAGTATACCACCCTTTTGCCTGAAAGTCAAACAAAGTAGGGACAGGAAGAATAATAGGGACGGCATGACGCATGTTAAAGATTAGTCGATATTTGAGGGATTGTTCATCCCTCTCTATAAATCGGTGACTAGTCATAGCATGGTAATCCAAATGAGCTAGCGGTAAAGGCTCATCATTCTCATGCACAGGCACACCAAGACGGTGGGCTATGCGAGTGGCATAAATCCCACTAAATAAATCTCCCTGCAAACCATTATGGTGTAGCCTACGTGCAACAATGGCTCCCAAGTTATATTGTCTATCACCTAATACAACACTCTTGAGAACACTAAGATGAGGGACACACATGTGGCAAGCCTCATCTTTACCATTTATGCATCTACCAACAAAGAGAGCAAAGTAATGAATAGCAGGAAAATGAATGATCCCTATGGTAGCTTGTGTAATTTCTCTAGATTCCCCCACAGTGATACTAGCAATGAAATCTCTAAATTCATATTTGCGAGGATCACCCATACTGCCCCATTGCGGGAGGTTACAAGCATCATTAAAATCCTCTAAGTCCATGGTGTAAGATTTATCATAAAGGTCAAACAGGACAGTGTGAGAATTGCGTGTAGATAAAAATTTAAACCTTCTCACAAAAGTATCAGTTAAGTCACGGTATTGAGGGCACTTATCTTGTATGAAGCCCTCGAGGTCAGCGTTGTGCACATGCGTAAAATTCCTCCTTGATGCCAACCTGATCCATAAATTCGTCTGACGGCCATTCACAAGGCCGCACGTCATCTTCCCTCGATAGTTCATCATCCGGCTCACGAAACGCGAGCCTCGGTTCTTGCTTCCTTGAAGAACCACCTTGGAAGATTTTCCTATGCATTTTTCTAAAATTTTCTGAAATTTTTAGTAACCCAAAATAAAAGTTAACCAAACTCAACAAGATTGATAGCAACAACTCCTACAAGTGCCTAGAGACTATATTGTGCATTAGAACTACTTGGGACCAAAGAAATTTGACATGCAAGCTCAAGAACAAGGTCACCACAGCAGCAAAAATTTGCAATAAATAAAGCACTAGAACAAAAACTAATTGGACCAATGGAGGAGTCACATACCAAGGAACAATCTCCCCAAACAGTTTGGTGAATGGTGCTTTGAGCAAGGAGATCGAAAATGGCAGCAAGATGAGCTAGAACTCGTGCTTGAGCTGGTTGGTGATTTTTTTGGAGGAAGAAGAAGAGCATGGGTGCAGGAATAAGTGGAGGGGGCCACGTGGGGCCCACGAGGTAGGGGGCACGCCCTGTGAGGGGGCGCACCCTGGACCCTCATGGCCAGGTGCTGGCTCCCCTCGCTATGTTTTCTGTGCCATATATTCTCAAATATTCTAGAAAAAAAATCATATTTCATTTTTAGGGCATTTGGAGAACTTTTATTTTTGGGATATTTTTTTATTGCATGGATAAGTATGGAAACAGACAAAGAATACTATTTTTGCTTTATTTATCCTAATTAACAGAAAGTAAAAGGAGGGTACAGAAAGTTGTGCTATCTAGATTCACCCATCTCATGCTCATCAAAAGAAATCTATTAACAAGGTTGATCAGGTCTTGTTAATAAACTTTTTCCGAATAACGTGAAACCGGAGAATTTTCGAATAGCACTAGGTTACCTCAATGGGGATATGTATGTCCCCAACAATAAGAACATCATATGCCTTCTTAACAGTAGGAAGAGGAAATTCAAAAACCTCCAATAGTAATAGTTGAAATTTTTCCAATATAATTGATACTGAGGACCTGAGGTTGTTTCCTCGGAAAGTGTACTGTATGCTCATTACCATTGACATGAAAAGTGACATTGCCTTTGTTGCAATCAATAACAGCCCCTGCAGTATTCAAAAAGGGTCTACCAAGGATAATAGACATACTATCGTCCTCGGGAATATCAAGGATAACAAAGTCCGTTAGAATAGTAACATTTGCAACCACAACAGGCACATCCTCACAAATACCAACAGGTATAGCAGTTGATTTATCAGCCATTTGCAAGGATATTTTGGTAGGTGTCAACTTACTCAAGTCAAGTTTATGATATAAAGAGAGAGGCATAACACTAACACCAGCTCCAAGATCACATAAAGCAGTTTTAACATAGTTTCCTTTAATGGAGCAAGGTATAGTGGGTACTCCCGGATCTCCTAGTTTCTTAGGTATTCCACCTTTGAAAGTGTAATTGGCAAGCATGGTGGAAATTTCTACTTCGGGTATCTTTCTTTTATTGGTAATGATATCCTTCATGTATTTAGCATAAGGATTTGTTTTGAGCATATCAGTCAAACGCATATGCAAAAAGATAGGCCTAATCATTTCAGCAAAGCGCTCAAAATCATCATCATCCTTTTCCTTGGATGGTTTATGTCGTGGAATTGTCACGACAGATGTCCTAGGGTAAGGACTTAGTCGCGAGGCCAACGCATCTATGTGGTAGCTTGAGAGGGGTTGAGCGGAATCGAGAGACGCAACGCAAGACAAGGATTTAGACAGCTTCGGGCCTCGGGAAACATCATCCGGTAATAGCCCTACATGTTGTTTGAGGCTAGATCTCATTATGACCCTCATGGAGTCGTCGGTAAACCGGCTCTCCTTTAGTTGTGTCCAGCCCTAAAGAATATGGCACCTCCAACTTGTGAGAACATGTCCCTCTTTGGGGAGCCCTGCCCCTCCTTATATATGTTGAAGGGGCAGGTTACATGACTAGTCCTAGTAGGATTAGGATTACTCTATTACAAGGAGTCCTAGTCTTGCTTCCTTTGTAGGAGAATATTCCTTGTGCTTTCTTCATAAACCGGCCCACCATAACATGAGCCGGCCTTTCATAAACCGCCCGTTGGGCCACCGGGTCTTGTCGCTCCTTTGACCCGCCTGCCGGATTACCAATGAATCGTAAACCGCCAGGTCAACGCGAGCCGCCTGTGAATCGCCAAACTCCAGCCGGGTCATACATCCGGTGGTTTATACCGCGGGTATATCCTCGACAGTTTAAGAGGAAGAGGCATGGGTTTCTGAACCCATGGTTCTCTTTCATTACCGTGCTTCCTAGCAACAAAATCTCTCTTATCATAACGTTGATTCTTTGATTGTGGGTTATCAAGATCAACAGCAGGTTCAATTTCTACATCATCATCATTGCTAGGTTGAGCATCATCATGAACATCATCTTTTATATTATCACTAGGTTCATGTTCCTTACCAGATTGTGTCTCAGCATCAGAAATAGAGATATCATTAGGATTCTCACGTGTGTCAGCTACAGGTTCACTAGAAGCATGCAAAGTCCTCTCATTTTTATTTTTCTTCTTCTTAGAAGAACTAGGTGCATCTAAATTAGCTCTCTGAGAATCTTCCCCAATTCTCTTAGGGTGGCCTTCAGGATACAAAGGTTCCTGAGTCATTTTACCACCTCTAGTTGCAACTCTAACAGCAAAGTCATTATTCTTACTATTTAATTCATTGAGCACATCATTCTGAGCCTTAAGTACTTGTTCTACTTGAGTGGTAACCATAGAAGCATGTTTACTAATGATTTTCAATACATCTTTAACTCTAGACAGATAATCACTCAAGAGTTCAATCATATAAGCATTGTGTTGTAATTGTCTACCAACATAAGCATTGAAGTTTTCTTGCTTCACAATAAAATTGTCAAACTCATCTAGGCATTGGCTAGCAGACTTATAACGAGGAATATCACCTTCATCAAATCTATAAAGAGAATTTAGCTTTACTACCTGTGTCGGGTTATCAAGACCATGTATTTCTTCAATAGGTGGTAAATTCTTAACATCTTCAGCTTTAATACCATTTTCTTTCATGGATTTCTTTGCCTCTTGCATATCTTCAGGACTGAGAAATAGAACACCTGTCACACCCTGATTTTCATGCCACAACACTTAAGCTAATAATCATGCTAAAAATGTGGATTGACAAAAACTTTTGAGTGTTTTGGTCATTGCTTTATTTGATTTTTGTCTGTTGTTTGCTAGTGCTCTGAAAATCAATTAAATCCTCCAACTCTTATACTTCATCTCCTTGATCCAAAACCTGTTCCCAATGATCATGCCATGTGTATAGACTAGTATAGTATTTTCTTATAAAAATATTTTGGCCAAATAGTATTTTCTAAAATTAGTTTTCCAAAAACCCCTGAATTGAGGTTTGCACTACAAGTACCTTATTTAGGGTGTGAAAAATCTTTCAAAAGGTATATTTGAACCCTATTAGGTATAGGACTCCCATAAACCACAAAATTATAATTTTAAAAGTTATTTTTATATTTTATTTAAATGCTTTTTCTTTAGGCCAGAAATGGTCTTTAATAGGTAATTTTTTTTAACTATGTCAAAAATATTTGCCAAAATTCAGGGAAACTCATAGGACATATATTGTCCATATAAAAGAGTTTCAACACATGGTCATGTTCAAAATAGTGGACAAATACCTCATTAACCCTTTTTGGATATTTCAAGCTTTTGAAATATTTACAAAGGAAGTATTCTCCAAAAATTCCAGGGAAATTCTATCATGTCAAATATGACATATTTGATGATATTACAAAGCCTCATGCCTTGAAGATCAAGGAAACATCATCTAATCCCCTCAAAACCATTTCTGTCCATTTTGAAGTTTGAGAAACTTTACATTGCCAAACTTGTCCAAATGCTCTCAAACTTGGTGCACATGCTCAAATGATGTAAATATGCATCTATGCTAAATGGCACAAGTTTTGGAGAAGGATAACTCGATCTAAATGCCCCAAAACCCTTTCTGACCAGATCCAAATTTGAACAACTCTACATTGCCAAATTTTTACTTGGGGCCTCAAATTTTGTGGTCATGCTCACAAACCCAAATGATGACACTACACCAAGTGGTGCATCAAGAAGAGATGATTTGCTTAAACTAATCTTGAGAAATCCATTTCTGTTGATTTCTAGGGTTCACCAAAGTTACATTGGCAACTTTGCCCAAATGAGCTCAAATTTGGTGAAAGGGCCTAAATGTATGTTCCATTTGATCCTGTTAAGTCTCCTGTCAATTGGAAGTCAATTGCTTGCCCAAAACCACATCAAACACCTTCTGCCATTTTACCAAAACCACTATTTTGACCCCTTCCACTACTCCCCCTTGCCTCAACTTTTTACCACAACTGCTCCTAGTCACCCTCTACCTCCAGGAACTCCTTCTCCTCCACGGCTTAATGATTGAGGGGGGTAAACCCCATTTTACATCGCTGGACCTCCATTTTCACCCTTGTCTCTCAGCACTCTCTCCTTCTAGAAGCTCACCAGGGCATCCAAGGCAACCACCCCTTTGTTTACTCCTCATCTGACCCCCTAGACACTATTGGCCACGCCCTGGGCGCCAAAGCAATGCCAATGGCAGCCATATGCGTGCTCTGGAGCGCGCTACAGTGCTCTGGCGCACTGTAGCCGCCCCCCATCCCGATGCCCCGACAGCCTCGGGCCTCCCCGGCATGTCCCCCGAGGTCGCCTCGACGTCTGGGACATGGCACGTCGCCGGCCCCCACCTGACCCTCTCTCCTCTCCCCTCTGTGAAGCTCGCCCGTGCGCGCCTTGGACAGCGCCCACGGTGCACCAACGCGCACACCATATAGAGCCCCATTAAACTCTCTCTCGACTCCTCTCGCTCTCCCACTACTCCAGCAAACCCCCAGACAACCCATCTCTCCCTCTCGAGCCCTCTGTCTACCTCCATGGCCGGCGGCCCCTTCCACGGCCATTCGGCCCTTCACCTCTTCGGACCTCCCCGACCTGTCTTGGGCATCTGGATGGATGCGGCACTTCGTTCTGAGCACTCCGGTGTGCCGCACACCGCCGGAGGTGGCCAGAATCGCCGGCACGGGCGGCAGCCGGACCCTGCTCCGACCTCGTCCGCGCACGCACGAGGGAGGTGCTGCCTCTCCCCAGCCTCCTCCTTCTGGCACGGCCGAGCCGCACGGCACCGCTCCCATCGCCGGCCGACGCAGGCAGGCGGTGTGGCGCCGGCGGCCAGCAAGGCCGAGCCTCCCCTGCCCCCCCCCCTCGTCGAGAGGAAGACGATGGCGGACCAGGGAGACGACCTGCGGCTGGGCCCGCAGGTCAGCGACCCCGCCAGCCGCCACGTCGTTTAAGTGGAGGCGGGGCGGCAGGGAATCGCTTTCCCAGTGCAAAAGCGCATTCTGCGAAGGCGCCTCCGACATCACCACCCTCCTGTGCGCGCGGCCGAGCCGTTGGGCCGGCCCAGTTGCTATACGGCTATCTTCCGCCCAGTGCGCAGCATAAGGGTATAAACCCTTTCTCTTTCCCTTTTTCTTTTTCTGTAAACTTCAAAAATCCATAAATAAATCAAATGGATTCCAAATTTGATGATTCAAATTTCTGGTAGTTCCAAAAATCAGGATATACCTGTTGGTGCAACATGCACATTTTTCCAGAGACTTTTTCTTCACAAATATTTATCAAATGTCATTTTTTTCATTTCTGTGATGAACTTTAGAAAATCACAGAGAGCTCAAATTTGATCCAAATGCAATGGTTCAAATTCCTAGATGCTTCTAAGTTCATAACTTAGTTTATGAACATTTTTATTAATACTTTCTGTACCCCACCAAATAATGGGCCATTTCTTCATATTTATGAATTTTGCAAAATCCTAGGAAATTCATTCGAACTCCAAATCCAGTGAAACCAACTCCTAGATGCTTCTAAAATCATGATTTGTTAAATGGGTGCCTTTGCTCATTTTCCAAAAATATATTTCTGTACACTTCTTTCAAATCCATAAACCCCTTGATTCCATCATATTGAAATGTTCCAAACTATCCATTGATCCAATACCTATGAAAACACCTTGGTCATTTCTCATATGACCAGAGGTATCCTAGAAAAGTCCAACTCCTATTTTTAGAGTACTTTTATTTTTTGCCTTGGTGTGTTGCTTACTATGATTGTTTCCATCGTTAGATGACGAAATAAACGGAGTACTTGGAGATGGAACAGAAGGTTTGAAGACTCGGAAGGACAAGGCAAGCAGCCCTGTGACCATGTCTATGGAACCCTTTTTTATGCATGTCATATAGCACCATAATGTTGTTGCTACGGAATCATGATGAGGTGGAACCACTTCGATGGTTTGCCACTGTACTTCCTCGTTGGTACTTGCATTGTGCATGACCCTGCCTTCTTATGAGGGTTATGCCGGCGGGAGTAGATAGATGTATGCTATAGTAGTTGGCTACGCAAATGGGTCAGGGTTATGCATTGAGAGAAACAAGTGTGGTTTGACATACTTGCAAATGACCCAGTGGGTGCCACTAATGCCCCTGAGAGACAATGAGGAACTAGGGCACTACTTGGTGAAGAAGTAGTGTACCGAGGCTTGATGAAAGTGTTGTTTACAGAGATGGATTAGATTTATGTGTGACTACCGTCCCAACCAAACATGCGCAACCACTCTACCCTTATATGGGAAAGGGCATTATTGATTACCTAGGTCGATACTAGCATGGTGCCCGCATTACTAGTGACGGGGGTGACATGAGGTCACTCTCGGGAAGGGGTCGTGCTTGGATAGGCGGCCATGACTGTTTTCACAGGGCACCGAACACACCGTTGGTACCCCGTGTTAGTGGTATGTGACGAATATGGAGCAAGGCTCCACAAATTTTAAGATGTGAAATGTTTGGCACGGGGCTGTTACCAATCGAGTGGACTCTGTGTTAGTGTCGTCTAAGGAAAGATAGTGATCGGGTGCTTACCCCGGGTACTTGAGGTACCGCGGGCCGTGAATGACACGGAAGTTCCCCGGATCTTGTGGGTAAAGTGTGCAACCTCTGCAGAGTGTAAAACTATTCGAATAGCTGTGTCCACGGTCAAGGACAGTTGGGTGGTGCTACTTAGACTATGTCCTTAAGTTTCTGGAAAACAACACGGTTTGGGTAAATCTGTTGATGATACTGTGAGAAAGTCACGATGAGCATGAGCAAGAGTTGTTCATGACTCTTTCTCGATATTTATGTCTGAAACCTCCTGATACTTGTTGCACACACATGCATGTCCATGTTACATGTTGATCATACTTGCATATGAAAAACTAGCTTTCCGCAAAACTGCCAATTTAGCAGTAGAGCCTTGCATAATTATTCTGTCATCACACTTGGGTTGCTTGCGAGTACATTCAAAGTACTCATTGGCTTGCCACTGGTTATTTTATTGGCCAAGCGTGAAAGATCGGGATATGTTGAAGATTTCTTGGTGACGAACATGCGAGCTAGGACGCTTCCCAGTCAGAATGCCTGTAGGGTTAAGGCAGATGGCATGGGTCCAAGTTGTTATTGAAGATTTCCGCTGCAATGATATACTCAAGACTTGATCATAATGGTCCTATTTGTGTAATACGGTATGTATGGATGTAAGACTCTTGTTATTCAGCTTCCATGTGTTCAGTGAGCATTGATCTCTAGGATCACTGTACACGTGCATTCGGTGATCACGACTTATGAGTCGGGGTCCCCACAACACCTCTTTTCTTCGAAGTTGGCTTAGGGGCTGGTTCAGGAAGTGTCCAATTATTTTCATTGGCCAACATATTATTCAATAGTAATTCAGCTTGATCAACTGTTATTTCCCTGAAAACACAACCAGCACAACTATCAAGGTGGTCTCTAGAAGCATCGGTCAGTCCATTATAAAAGACATCAAGTATATCATTCCTCTCAAGAGGATGATCAGGCAAAGCATTAAGTAATTGGAGAAGCCTCCCCCAAGCTTGTGGGAGACTCTCTTCTTCAATTTGCACAAAGTTATAAATTTCCCGTAAGGCAGCTTGTTTCTTATGAGCGTAATTTTTTTTAGCAGAGAAGTCATGCATCATATCCTGGGGACTACGGACACAACCAGGATCAAGAGAATTAAACCAAGTCTTACATCACCCTTTAGCGAGAACGGAAACAACTTAAGGATATAGTAATAACGAATCTTTTCATCATTGGTAAACAGGGTGGCTAGATCATTCAACTTGGTAAGATGTGCCACAATAGTTTCAGACTCATAGCCATTGAAAAGATCAGATTCAACCTAAGTAATTAACTCAGGATCAACAAAGAATTCATAATCCTTATCAGTAACATAGATAGGTGAAGTAGCAAAAGCAGGGTCATGTTTCATTCTAGCATTCAAGGACTTTTCTTTCAGCTTAGCTAATAGTTTATTAAGATCATATCTATCATTGCAAGCAAGAAAGTCTCTAGCAGTTTCTTCATCCATAACATATCCCTCAGGAACAACAGGCAATTCATATCTATTGGGAGAAGCTTCATCATCACTTTCATAAATATTATCAGTTTCAATATTTGCATTCTCCCTAACCTTAGCAATTTGTTCATCTAGAAATTCACCTAGTGGCACAGTATTATCAAGCATAGAAGTAGTTTCATCATACATAGCAGAAGTGGCATCATCAAGAACATACGACATATCAGATTCAATAGCATGAGTAGGTGTCGCAAGTTTACTCATAACAGAGGGTGAATCAAGTGCATAGCTAGATGGAAGTTCCTTACCTGCCCTCGTAGTTGAGGTTAAGATCTTGGTTTTTGAGTCCTTCAAATTCTTCATAGTGATCAACATATATAAATCCCAAGTGACTTAAAGAATAGAGCTATGCTCCCCGGCAACGGCGCCAGAAAATAGTCTTGATAACCCACAAGTGTAGGGGATGGCACCAGTTTTCAAGGGTAAAGTATTCAACCTAAATTTGTTGATTCGACACAAGGGGAGCCAAAGAATACTCTTAAGTATTAGCAGCTGAGTTGTCAATTCAACCACACCTGGAAACTTAGTATCTGCAGCAAGATAGTTTCGTAGCAAATTAATATGGAGATAGCGGTAGCGGCAATAAAAGTAACGGTGATGTTTTTGTAGTCTTTGTAATAGTAGCAGCGGGAAAGTAAATAAGCAACTAGCAATATGTGAAAAGCTCGTAGGCATTGGATAGTGATGGGCCTCGAACCCCTCGTTGGTTACCCCAAGTGGAAGGTGTAAGATGCAGTAAGTAGAAGTGTTTTCACCTAGCAAAGATGCCAATGATCGATTCCCCAGAGACTCCTAGGTTCAACAAGTAGGTGTCAATTGCTACGGCGCCAGATTAGTAGCAACCAACATGGACCTGCACACAGATACAAATAACTTTGCTCCCAACGAGTACAGAGAGGTTGTCAATCTCTCCGGCCTTGTAGTTCACAAAGGGTTAAAAGCAATGATAGTAGTGATAGATAGTTTTTGCAATAGTAAGTAATAACGGAAAGTAAGTAGTGGATGTGATCAATGATGGTAATATGGACCGGAGTCTCATGATGTTCACTAGTGATGTCTCTCTCCCAAAAGACGATAAAACAGCTATGTGAGGTAACAAATTACAGCTGGGCAATTGACAATACCACGAACGCAAACCAATGCTGACTACATTGCAAGAAAGGTTGAGGTTCAAAGCATGGGCGGTACGCCAAAGTAAGTAGACCGAAATCCATCAATATCTACTACTAATCATCCACCTTGAGATATCTATCCAGAACATCTCGCTGGTATTAAGTTGCGAGTCCCACCCATAGTGTAAACTCAATGCAACAGACAACTCCATTAAAAGAACTTTGCGTAAAGTAAACAATCCTTGCACCCGCGGGCACAAGCATCTTTGTTTTCCCCCTTGTGGCAACAGCACATCCCCTAGACTCATGTTTCTGTCACTCAAGCTAGTCATCAGGGGCATGAACCCACAATCGAGCATAACGTTCCCTCTTGGAGTCACTACCTATTACTCGGCCAAAGCAATAAATAACAACGGAGAACATGCAAGAATTACTTATGAACTAAAATATAAAAGAGGTGAATCAAATATATTACTCAAGATCAATCTGAACATAATCTCATAATCCATCGGATCCCAGCAAACTCAACATAGCAACACCATAAGGATTACATAGGTGCCTCGATCATGTAGGGCAGCTCACGAGGACTAATTAGTGAAGCACAAGAACGGGAGGAGAACATCACATAGCTACTGGTCATGGACTCATGGTCCAAGGGAGACTACTCACGAGTCATCCGGGAGGCGTCCATGGTGGTGGAGAAGCTCCCGGTGGTGATCCTCCCCTCCGGCAGGGTGCCGGGAAGAGTTCTCCTGGTGCTCCCGGTCTTGGAAGCGGCGGCGGCGGCGGAACAGAGATGGGATCACGAAAAGAGTTCCTGTTCTGAGGGTTTCGGAGGTCCCTCTAAATATATGCCAAAGGGGGGCACCGGACGGGCTTCAGGGGGCCCAGGCGCCCCCCCGGCGCGGCCCAGGGGGGGCGCGCCCTCAGGGCGTCTGGAGCCCATGTGCCCCCCCCCAGGCTGCCCTTCGGACGCAGTGTTGTTTCCGGATCGCTGATTTTTTATATAATTTTTCTGGATTTTTCTGGGCAGTTCTCGAAACGTGAAAACCTGAAATACAAAAACAGCCGAAAACAGAAACTGGCACTGGGGTGCACTGGATTAGTAAGTTAGTCCAAATATGATCAAAAGTGTATGGAAGTGTATGAATATCATAGCAATATCACCCAAAAGTGGCATGGAGCAAGCAGAAATTATAGATACGTTTTGGACGTATCAACATCCCCAAGCTTAATTCCTGCTTGTCCTCGAGTTGGTAAATGATAACAAGAATAATTTCTGTGGTGACATGCTATTAACCATATAGGACTTTCTCATAGTCATATGACAAAAGCTTACTGAGACAATGATTCTAAAGTAATTAAGTTGCCTCAAGAGAAAATCACAAATGACTGAAAGTTTTACAACATGAAAGTGAAACATCAAAAAGATTTGCAATGAACATGATGTGCAAATATGATAAAGTGATATCTAGCTTGCCCCCTTTAGTGATGCAAAACATAAGTGCAGGGGCACCTTCAAGGTTTAAGTGATGACTAGATACAATCATTTCAGAATAAACGATATCACAATCATGCAAAAGACAATGCTACTTTGGGACAATGCACATTACACTCAGAATGACAATCATGCTCTCAGTAGTTGGTGCTTCAACATAAAGGTAAAGGAATGGTTATGTGCTAGAGCTTTTTATTTTGAAAACATGGAAGCAATTGTGTCAACGGTAGTAGTACTTCATATGTGTCATGTATAAAACATCCTATAAGTTGCAAGCCTCATGCATCGTATACCAATAGTGCTCGCTCCTTGTCCTAATTAGCTCGGATCCCCATGGGTTATCATTGCATTACATATGTTTTAACCAAGTGTCACAAAGGGGTACCTCTATGCCACCTGTACAAAGGTCCAAGGAGATAGATCGCATTTGATTTCTCGTTTTTGATAGATCTCAACTTGAGGACATCCATACCGGGACAACATAGAAAATAGATGATGGACTCCTCTTTAATGCATAAGCATATTCTCATGAGAGATTGAGGATTAAGGTCCAAGCTAAAACTTCCACCATGATACATGGCTTTGGTTGGCGGCCCAATGTTCTTCTCTAACAATATGCATATTAATTCAACCCACGGTAAATCACCCTTACTTCAGACAAGACGAACATGCATAGCAACTCACATGATATTCAACAAAAGTATGACAGTTGATGGCGTCCCCAGAAACATGGTTACCGCTCAGCAAGCAACTTGTAAGAAATAAGATACATAAGCAACATATTCTTTACCACAATAGTTTTTAGGCTACTTTCCCATGAGCTATGTATTGCATGGTTAGTTTGCTTAGTACAGGTGGAGGTTAGCAAAAGACTGGGAGCGACCAACTAAGAGAGCAATGACGGTCAAAATCATGCAAAGCGACAAAGCAATATTGAATCAGGCATGGTAGTTATATCGCTACTTAGAAATAAAAGATCACCAAGGCTTGACAGACTTTCTTTATAGTCTTAAATATGCGTGAGCATACGCCAAGTTGTCGGTGTACTAAGGTAGGGGTACCTCAGTACCCCAACTTGTGCACGGGCAGTAGCAGCTTCCCGCGGCAGGGTCTACCACGTGCTTGCCGGACACCTTTCCGGTCCTTATTAAGCCATTCAAAAACAAAGTATACAAGACAGAAGACCAAGACCCCGGCAAGTGGAGCTTGCCGGGAAGGCCGTCCCAGGCTCAAGACTATCACATTAATACAAGACCCTGGCAAGAGGAGCTTGCCAGGAGGACCAGAAGACTGCATCTCAGAAGACATGCCTCGGCGCACCCTGCGCCCCGGCAGGACCCGGGGAGCGACAAGCTCCCGAGCCCGGCAAGATCAAGACCCCGGCAAGGTGCTTGCCGGGGGAAGCCTGCGCTGTGTGCCCGCGCTCCAGCTCATCGACCCACGCGTAGCCCTGGGGCCCTTCTAGGGACGCGTGGCGGATGGCTGTGCGGCCTGGGGGACACGGTGGCGCGCCACGATGACAAGACTACCGCCGTGGCGAACGGAGACGCATGGGCGGGTGCTTTTGGGGTCAACGGTGACGGGCATTTAATGCCCTTGTCCCCCATTGTCAAAGTTAGGCGATGACCACTGTTCATCCACTTTTCACGCACTATTCCCGCACTGTTACAACTACCACCACAATTACATTTTTACCCTCCTCTACGTTGACACCTGTCGGTGACCCCTTGAGCTATAAAAGGAGGCCCATGCACAACGTAGAAAGGGTTCGAACCTAGACAGCTCTCTTGCCCGGTGTAGCTAGTTCTTCAAGCTCCCGAGCCCAAGAACTCAATACAATCCAAGCAGGAGTAGGGTTTTACGCGTCCGCACGGCCCGAACCTGGGTAAACTGCCCGCGTGCTCTCCTCGATCTGCTCTTCGTGCTCCCTCCGCTCCCTTACCGCAACGTAGAAGGGGCTCCGGTCCCATAGGTGTTCGTGGTGGACAGTTTCCCCCGACATCTTTGGCGCGCCAGGTAGGGGTCACCGCTCCACCGCCAAGGGAGGACTCCCCGGCGAGGGAGCCTGTCGTCGACGAAGTCCGCGAAGGTAAGTCTTGCAGTTTCTTCTTCTTGGACTTGTCTTTTTGGATATTTGCTTGATCTTTTCTTTTCTTTTTCTTCTGCTAGATTCTCCTCCCCTGGAGCGGATGGAGACGGAGGTCATCGTCGAGGAGGAGGGCGCGCAAGGCGACGCCGGCAATGCCACTGTTGTTGAGGACATGGCAGGAGCCGACGAGCCTGCCGCTAAGGAGACTGCCCCGACCGTAGACGCCGCGGCTGGGGAGGGGGACGGCGACCACACTGCCGGCCCAGAGGCGGCAGGAGCGTCAAGCGCTGCGCCGGCCGCCGACCCCTCCGCCGGCAAGGAGCAGTCGGGCATCTACCTTGAGGCCCCCAATGGCGTCTTCATACAAGTGCCGTGGGGGTCCTCGTCGCGAGCCCCCGCGGAGGGAGAGACCTATGATGGAGAGGTCCTCGCCTCCGCGGGGTTGAAGATCGTTGAAGCGCCTGGCGGGAGCGACGAGCCCGAGGAGGAGAAGCTGCTTCGCCGGCTCCTGGCCCTTTACCGGGCCAGGCAGGCGAAGCTGGACTCCCGAGAAGCCCTCGCCGCCAAGGCTGGAGCAGACTTGGAGAAGCGCGCCGCGGAGCTTCGCGCCGCCAACCAGGAGGCCCTCCGCGACTTGGCGGAGGAGCGCGAAAGGCTTGCCGGAGAGCACCAAGAGTTCCTCCTGGAGAAAGCCGAGGCCGAGGAGCAGCAGCGACTAGCTGGTGAAGAACTGTCCCGGCGAGAAGGAGCGCTCAACCAGCGGAAGGTTGAGCTCGACGCCCATGACGACGAGCTCACCGTCTGGGAGCGGGCTCTTGGCGGGGCCCTGAAGGAGGCAAAGGAAGCTGCTGCCACCGCGGAAACCGCCAAGAGGGACCTGGAGCTCAAGGTGCAGCAACTGGAGCAGTACCTAAAGGCGAGCGAGGACAGGGTCACCGCGCTCAACATAGAGCGCGAGAAAGACGCCCATACCAACTCAGACCTCCAGGTACGCCTCTCCAAGAAGGGCGACGAGCTTACTGCCGCCAAAGACTCAATTGCTGACTTGGAGTTAAAGGTCTCCACTTTGAGAGATTCACTTGACGCCGCCCGGGACCGCGAGACCAAGCTGAAGGAGGAGCTTCGCAAGGAGCGGGAGCTGGTGGAGAGCGCTGCCACCTCCGCGAACATCTTCAACCGGGCGGTGGAGCAATGGACGGAGGAGCTGGTCACTTCCGCCGCCAACATCGACAAGGAGCTAATGGCGCTGAGGGTGGAGCACCTCGTGTATTCTCCGGACCCGAATCTCCCCCATAGCGCCAAGCTAAGTCTTTTCTTCAGGGGGATCGCGCCGGCGCTCGCACGTCTGCAGGAGAAGCTCCCCGCGCAGCTGGCCGAGGAGTCGCGTCAGCTCTGCGCGGGGACCTTGGAGCGCGTCTTGACGAAGATTGTCTACCGCAACCCTGGCATTAATCTCGTCAACGTCCTCCGCAGCTTGCCGGCCGACGCAGATCAGGAGGCGCTGAAGGCGCAGGTCGCCCACATCATCGCCAAGGTGAACAAGATCTCCAGGCGTGAAGGCGATCGCGTAGATTAGGCCTCTTTCTTTCTATTTCCTTTGCTGCTGCAAAGTGTGTCATGAACATGAATCTATTAGTCATTGCGACAAGTTATCTCTGTAATATATTATCGTATCTTCGAGCAATTAACGCGGTGTTATCTCCCTCGATTCGGTCCTTTACTTTGTATGCTTTCAACCCTATGCTCCTAGGGGACTTGCCGGCAAGGGGCCCTCGCCGCGAGCGCTGAGTGCTGGACTCTTAGCAGCCTGCTGGCAAAGGGCTTACCGGCAAGCAACCTTGCCGCGGCTAGTCGCAACGCACTTAGCTTGCTGAGCGAACTCGAAAACGAAGCAAGGGCGCGACACTTGTCGCAGCTCACTTAAGTTGTTGAGCGTACTCGAAAACAAAGCAAGGGTGCGGCTAGCCACGGGTAGGTTCCTCCGCGCACAGGTTTTCCATACAAAGTGTGGTTGTTCAAGGAAGATAACTAAAATTTAAAAATTTGAACTGCTCAAATTCTGGTAACTTAGCTTTCATATGTTGCTTGTTCCCCGACAAGGCTCCTCTTTCTTGAACAGCACTTGGTTCGTCCTCCATCTCCTTCCCCCCCGGCAAACTTGTGCGCGAGGAATGTTTCTTCTGCTTAAGAGGGAAAGGAAAAGAGGAGGGGAAAAACAAGTATATAGCCTTACGGCTTGCTAGTGCTTACCGGGTGTGTGTGTTACACAAGATGCCAAACAATGCATGCAAATAACGAGGAAAAGCATGGAAAAGGCAAATAGTGCGAAACACAAAAGCTTTACTGATGCACGGGATCTGCGCCCGGCTTTGTACAAAGGATTACATGCAACAGCGGCAAGACTTGTACAAAAGGTGGTTGCCGGAGCGGATCACGGCAACTGCGCCTTATGGGTGAAACTTGCGAAGATGCTCTATGTTCCAGGAGTTGCTCACCGGTAAGCCTTCTTCGGTCTCAAGGCGGACAGCGCCGGGCCTTGTGACTTGTCTCACCCGATAAGGGCCTTCCCACTTCGGCGTCAACTTGTTGGAATTCTTGGCGGACTGAACACGCCGAAGAACAAGGTCGCCTTCCTCGAGACTCCTGGCCTTAACCTTGCGGCTATGATAGCGGCGCAAGGCTTGCTGGTATCGAGCAGCTCGTACAGCAGCCTGGAGACGTTCCTCCTCAAGGAGCAATGCATCATCTTGTCGCAGTTGCTCTTGCTCAAGCTCATCATAAGCGAGCACTCGAGGAGATCCGTATACGAGTTCCGTGGGGAGAACTGCCTCTGCTCCATAGACTAGAGCAAAGGGTGTCTGTCCGGTGGCTCGACTTGGTGTCGTCCTGATTGACCAAAGAGCCGCCGGTAGCTCCTCTATCCAGTTTCTTCCGCACTTGTGCAGCCTGTCGAAGGTTCTTGTCTTGAGCCCGCGCAGCACTTTAGCATTGGCCCTCTCCGCTTGACCATTGCTCCTCGGGTGAGCAACAGAAGCGAAGCAGACCTTGGCGCCAAGGTCTTGGACGTACTGCATGAAGGTGCGACTAGTAAACTATGTACCGTTGTCGGTGATGATCCTGTTAGGGATCCCGAAACGGCAAACAATCGACCTGAAGAACCTGACTGCTGACTGTGCTGTCACCTTTCTCACCGGTTCCACTTCTGGCCACTTTGTGAACTTGTCGATCGCAACGTACAAGTACTCAAAGCCCCTGACAGCACGGGGGAAAGGGCCGAGGATATCGAGCCCCCAGACCGAGAAGGGCCAGGACAAAGGGATCGTTTGGAGAGCTTGAGCTGGCTGATGAATTTGCTTGGCATGGAACTGGCACGCTTCACACTTGGTTACTTGTGCAGTTGCATCTTGGAGGGCTTCTGGCCAGAAGAACCCTTGCCGAAACGCCTTCCCGGCAAGTGCCCTTGCGCCAATGTGGTGACCACATATGCCTCCATGTATCTCTGCCAACAGCTTCTGTCCATCTTCTCTGGAAATGCACTTCAACCTGACACCATTGAGTCTTCTTCTGTACAGTTCATTATCAACGAACTGGTACATACTTGACTGTCTGGTTATCTTCTCTATTTCTTCTGGGTCGTCGGGAAGTTCTCCAGTTTGCAGAAAACGGACGATCTGCTGTGCCCACGCCGGAGCTCGAGGCTCAACGACAAGGACTAAAGGCATAAGGGCTGCTGCGGGAACCTCAGCTTCTACGGCAAGAACCTCCGGTTCTGTCGGAGCTGATGGCTCCCCGGCAAGCCTGCCGGGGCAGGGCTTGCCGGGAACGCTTGCTTCAACTGTACAGACCCTAGGATCTGCAGGAGCAAACTGTTCCTCAGCATCTTTGTTGTTGATCTTGGGGACCTTGGCGGCGGCTTCAGGAAGAGCCACCGGCAAGTAGTCGCTGCAGACCAACTTTCTCTTCTTACTTTGCTCAACTGATGGTGTAACGGATGGTTGAGTTAGCTTGAGCAAGAAGGTCCCTGGTTCCACAGGTAACTTCATTGCAGCACACTTTGAAAGGCCGTCCGCAATATCATTCTGAGCTCTTGGAACGTGCTCCATTTGCATACCTTCAAAGTGTTCTTCAAGCTTCCTCACTTCATCAACATAGGCTTCCATCAAAGGGCTCTGGTAACTCTTGTTGACTTGTCGGACCACCAACTGAGAATCTCCCCGCACAATCAACTTCCTGATCCCAAGTTCGGCCGCAATTCTGAGACCGGCAAGCAAACCTTCATACTCAGCAGTATTATTTGTCGCTTGCTCCCTGGGAAAGTGCATTTGGATAACATACTTGAGGTGCTCTCCGGTGGGCGCTATGAGTACCACGCCGGCACCGGCGCCTTGCAGCGAGAAGGCACCATCAAAGTACATTACCCATTCACTACTTGCTTCTTGTACGGGGACACTTGTCTCTAGAACTTCTTCATCGGGCGTTGGGGTCCATTCGGCTATGAATTCTGCCAAAGCTCTGCTCTGTACAGTTGAAGTACTCTCAAACTTGAGCCCAAAGCTTGACAGCTCCAGTGCCCACTCGACAATCCTGCCTGTTGCTTCTGGATTGTGCAATATCCTCTTCAACGGAAAGCGTGTGACCACTGTTATCTCGTGTGCTTGGAAGTAATGGCGCAGCTTTCTCGAGGCCATGAGGAGGCCGAAAAGCAACTTCTGCACCCCAGAGTATCTTGATCTAGCCCCCTGTAGAAGGGAACTTACGAAATACACTGGGCGCTGCACCATCTTCCTTCGCACTTCTCCTTGTTCCTTCGCAGACTTGTCCTTGTCGGGGCCAGAGCTCGTCGGGGAAGCCCCCTGCTTGTCGCTGGATTCACTTGCCAGTGGTGTAGACTCCTCGTCGGCCTCCCTCTCCGCTACTAACGCAACACTAACCACTTGATTGGTTGCTGCTAGATACCGCAGCAACTTCTCTTGTGGCCTAGGTGCGACAAGTATTGGAGTGGAGGATAGGTATCCTTTCAAGTCTTGCAGCGCTGCCTCCGCTTCCGGAGTCCATTTCATAGGACCTGCCTTCTTCAAGATTTTGAAGAAAGGCAGGGCGCGCTCTGCAGACTTTGAAATGAACCTACTGAGGGCAGCTACACAACCTGCAAGTCTCCTTACGTCCTTGACGCGCTTCGGGGCTTCGATCTGCTCGATGGTTTTTATCTTGTCGGGATTGGCTGCAATCCCCCTCTGGGAGACAAAGAACCCGAGAAGCTTGCCGGAGGGGACTCCAAAGACGCACTTCTCGGGGTTCAACTTAAGCTGGATCTTGCGCAGATTTGCAAATGTTTCTTCCAAGTCTTGGATCAGGGTATCTTTGCTCTTGCTCTTCACCACTATGTCATCCATGTAGGCTTCTACATTTCTGTGGATCTGTGGCTCAAAAGCAGTGTGCACCACCCTTGCAAATGTCGAGCCTGCATTCTTCAATCCAAAGGGCATGCGTATGAAGCAATATGTGCCGCATGGAGTGATAAATACAGTCTTCTCTTCATCTTCCTTGGCCATGAAAATCTGGTGGTAACCTGAGTATGCATCAAGGAAGGAAAGCAGCTCACATCCGGCGGTGGAGTCAACAATCTGGTCAATACGCGGCAAGGGAAATGGATCCTTGGGACATGCTTTATTCACATCAGTGAAGTCTATACACAGTCTCCACTTCCCGTTGGCCTTACGCACGACAACTGGATTTGCTAACCACGTGGGATGGATCACGCCTCTTACCAGGCCTGCTGCTTCTAGCTTCTTGATCTCTTCGGTGATGAATTCTTGGCGCTCCACGGCTTGCTTCCTGAGCTTCTGCTTGACGGGCCGCGCATGAGGACAAACAGCAAGCTTGTGCTCAATTACCTTCCTGGGAACGCCGGGGATGTCAGATGGTTGCCACGCAAACACATCGACATTCGCCCGCAGGAAGGCAACGAGCGCGCTTTCCTATTTGTTGTCGAGTGTAGCACTGATGGTGAAGGTACCACCAGTGTCGTCCTCCTTGGCGGACACCTTCTTGGTTGCCGGTGGAGCGGCCATCCCCTTCTTGCACTTGCCGGTGGAGCTCGATGGAACGTCCTCAACGGCAGCGCAGCACTCCGAAGAGGTGCGTTTGCCGGAGTGGGCCCTAGAGCACTTGCCGGACTTGGTCTTGGTCTTCTTCCCCCCGGGAGCTTCAGCGGCAAGTGCGTTGCTCTCCGCTGCGGCTGCTGCATCCCGGTATATCTTGTCGGCGCAGATAAGCGCGTCCTTCTTGTCGCCATGGACAGAGATGACGCTTATCGGCCCCGGCATCTTGAGTACGTTGTAGGCGTAGTGGGAAGCTGCCATGAACTTGGCGAGGGTAGGACGTCCAAGTATCCCATTGTATGGCAATGGGATATCGGCAACATCAAAGGTTATCCTCTCCGTCCTGAAGTTAAGTTCCCCGCCAAAGGTCACTGGCAGAGTGATCTTCCCCTTGGGCTTGCTCCTCCCCGGGTTTATTCCTTGGAACGAACCGGTTTCTGCGAGCTCGCCATCTGGGATCTGGAGTTTCTTGATCACAGCCGAGGAGATCAAGTTCAGGCCGGCCCCGCCGTCAACCAACATTTTGGTGACCTTGAGGTTGCGGATAGTTGGCGAGACCAACATCGGCAAGCACCCGACCACTGTGGTGCGGTCAGGGTGATCCTCAAGATAAAAAATGATGGGCGTGCTGGACCATTTTAGGAGCCTGCGTGACTCAACGGGCGGCTCTGCTGCATTTACTTCCCGCACCCACTGCTTGAGTTGGCGGTGGGAAGTATGCAGAGAGGCGCCTCCGTCGACACACAGGACTTCTGTGGCCTTCTGGAACTCCTGCTCGATGTTATCACCTTCCTCCATGTCGTCGTCGTCGTCTTCTTCCTCATCCTTGTCGCGGCCCCGGGGAGGTCGGTCACCTTGCCGCTGCTTGGCCTTGCCGCGGCGTCCTCCCCGGCCATTGAACGGCCGCTTCTTGCTTGGCTCTCCTCCGCCACCCTGGGCCTTCTCCTTGTCGCGCCGCTCGTATTCAGCTTTCTGCTGCTCTACGAGGTACTCGACGCGCTTGCAGTTCGAAAGGTCGTGGCCCTTGGTGCGGTGGATCTTGCAGTATTGCCTGTCGGAGCCGTCCTGCTTGTCGGCTGCCGCCACAGGGGCAGGCTCCTTGCCGGAGCTGCCAGCCTGTGCCTTCTTGGCGGGAGCCTCCTTGCCGGACTGCTCGACGACCATCACTTCTTTGCTCTTCTTTCTTCTGTTGTTCCGCCGCCGGCTCTTCTTTGCCGGAGCGGCGTCGTTGCTGTCGCTTCCCCCTGCGCCAGTATCCTCCCCGGGGAGTCTCCTCCCCTCTTCGGCGCGCGCGCATTTGTCAGCCAGAACGTAGAGCTCGCTGACATCCCGGATCTTTATCATGGCCATCTCCTCCCACATGCGGCGGTTACGCACGTTCTGGTGGAACGCGCTGATAACCGCAGCAGGGTGAACGTCGGGAATGTTGTGCTGTACACGGCTGAATCGTTGAATGTACTTGCGCAGGGGCTCTCCTTCCTTCTGGGCCAAGATGTGGAGATCACTCTCCTGGCCGTGGGGTTTGTGGCCGCCTGTGAAGGTGCCAACAAATTGGTGGCACAGATCTGCCCACGAAGAAATGGAGCCTTCCGGCAAGTGCATAAGCCAAGAACGAACGTTCGGCTTAAGCACCAGCGGGAAGTAATTGGCGAGTATCTTCTCGTCGCGTCCCCCGGCAGCCTGCACCGCGATGGTGTAGATGATGAGGAACTCCGAGGGGTGCGTCTTGCCGTCGTACTTCTCGGGTACGTCGGGCTTGAAGTTTTTCATGCTGGGCCACTGGACACGCCGCAGCTCACGGGTAAACACAGGGCAACCTGCCGCGTACGGCAAGTCGCCTGGTTCACCGGGCGCGTGCGTGTCGACAGCGGCGCCAGCGCGATGATCCGATTGTCGCCGGGCTTCTCGTCGGCGCTCGATTGTCGTCCGAGCATCCTCTTGTCGCCGTTCGTCAAGGACTTGGCGCTGGTCCCGACAAGCCCGCGGATCCGACGACGCCGTGGAGTCGTCATCGACGTTAATCCGGCGGGGTGGCGTCTTCTGCTTCCGCGGCGGGGAGTGCACGGTGGTTGCACCCCCGGCGGTCTTGTCGCCGTTGGCCTTCGTCTGCTCGACTTGCCGTGGCCGCGATGTCGCCGGCTGCTGCAGCGTGTCGTTATTGGCGAAGGCGATGAGGCTTTGGATCGTCGCCCTCCAGTCTTCGGCCTTGTCTGCTGCTGGAGGGAAATCGAGGAGCAGTTGTGCTCTTGCGAGAGCTTCTGCTGGAGAGGAGGGGAGCGGGGGCGAGCGGTGCGAGGAGCGGGATATGCTCGGACTCCTAACGGGGTTAGAAGGAGCAGTTTCCCGCCCCGGCGACCGCGCCTTGCTCGTGCCAGGGCGATGGCCTAGAGCATCCTGTGATCCTCCGGTCTGTCCTTGGCCCAGCAAGCGGATGGTACCTCCCGTACCACGGCGCTGCTGGCCCGTCGTCTGCTGAGATGGACGTGGCGCGTCTATGGACACCGAGGCTCGGTTGTCCATCTTGTCCTTGGATTTGGTGGCGCCGCGAGTTTCCTCGCCGGCAACCACCCCTCCGCCGGCGTCTCCTCCACCCACCGTTGGTTCTGGTGGCGGTGGAACAGACGCAGACGGGCCTGCGACCTCCGAAGCCTTCTTCTTCGGGGCCATGCTGCTGCTGGTGAAGTTGGTGAAGCTGGAGAGGTTGAAGAAGAACGCGCCCGCGTGAGCGCCGGATCAGGTTCGCACAACCTCGACGCCCCATACCTGGCGCGCCTTAACTCGCTCCAGTCTGCGTCCTTTGTAGGAAGTATCCTGATAAGGGCGATGTTGAGCTTGCCGTCCTCCGGGGCCAACTCGCTCCAGTCTCTGTCGCGCACTATGGCTGTTGTGCGCGGCGCGGTAAAAGGCTCCGGATGGTCCTCCACTACCCAACACCAGTCTGCGCGCCATTCTTCCCACTTGCCGCGGAGTTCTCCTTTCAGATATGAATCTTTCTTGTTCAATCGGAAGATCCAGGAGATGCCGCCGGAGAGGGGAGCGCCAGCCTCTACTCTAGGCATAAAGAAATGGCGAAAAAGCGCTACATTGGGATGGATCCCTACATAGTTTTCGCACAGATGTGCGAAAACCGCCATCGTAAGGATGGCGTTAGGGGTGAAGTCTAGGAGGTGGAGGCCGTATGTGTTCATGATGTCACAGAAAAACTTCGAGAACGGAGGGCACATGCCACAGTGAAAGAAGACAGCGAAGAAGAAATACCCGCCGGGAACTAGATCTTTGGCGACGGCGGGGTAGACTCTAGTCCGGGGATGAGCCTTGGTCTCCTTGGACCAGAAGAGGTAGAACTTGTTCCACAGCTCCCTCGCGCTGAGCCTCGGCGCGAAGACCACGTTCCTCTTCCGCAGGAGGGCAAGCTTCGCCGCCTGCTCGGACTTCTCCCTCTTGGCCTTCTCCGCTTACGCCTTCTCGCTCTTCGGAGCCATGGCGGAGGCGGCGAAGGAAGGGGCGAGGAGCTCGACGGCGCTGCGGATGCGGAAGACGGCGGAGGAGAGGTGGAGGCAATGAGCAGCGGAGGTTTTCTGGAGGTGGAAGACGCAATGAAGACGAAGGAGGGAAACTGCCCCTGCTTCCTCTGCTTTTAAGGGGGGAGTGGGCGTCGCTCCGCATTTCCCATTAAAGAACGAGGCCACGATCTCTCCCACGACGCCGCAATCGACGCGTGCCGTTAGGGAGGGGCGCGGCGGATGCGGAAAGGAATCTACGGCTTGCCGTGGGCCGCGCGTGCCCGTGCACTGTTTTGGGCCTGGCCCAACAGCGCTCGGCACCGTGTGTGGCCCAGGCCCGGGGGCTCCTGTCGGTGTACTAAGGTAGGGGTACCTCAGTACCCCAACTTGTGCACGGGCAGTAGCAGCTTCCCGCGGCAGGGTCTACCACGTGCTTGCCGGACACCTTTCCGGTCCTTATTAAGCCATTCAAAAACAAAGTATACAAGACAGAAGACCAAGACCCCGGCAAGTGGAGCTTGCCGGGAAGGCCGTCCCAGGCTCAAGACTATCACATTAATACAAGACCCTGGCAAGAGGAGCTTGCCAGGAGGACCAGAAGACTGCATCTCAGAAGACATGCCTCGGCGCACCCTGCGCCCCGGCAGGACCCGGGGAGCGACAAGCTCCCGGGCCCGGCAAGATCAAGACCCCGGCAAGGTGCTTGCCGGGGGAAGCCTGCGCTGTGTGCCCGCGCTCCAGCTCATCGACCCACGCGTCGCCCTGGGGCCCTTCCAGGGGCGCGTGGCGGATGGCTGTGCGGCCTGGGGGAGACGGTGGCGCGCCATGATGACGAGACTACCGCCTCTACGTTTTTACCCTCCTCTACGTTGACACCTGTCGGTGACCCCTTGAGCTATAAAAGGAGGCCCATGCACAACGTAGAAAGGGTTCGAACCTAGACAGCTCTCTTGCCCGGTGTAGCTAGTTCTTCAAGCTCCCGAGCCCAAGAACTCAATACAATCCAAACAGGAGTAGGGTTTTACGCGTCCGCGCGGCCCGAACCTGGGTAAACTGCCCGCGTGCTCTCCTCGATCTGCTCTTCGTGCTCCCTCAGCTCCCTTACCGCAACGTAGAAGGGGCTCCGGTCCCATAGGTGTTCGTGACCTTCACCATCAGTGCTACACTCGACAACAAATAGGAAAGCGCGCTCGTTGCCTTCCTGCGGGCGAATGTCGATGTGTTTGCGTGGCAACCATCTGACATCCCCGGCGTTCCCAGGAAGGTAATTGAGCACAAGCTTGCTGTTTGTCCTCATGCGCGGCCCGTCAAGCAGAAGGTCAGGAAGTAAGCCGTGGAGCGCCAAGAATTCATCGCCGAAGAGATCGAGAAGCTAGAAGCAGCTGGCCTGGTTAGAGGCGTGATCCATCCCACGTGGTAAGCAAATCCAGTTGTCGTGCGTAAGGCCAACGGGAAGTGGAGACTGTGTATAGACTTCACTGATGTGAATAAAGCATGTCCCAAGGATCCATTTCCCTTGCCGCGTATTGACCAGATTGTTGACTCCACCGCCGGATGTGAGCTGCTTTCCTTCCTTGATGCATACTCAGGTTACCACCAGATTTTCATGGCCAAGGAAGATGAAGAGAAGACTGCATTTATCACTCCATGCGGCACATATTGCTTCATACGCATGCCCTTTGGATTGAAGAATGCAGGCTCGACATTTGCAAGGGTGGTGCACACTGCTTTTGAGCCACAGATCCACAGAAATGTAGAAGCCTACATGGATGACATAGTGGTGAAGAGCAAGAGCAAAGATACCCTGATCCAAGACTTGGAAGAAACATTTACAAATCTGCGCAAGATCCAGCTTAAGTTGAACCCCGAGAAGTGCGTCTTTGGAGTCCCCTCCGGCAAGCTTCTCGGGTTCTTTGTGTCCCGGAGGGGGATTGAAGCCAATCCCGACAAGATAAAAGCCATCGAGCAGATCGAAGCCCCGAAGTGCATCAAGGACGTAAGGAGACTTGCAGGTTGTGTTGCTGCCCTCAGTAGGTTCATTTCAAAGTCTGCAGAGCGCGCCCTGCCTTTCTTCAAAATCTTGAAGAAGGCAGGTCCTATGAAATGGACTCCGGAAGCGGAGGCAGCGCTGCAAGACTTGAAAGGATACCTATCCTCCACTCCAATACTTGTCGCACCTAGGCCACAAGAGAAGTTGCTGCTGTATCTAGCAGCAACCAATCAAGTGGTTAGTGCTGCGTTAGTAGCGGAGAGGGAGGCCGACGAGGAGTCTACACCACCGGCAAGTGAATCCAGCGACAAGTAGGGGGCTTCCCCAACGAGCTCTGGCCCCGACAAGGACAAGTCTGCGCAGGAACAAGGAGAAGTGCGAAGGAAGATGGTGCAACGCCCAGTGTATTTCGTAAGTTTCCTTCTACAGGGGGCTAGATCAAGATACTCTGGGGTGCAGAAGTTGCTTTTCGGCCTCCTCATGGCCTCGAGAAAGCTGCGCCATTACTTCCAAGCACACGAGATAACAGTGGTCACTCGCTTTCCGTTGAAGAGGATATTGCACAATCCAGAAGCAACAGGCAGGATTGTCGAGTGGGCACTGGAGCTGTCAAGCTTTGGGCTCAAGTTTGAGAGTACTTCAACTGTACAGAGCAGAGCTTTGGCAGAATTCATAGCCGAATGGACCCCAACGCCCGATGAAGAAGTTCTAGAGACAAGTGTCCCCGTACAAGAAGCAAGTAGTGAATGGGTAATGTACTTTGATGGTGCCTTCTTGCTGCAAGGCGCCGGTGCCGGCGTGGTACTCATAGCGCCCACCAGATAGCACCTCAAGTATGTTATCCAAATGCACTTTCCCAGGGAGCAAGCGACAAATAATACTGCTGAGTATGAAGGTTTGCTTGCCGGTCTCAGAATTGCGGCCGAACTTGGGATCAGGAAGTTGATTGTGCGGGGAGATTCTCAGTTGGTGGTCCGACAAGTCAACAAGAGTTACCAGAGCCGTTTGATGGAAGCCTATGTTGATGAAGTGAGGAAGCTTGAAGAACACTTTGAAGGTCTGCAAATGGAGCACGTTCCAAGAGCTCAGAATGATATTGCGGACGGCCTTTCAAAGTGTGCTGCAATGAAGTTAAATGTGGAACCAGGGACCTTCTTGCTCAAGCTAACTCAACCATCCGTTACACCATCAGTTGAGCAAAGTAAGAAGAGAAAGTTGGTCTCCGGCGACTACTTGCCGGCGGATCTTCCTGAAGCCGCCGCCAAGGTCCCCAAGATCAACAACAAAGATGCTGAGGAACAGTTTGCTCCTGCAGATCCTAGGGTCTGTACAGTTGAAGCAAGCGTTCCCGACAAGCCCTGCCCCGGCAGGCTTGCCGGGGAGCCATCAGCTCCGACAGAACCGGAGGTTCTTGCCGTAGAAGCTGAGGTTCCCGCAGCAGCCCTTATGCCTTTAGTCCTTGCCGTTGAGCCTCGAGCTCCGGCGTGGGCACAGCAGATCGTCCGTTTTCTGCAAACTGGAGAACTTCCCGACGACCCAGAAGAAATAGAGAAGATAACCAGACAGTCAAGTATGTACCAGTTCGTTGATAATAAACTGTACAGAAGAAGACTCAATGGTGTCAGGTTGAAATGCATTTCCAGAGAAGATGGACAGAAGTTGTTGGCAGAGATACATGGAGGCATATGTGGTCACCACATTGGTGCAAGGGCACTTGCCGGGAAGGCGATCCGGCAAGGGTTCTTCTGGCCAGAAGCCCTCCAAGATGCAACTGCACAAGTAACCAAGTGTGAAGCATGCCAGTTCCATGCCAAGCAAATTCATCAGCCAGCTCAAGCTCTCCAAACGATCCCTTTGTCCTGGCCCTTCTCGGTCTGGGGGCTCGATATCCTCGGCCCTTTCCCCCGTGCTGTCGGGGGCTTTGAGTACTTGTACGTTGCAATCGACAAGTTCACAAAGTGGCCAGAAGTGGAACTGGTGAGAAAGGTGACAGCACAGTCAGCAGTCAGGTTCTTCAGGTCGATTGTTTGCCGTTTCGGGATCCCTAACAGGATCATCACCGACAACGGTACACAGTTTACTAGTCGCACCTTCATGCAGTACGTCCAAGACCTTGGCGCCAAGGTCTGCTTCGCTTCTGTTGCTCACCCGAGGAGCAATGGTCAAGCGGAGAGGGCCAATGCTGAAGTGCTGTGCGGGCTCAAGACAAGAACCTTCGACAGGCTGCACAATTGCGGAAGAAACTAGATAGAGGAGCTACCGGCGGCTCTTTGGTCAATCAGGACGACACCAAGTCGAGCCACCGGACAGACACCCTTTGCTCTAGTCTATGGAGCAGAGGCAGTTCTCCCCACGGAACTCGTATACGGATCTCCTCGAGTGCTCGCTTATGATGAGCTCGAGCAAGAGCAACTGCGACAAGATGATGCATTCCTCCTTGAGGAGGAACGTCTCCAAGCTGCTGTACGAGCTGCTCGATACCAGCAAGCCTTGCGCCACTATCATAGCTGCAAGGTTAAGGCCAGGAGTCTCGAGGAAGGCGACCTTGTTCTTAGGCGTGTTCAGTCCGCCAAGAATTCCAACAAGTTGACGCTGAAGTGGGAAGGCCCTTATCGGGTGAGACAAGTCACAAGGCCCGGCGCTGTCCGCCTTGAGACCGAAGAAGGCTTACCGGTGAGCAACTCCTGGAACATAGAGCATCTTCGCAAGTTTCACCCATAAGGCGCGGTTGCCGTGATCCGCTCCGGCAACCACCTTTTGTACAAGTCTTGCCGCTGTTGCATGTAATCCTTTGTACAAAGCCGGGCGCAGATCCCGTGCATCAGTAAAGCTTTTGTGTTTCGCACTATTTGCCTTTTCCATGCTTTTCCTCGTTATTTGCATGCATTATTTGGCATCTTGTGCAACACACACACCCGGTAAGCACTAGCAAGCCGTAAGGCTATATACTTGTTTTTCCCCTCCTCTTTTCCTTTCCCTCTTAAGCCGAAGGAGATGGAGGACGAACCAAGTGCTGTTCAAGAAAGAGGAGCCTTGTCGGGGAACAAGCAACATATGAAAGCTAAGTTACCAGAATTTGAGCAGTTCAAATTGTAAGAAGTATCCTTTGTACGAACCTTGACATTGGATCAGGGTATCTTTGCTCTTGCTCTTCACCACTATGTCATCCATGTAGGCTTCTACATTTCTGTGGATCTGTGGCTCAAAAGCAGTGTGCACCACCCTTGCAAATGTCGAGCCTGCATTCTTCAATCCAAAGGGCGTGCCACGTAAGCGCCTTAACTGTAGTGGCGCCAGGTAGGGGGCGTCGAGGTTGTGCGAACCTGATCCGGCGCTCACGCGGGCGCGTTCTTCTTCAACCTCTCCAGCTTCACCAACTTCACCAGCAGCAGCATGGCCCCGAAGAAGAAGGCTTCGGAGGTCGCAGGCCCGTCTGCGTCTGTTCCACCGCCACCAGAACCAACGGTGGGTGGAGGAGACGCCGGCGGAGGGGTGGTTGCCGGCGAGGAAACTCGCGGCGCCACCAAATCCAAGGACAAGACGGACGACCGAGCCTCGGTGTCCGTAGACGCGCCACGTCCATCTCAACAGACGACGGGCCAGCAGCGCCGTGGTACGGGAGGTACCATCCGCTTGCTGGGCCAAGGACAGACCGGAGGATCGCGGGATGCTCTAGGCCATCGCCCTGGCACGAGCAAGGCGCGTTCGCCGGGGCGGGAAACTGCTCCTTCTAACCCCGTTAGGAGTCCGAGCATATCCCGCTCCTCGCACCGCTCGCCCCTGCTCCCCTCCTCTCCAGCAGAAGCTCTCGCAAGAGCACAACTGCTCCTCGATTTCCCTCCAGCGGCAGACAAGGCCGAAGACTGGAGGGCGACGATCCAAAGCCTCATCGCCTTCGCAAATAACGACACGCCGCAGCAGCCGGCGACATCGCGGCCACGGCAAGTCCAGCAGACGAAGGCCGACGGCGACAAGACCGCCGGGGGTGCAACCACCGTGCACTACCCGCCGCGGAAGCAGAAGACGCCACCCCGCCGGATTAACGTCGATGACGACTCCACGGCGTCGTCGGATCCGCGGGCTCGTCGGGACCAGCGCCAAGTCCTTGACGAACGGCGACAAGAGGATGCTCGGACGACAATCGAGCGCCGACGAGAAGCCCGGCGACAATCGGATCATCGCGCTGGCGCCGCTGTCGACACGCACATGCCCGGTGAACCAGGCGACTTGCCGTACGCGGCAGGTTGCCCTGCGTTTACCCGTGAGCTGCGGCGTGTCCAGTGGCCCAGCATGAAAAACTTCAAGCCCGACGTACCCGAGAAGTACGACGGCAAGACGCACCCCTCGGAGTTCCTCAGCATCTACACCATCACGGTGCAGGCTGCCGGGGGACGCGACGAGAAGATACTCGCCAATTACTTCCCGCTGGTGCTTAAGCCGAACGTTCGTTCTTGGCTTATGCACTTGCCGGAAGGCTCCATTTCTTCGTGGGCAGATCTGTGCCACCAATTTGTTGGCGCCTTCACAGGCGGCCACAAACCCCACGGCCAGGAGAGTGATCTCCACATCTTGGCCCAGAAGGAAGGAGAGCCCCTGCGCAAGTACATTCAACAATTCAGCCGTGTACAGCACAACATTCCCGACGTTCACCCTGCTGCGGTTATCAGCGCGTTCCACCAGAACGTGCGTAACCGCCGCATGCGGGAGGAGATGGCCATGACAAAGATCCGGGATGTCAGCGAGCTCTACGCTCTGGCTAACAAATGCGCGCGCGCCGAAGAGGGGAGGAGACTCCCCGGGGAGGATACTGGCGCAGGGGGAAGCGACAGCGACGACGCCGCTCCGGCAAAGAAGAGCCGGCGGCGGAACAACGGAAGAAAGAAGAGCAAAGTAGTGATGGTCGTCGAGCAGTCCGGCAAGGAGGCTCCCGCCAAGAAGGCACAGGCTGGCAGCTCCGGCAAGGAGCCTGCCCCTGTGGCGGCAGCCGACAAGCAGGACGGCTCCGACAAGCAATACTGCAAGATCCACCGCACCAAGGGCCACGACCTTTCGAACTGCAAGCGCGTCGAGTACCTCGTAGAGCAGCAGAAAGCTGAATACGAGCGGCGCGACAAGGAGAAGGCCCAGGGTGGCGGAGGAGAGCCAAGCAAGAAGCGGCCGTTCAATGGCCGGGGAGGACGCCGCGGCAAGGCCAAGCAGCGGCAAGGTGACCGACCTCCCCGGTGCCGCGACAAGGATGAGGAAGAAGACGACGATGATGACATGGAGGAAGGTGATAACAGCGAGCAGGAGTTCCAGAAGGCCACAGAAGTCCTGTGTGTCAACGGAGGCGCCTCTCTGCATACTTCCCACCGCCAACTCAAGCAGTGGGTGCGGGAAGTAAATGCAGCAGCGCCGCTTGTTGAGTCACGCAGGCTCCTGAAATGGTCCAGCACGCCCATCATTTTTGATCTTGAGGATCACCCTGACCGCACCACAGCGGTCGGGTGCTTGCCGATGTTGGTCTCGCCAACTATCCGCAACCTCAAGGTCACCAAAATGTTGGTTGACGGCGGGGCCGGCCTGAACTTGATCTCCTCGGCTGTGATAAAGAAACTCCAGATCCCAGATGGCGAGCTCGAAGAAACCGGTTCGTTCCAAGGAATAAACCCGGGGAGGAGCAAGCCCAAGGGGAAGATCACTCTGCCAGTGACCTTTGGCGGGGAACTTAACTTCAGGACGGAGAGGATAACCTTTGATGTTGCCGATATCCCATTGCCATACAATGGGATACTTGGACGTCCTGCCCTCGCCAAGTTCATGGCAGCTTCCCACTACGCCTACAAAGTACTCAAGATGCCGGGGCCGATAAGCGTCATCTCTGTCCATGGTGACAAGAAGGACGCGCTTATCTGCGCCGACAAGATATACCGGGATGCAGCAGCCGCAGCGGAGATCAACGCACTTGCCGCTGAAGCTCCCGGGGGGAAGAAGACCAAGACCAAGTCCGGCAAGTGCTCTGGGGCCCACTCCGGCAAACGCACCTCTTCGGAGTGCTGCGCTGCCATTGAGGACGTTCCATCGAGCTCCACCGGCAAGTGCAAGAAGGGGATGGCCGCTCCACCGGCAACCAAGAAGGTGTCCGCCAAGGAGGACGGCACTGGTGGTACCTTCACCATCAGTGCTACACTCGACAACAAATAGGAAAGCGCGCTCGTTGCCTTCCTGCGGGCGAATGTCGATGTGTTTGCGTGGCAACCATCTGACATCCCCGGCGTTCCCAGGAAGGTAATTGAGCACAAGCTTGCTGTTTGTCCGCATGCGCGGCCCGTCAAGCAGAAGGTCAGGAAGCAAGCCGTGGAGCGCCAAGAATTCATCGCCGAAGAGATCAAGAAGCTAGAAGCAGCAGGCCTGGTTAGAGGCGTGATCCATCCCACGTGGTTAGCAAATCCAGTTGTCGTGCGTAAGGCCAACGGGAAGTGGAGACTGTGTATAGACTTCACTGATGTGAATAAAGCATGTCCCAAGGATCCATTTCCCTTGCCGCGTATTGACCAGATTGTTGACTCCACCGCCGGATGTGAGCTGCTTTCCTTCCTTGATGCATACTCAGGTTACCACCAGATTTTCATGGCCAAGGAAGATGAAGAGAAGACTGCATTTAGCACTCCATGCGGCACATATTGCTTCATACGCATGCCCTTTGGATTGAAGAATGCAGGCTCGACATTTGCAAGGGTGGTGCACACTGCTTTTGAGCCACAGATTCACAGAAATGTAGAAGCCTACATGGATGACATAGTGGTGAAGAGCAAGAGCAAAGATACCCTGATCCAAGACTTGGAAGAAACATTTGCAAATCTGCGTAAGATCCAGCTTAAGTTGAACCCCGAGAAGTGCGTCTTTGGAGTCCCCTCCGGCAAGCTTCTCGGGTTCTTTGTGTCCCGGAGGGGGATTGAAGCCAATCCCGACAAGATAAAAGCCATCGAGCAGATCGAAGCCCCGAAGCGCGTCAAGGACGTAAGGAGACTTGCAGGTTGTGTAGCTGCCCTCAGTAGGTTCATTTCAAAGTCTGCAGAGCGCGCCCTGCCTTTCTTCAAAATCTTGAAGAAGGCAGGTCCTATGAAATGGACTCCGGAAGTGGAGGCAGCGCTGCAAGACTTGAAAGGATACCTATCCTCCACTCCAATACTTGTCGCACCTAGGCCACAAGAGAAGTTGTTGCTGTATCTAGCAGCAACCAATCAAGTGGTTAGTGCTGCATTAGTAGCGGAGAGGGAGGCCGACGAGGAGTCTACACCACCGGCAAGTGAATCCAGCGACAAGCAGGGGGCTTCCCCGACGAGCTCTGGCCCCGACAAGAACAAGTCTGCGCAGGAACAAGGAGAAGTGCGAAGGAAGATGGTGCAGCGCCCAGTGTATTTCGTAAGTTCCCTTCTACAGGGGGCTAGATCAAGATACTCTGGGGTGCAGAAGTTGCTTTTCGGCCTCCTCATGGCCTCAAGAAAGCTGCGCCATTACTTCCAAGCACACGAGATAACAGTGGTCACTCGCTTTCCGTTGAAGAGGATATTGCACAATCCAGAAGCAACAGGCAGGATTGTCGAGTGGGCACTGGAGCTGTCAAGCTTTGGGCTCAAGTTTGAGAGTACTTCAACTGTATAGAGCAGAGCTTTGGCAGAATTCATAGCCGAATGGA
The DNA here is from genome assembly GCA_902687465.1 of Secale cereale. Lineage (NCBI taxonomy): Eukaryota > Viridiplantae > Streptophyta > Magnoliopsida > Poales > Poaceae > Secale > Secale cereale. The sequence continues at coordinate 559,313,962 of LR738709.1, read as the reverse complement.
CCCCAACGCCCGATGAAGAAGTTCCAGAGCCAAGTGTCCCCGTACAAGAAGCAATTAGTGAATGGGTAATGTACTTTGATGGTGCCTTCTCGCTGCAAGGCGCCGGTGCCGGCGTGGTACTCATAGCGCCCACCGGAGAGCACCTCAAGTATGTTATCCAAATGCACTTTCCCAGGGAGCAAGCGACAAATAATACTGCTGAGTATGAAGGTTTGCTTGCCGGTCTCAGAATTGCAGCCGAACTTGGGATCAGGAAGTTGATTGTGCGGGGAGATTCTCAGTTGGTGGTCCGACAAGTCAACAAGAGTTACCAGAGCCCTTTGATGGAAGCCTATGTTGATGAAGTGAGGAAGCTTGAAGAACACTTTGAAGGTCTGCAAATGGAGCACGTTCCAAGAGCTCAGAATGATATTGCGGACGGCCTTTCAAAGTGTGCTGCAATGAAGTTACCTGTGGAACCAGGGACCTTCTTGCTCAAGCTAACTCAACCATCCGTTACACCATCAGTTGAGCAAAGTAAGAAGAGAAAGTTGGTCTCCGGCGACTACTTGCCGGCGGATCTTCCTGAAGCCGCCGCCAAGGTCCCCAAGATCAACAACAAAGATGCTGAGGAACAGTTTGCTCCTGCGGATCCTAGGGTCTGTATAGTTGAAGCAAGCGTTCCCGACAAGCCCTGCCCCGGCAGGCTTGCCGGGGAGCCATCAGCTCCGACAGAACCGGAGGTTCTTGCCGTAGAAGCTGAGGTTCCCGCAGCAGCCCTTATGCCTTTAGTCCTTGCCGTTGAGCCTCGAGCTCCGGCGTGGGCACAGCAGATCGTCCGTTTTCTGCAAACTGGAGAACTTCCCGACGACCCAGAAGAAATAGAGAAGATAACCAGACAGTCAAGTATGTACCAGTTCGTTGATAATGAACTGTACAGAAGAAGACTCAATGGTGTCAGGTTGAAGTGCATTTCCAGAGAAGATGGACAGAAGCTGTTGGCAGAGATACATGGAGGCATATGTGGTCACCACATTGGCGCAAGGGCACTTGCCGGGAAGGCGTTCCGGCAAGGGTTCTTCTGGCCAGAAGCCCTCCAAGATGCAACAGCACAAGTAACCAAGTGTGAAGCGTGCCAGTTCCATGCCAAGCAAATTCATCAGCCAGCTCAAGCTCTCCAAACAATCCCTTTGTCCTGGCCCTCCTCGGTCTGGGGGCTCGATATCCTCAGCCCTTTCCCCCGTGCTGTGGGGGGCTTTGAGTACTTGTACGTTGCGATCGACAAGTTCACAAAGTGGCCAGAAGTGGAACCGGTGAGAAAGGTGAGAGCACAGTCAGCAGTCAGGTTCTTCAGGTCGATTGTTTGCCGTTTCGAGATCCCTAACAGGATCATCACCGACAATGGTACACAGTTTACTAGTCGCACCTTCATGCAGTACGTCCAAGACCTTGGCGCCAAGGTCTGCTTCGCTTCTGTTGCTCACCCGAGGAGCAATGGTCAAGCGGAGAGGACCAATGCTGAAGTGCTGCGCGGGCTCAAGACAAGAACCTTCGACAGGCTGCACAAGTGCGGAAGAAACTGGATAGAGGAGCTACCGGTGGCTCTTTGGTCAATCAGGACGACACCAAGTCGAGCCACCGGACAGACACCCTTTGCTCTAGTCTATGGAGCAGAGGCAGTTCTCCCCACGGAACTCGTATACGGATCTCCTCGAGTGCTCGCTTATGATGAGCTCGAGCAAGAGCAACTGCGATAAGATGTTGCATTGCTCCTTGAGGAGGAACGTCTCCAGGCTGCTGTACGAGCTGCTCGATACCAGCAAGCCTTGCGCCGCTATCATAGCCGCAAGGTTAAGGCCAGGAGTCTCAAGGAAGGCGACCTTGTTCTTCGGCGTGTTCAGTCCGCCAAGAATTCCAACAAGTTGACGCCGAAGTGGGAAGGCCCTTATCGGGTGAGACAAGTCACAAGGCCCGGCGCTGTCCGCCTTGAGACCGAAGAAGGCTTACCGGTGAGCAACTCCTGGAACATAGAGCATCTTCGCAAGTTTCACCCATAAGGCGCGGTTGCCGTGATCCGCTCCGGCAACCACCTTTTGTACAAGTCTTGCCGCTGTTGCATGTAATCCTTTGTACAAAGCCGGGCGCAGATCCCGCGCATCAGTAAAGCTTTTGTGTTTCGCACTATTTGCCTTTTCCATGCTTTTCCTCGTTATTTGCATGCATTGTTTGGCATCTTGTGTAACACACACACCCGGTAAGCACTAGCAAACCGTAAGGCTATATACTTGTTTTTCCCCTCCTCTTTTCCTTTCCCTCTTAAGCAGAAGAAACATTCCTCGCGCACAAGTTTGCCGGGGGGAAGGAGATGGAGGACGAACCAAGTGCTGTTCAAGAAAGAGGAGCCTTGTCGGGGAACAAGCAACATATGAAAGCTAAGTTACCAGAATTTGAGCAGTTCAAATTTTTAAATTTTAGTTATCTTCCTTGAACAACCACACTTTGTATGGAAAACCTGTGCGCGGAGGAACCTACCCGTGGCTAGCCGCACCCTTGCTTTGTTTTCGAGTACGCTCAACGACTTAAGTGAGCTGCGACAAGTGTCGCGCCCTTGCTTCGTTTTCGAGTTCGCTCAGCAAGCTAAGTGCGTTGCGACTAACCGCGGCAAGTTTGCTTGCCGGTAAGCCCTTTGCCAGCAGGCTGCTAAGACTCCAGCACTCAGCGCTCGCGGCGAGGGCCCCTTGCCGGCAAGTCCCCTAGGAGCGTAGGGTTGAAAGCATACAAAGTAAAGGACCGAATCGAGGGAGATAACACCGCGTTAATTGCTCGAAGATACGATAATATATTACAGAGATAACTTGTCGCAATGACTAATAGATCCATGTTCATGACACACTTTGCAGCAGCAAAGGAAATAGAAAGAAAGAGGCCTAATCTACGCGATCGCCTTCACGCCTGGAGATCTTGTTCACCTTGGCGATGATGTGGGCGACCTGCGCCTTCAGCGCCCCCTGATCTGCGTCGGCCGGCAAGCTGCGGAGGACGTTGACGAGATTAATGCCAGGGTTGCGGGAGACAATCTTCGTCAAGACGCACTCCAAGGTCCCCGAGCAGAGCTGACGCGACTCCTCGGCCAGCTGCGCGGGGAGCTTCTCCTGCAGACGTGCGAGCGCCGGCGCGATCCCCCTGAAGAAAAGACTTAGCTTGGCGCTGTGGGGGAGATTCGGGTCCGGAGAGTACACGAGGTGCTCCACCCTCAGCGCCATTAGCTCCTTGTCGATGTTGGCGGCGGAAGTGACCAGCTCCTTCGTCCATTGCTCCACCGCCCGGTTGAAGATGTTCGCGGAGGTGGCAGCGCTCTCCACCAGCTCTCGCTCCTTGCGAAGCTCCTCCTTCAGCTTGGTCTCGCGGTCCCGGGCGGCGTAAAGTGAATCTCTCAAAGTGGAGACCTTTAACTCCAAGTCAGCACTTGAGTCTTTGGCGGCAGTAAGCTCGTCGCCCTTCTTGGAGAGGCGTACCTGGAGGTCTGAGTTGGTATGGGCGTCTTTCTCGCGCTCTATGTTGAGCGCGGTGACCCTGTCCTCGCTCGCCTTTAGGTACTGCTCCAGTTGCTGCACCTTGAGCTCCACGTCCCTCTTGGCGGTTTCCGCGGCGGCAGCAGCTTCCTTTGCCTCCTTCAGGGCCCCGCCAAGAGCCCGCTCCCAGACGGTGAGCTCGTCGTCATGGGCGTCGAGCTCAACCTTCCGCTGGTTGAGCGCTCCTTCTCGCCGGGACAGTTCTTCACCAGCTAGTCGCTGCTGCTCCTCGGCCTCGGCTTTCTCCAGGAGGAACTCTTGGTGCTCTCCGGCAAGCCTTTTGCGCTCCTCCGGCAAGCCTTTCGCGCTCCTCCGCCAAGTCGCGGAGGGCCGCCTGGTTGGCGGCTCGAAGCTCCGCGGCGCGCTTCTCCAAGTCTGCTCCAGCCTTGGCGGCGAGGGCTTCTCGGGAGTCCAGCTTCGCCTGCCTGGCCCGGTAAAGGGCCAGGAGCCGGCGAAGCAGCTTCTCCTCCTCGGGCTCGTCGCTCCCGCCAGGCGCTTCAACGATCTTCAACCCCGCGGAGGCGAGGACCTCTCCATCATAGGTCTCTCCCTCCGCGGGGGCTCGCGACGAGGACCCCCACGGCACTTGTATGAAGACGCCTTTGGGGGCCTCAAGGTAGATACCCGACTGCTCCTTGCCGGCGGAGGGGTCGGCGGCCGGCGCAGCGCTTGACGCTCCTGTCGCCTCCGGGCCGGCAGTGTGGTCGCCGTCCCCCTCCCCAGCCGCGGCGTCTGCGGTCGGGGCAGTCTCCTCAGCGGCAGGCTCGTCGGCTCCTGCCATGTCCTCAACAACAGTGGCATTGCCGGCGTCGCCTTGCGCGCCCTCCTCCTCGACGATGACCTCCGTCTCCATCCGCTCCGGGGGAGGAGGATCTAGCAGAAGAAAAATAAAAGAAAAGATCAAGCAAATATCCAAAAAGACAAGTCCAAGAAGAAGAAGCTGCAAGACTTACCTTCGCGGACTTCGTCGACGACAGGCTCCCTCGCCGGGGAGTCCTCCCTTGGCGGTGGAGCGGTGACCCCTGCTGACGGAGGGCCGCCCGTGCCCTCCCTTGGCGGGGTGGCCACCCTTGTCGGGCTACCCGCCCTTGGCGGGGAGCCCGTCCTTGGCGGAACGTCCTCCCTCGCTCGGGAGTTCGCCCTTGATGGGGAGGGTGGAATCTGCAGCTCCTCGGGAGTGACCTCCGATTGCTCCTGCGGCTGCGGCTCCACTTCTGCACAAGACAAACAAAACAAACAAGGCAATAGGTTATTAGTACAAAGCAAAAACTTCAAGCGCGCCCGACGAGCAAACAGCTCAAGACCAGACTTACGCTGGGGGCTGCTCCTCGGAGCAGCAGTTGGATCCGGCAAGTTCGTCGCCGGCGCGTCCCCTGTCGCCGCGGTGGGCGAGTCGTCATCAACCTCAACCACTGGGATTTTGGCCCGCTTCGCCATCCGCTGGGCCAGGGACCTAAAAGCAAAACAAGAACAAGATTAGAATCATGAAGAAAGACCAAGTCAGAATTGAAGAAGCTATAAGTTACAAGTGCTTACTCCTCTTCCTCGTCGTCGTCGCTAAGGGCGGAGAAATCGAACTCCACCTGAGGTGCTCCCGCGCGAGGAGCAGGAGGAGAAGGCTCCCTCGGGCACTTGGCGGTCCCCGGGGCTGGGGGCTGCGAAGACCCAGCCTCCGCTGACGCCGAGGCCCGAGGGGAAGGCGGAGCGGCCGCTCCGCTCTGGGAGGATCCCCCTCCGCTTGGCGCTGGTGCGTGGGGCGCCTCCGCCGCGGCTGGTGCGCGGAGCGCCTCCGCCGCGGCTGGTGCGCGGGGTGCCTCCGTCGCGGCTTGGCTCGGCCTGGTGGCACGCGCCGCCCTGCGAGCAGGCTGCTGTCGAGGCGCGTGTGTCCTCGTCGCTGTGGCCGCCTTGCGGAGGCGCTTCCCCGGCGCTTGCTTGGGACTTGCTGGAGGCGGGGAGTTCTCCGACGACGAGGAGGCGTCGTCGCCGAGTCCTAGAGATCCGCCGGTGTCTTTATTGGCCTCGACGTCTTCCTCCTCCTCCTCTCCAGCGGGCCCGCTGGGTCCAGCATCCTGCCCTGCGGTCCCGCTCCCTCTGGCACCTCCGCTCCCTCCGGCACCTCTGCTCCCTCCGGCAACCTCGCCTGCTGCGGCGGCTTCGCTCACAACCCCGGGAATCCCGGCATGCCTCAGGGAGGGAACCCCGGCAAGCTCGTCGAGCGGGAGCTTGAGCAGTCTGCGGATCTCTGCCTCCTCTGCTTGGCACACCTCATCCGCGGCCTGCGCCTCGTCGACGGTGAATCCGAAGTCTCCTGCTGCTGCAGCTGCGGCGGCCTCTTCCATCCGGGAAGCAATATAGGCTATATCCCGCTCTGTGGTGGCCCGGGTGAGACCCTTGTTCTCCTCGGTGTTCTTCGGCACCTCGACCAAGTTGTCGAAGAAACTCAGAATTGCGTCCGGCGGAGGCTCTATCCAGGTGGGGTCGACGCCGTGAGAGTCACACGCGGGCATTATTGCGCGCAAGGAGTCCCGGGCAGTGCTGTTGCACAGCGGCACCACTCCCCGGGGAGATCTAAACCACACCGGATGGGCCGGGTCGTGCTTGAAAAGCTCCCGGACCATCCCCTTCAGCTCCAAAGCCGTGAAGTTGAAGGTCAATCCCGGGCGCAGCCTCATAATATCCGCCGCATTGCCAAATTCCCATGCTGGCCTTTTCCTCTCTTGTAAAGGGGCAATGCGGCGGCGGAGGAAATCTGCCCCTACCTCTCCGATGGTCAGTTTGGCTACCCGGAGACGAAGTATCCTGATAAGGGCGATGTTGTGCTTGCCGCCCTCCGGGGCCAACTCGCTCCCGTCTCTGCCGCGCACTATGGCTGTTGTGCGCGGCGCGGTAAAAGGCTCCGGATGGTCCTCCACTACCCTACACCAGTCTGCGCGCCATTCTTCCCACTTGCCGCGGAATTCTCCTTTCTGATATGAATCCTTCTTGTTCAATCGGAAGATCCAGGAGATGCCGCCGGAGAGGGGAGCGCCAGCCTCTACTCTAGGCATAAAGAAATGGCGAAAAAGCGCTACATTGGGATGGATCCCTACATAGTTTTCGCATAGATGTGCGAAAACCGCCATCGTAAGGATGGCGTTAGGGGTGAAGTCTAGGAGGTGGAGGTCGTATGTGTTCATGATGTCACAGAAAAACTTCGAGAACGGAGGGCACAAGCCACAGTGAAAGAAGACAGCGAAGAAGAAATACCCGCCGGGAACTAGATCATTGGCGACGGCGGGGTAGACTCTGGTCCGGGGATGAGCCTTGGTCTCCTTGGACCAGAAGAGGTAGAACTTGTTCCACAGCTCCCTCGCGCTGAGCCTCGGCGCGAAGACCACGTTCCTCTTCGGCAGGAGGGCAAGCTTCGCCGCCTGCTCGGACTTCTCCCTCTTGGCCTTCTCCGCTTTCGCATTCTCGCTCTTCGGAGCCATGGCGGAGGCGGCAGGGGAAGGGGCGAGGAGCTCGACGACGCTGCGGATGCGGAAGACGGCGGAGGAGAGGTGGAGGCAATGAGCAGCGGAGGTTTTCTGGAGGTGGAAGACGCAATGAAGACGAAGGAGGGAAACTGCCCCTGCTTCCTCTACTTTTAAGGGGGGAGTGGGGGACGCTCTGCATTTCCCATTAAAGAACGAGGCCACGATCTCTCCCACGACGCCGCAATCGACGCGTGCCGTTAGGGAGGGGCGCGGCGGATGCGGAAAGGAATCTACGGCTTGCCGTGGGCCGCGCGTGCCCGTGCACTGTTTTGGGCCTGGCCCAACAGCACTCGGCACCGTGTGTGGCCCAGGCCCGGGGGCTCCTGTCGGTGTACTAAGGTAGGGGTACCTCAGTACCCCAACTTGTGCACGGGCAGTAGCAGCTTCCCGCGGGAGGGTCTACCACGTGCTTGCCGGACACCTTTCCGGTCCTTATTAAGCCATTCAAAAACAAAGTATACAAGACAGAAGACCAAGACCCCGGCAAGTGGAGCTTGCCGGGAAGGCCGTCCCAGGCTCAAGACTATCACATTAATACAAGACCCTGGCAAGAGGAGCTTGCCAGGAGGACCAGAAGACTGCATCTCAGAAGACATGCCTCGGCGCACCCTGTGCCCCGGCAGGACCCGGGGAGCGACAAGCTCCCGGGCCCGGCAAGATCAAGACCCCGGCAAGGTGCTTGCCGGGGGAAGCCTGCGCTGTGTGCCCACGCTCCAGCTCATCGACCCACGCGTCGCCCTGGGGCCCTTCCAGGGACGCGTGGCGGATGGCTGTGCGGCCTGGGGGACACGATGGCGCGCCACGATGACGAGTCTACCGCCGTGGCGAACGGAGACGCATGGGCGGGTGCTTTTGGGGTCGACGGTGACGGGCATTTAATGCCCTTGTCCCCCACTGTCAAAGTTAGGTGATGACCACTGTTCATCCACTGTTCACGCACTATTCCCGCACTGTTACAACTACCACCACAATTACATTTTTACCCTCCTCTACGTTGACACCTGTCGGTGACCCCTTGAGCTATAAAAGGAGGCCCATGCACAACGTAGAAAGGGTTCGAACCTAGACAACTCTCTTGCCCGGTGTAGCTAGTTCTTCAAGCTCCCGAGCCCAAGAACTCAATACAATCCAAGCAGGAGTAGGGTTTTACGCGTCCGCGCGGCCCAAACCTGGGTAAACTGCTCAGTACCCCAACTTGTGCACGGGCAGTAGCAGCTTCCCGCGGCAGGGTCTACCACGTGCTTGCCGGACACCGTTCCGGTCCTTATTAAGCCATTCAAAAACAAAGTATACAAGACAGAAGACCAAGACCCCGGCAAGTGGAGCTTGCCGGGAAGGCCGTCCCAGGCTCAAGACTATCACATTAATACAAGACCCTGGCAAGAGGAGCTTGCCAGGAGGACCAGAAGACTGCATCTCAGAAGACATGCCTCGGCGCACCCTGCGCCCCGGTAGGACTGGTGGAGCGACAAGCTCCCGGGCCCGGCAAGATCAAGACCCCGGCAAGGTGCTTGCCGGGGGAAGCCTGCGCTGTGTGCCCGCGCTCCAGCTCATCGACCCACGCGTCGCCCTGGGGCCCTTCCAGGGATGCGTGGCGGATGGCTGTGCGGCCTGGGGGACACGGTGGCGCGCCACGATGACGAGACTACCGCCGTGGCGAACGGAGACGCATGGGCGGGTGCTTTTGGGGTCGACGGTGACGGGCATTTAATGCCCTTGTCCCCCACTATCAAAGTTAGGTGATGACCACTGTTCATCCACTGTTCACGCACTATTCCCGCACTGTTACAACTACCACCACAATTACATTTTTACCCTCCTCTACGTTGACACCTGTCGGTGACCCCTTGAGCTATAAAAGGAGGCCCATGCACAACGTAGAAAGGGTTCGAACCTAGACAGCTCTCTTGCCCGGTGTAGCTAGTTCTTCAAGCTCCCGAGCCCAAGAACTCAATACAATCCAAGCAGGAGTAGGGTTTTACGCGTCCGCGCGGCCCGAACCTGGGTAAACTGCCCGTGTGCTCTCCTCGATCTGCTCTTCGTGCTCCCTCCGCTCCCTTACCGCAACGTAGAAGGGGCTCCGGTCCCATAGGTGTTCGTGGTGGACAATTTCCCCCGACATCTTTGGCGCGCCAGGTAGGGGGCGTCGAGGTTGTGCGAACCTGATCCGGCGCTCACGCGGGCGCGTTCTTCTTCAACCTCTCCAGCTTCACCAACTTCACCAGCAGCAGCATGGCCCCGAAGAAGAAGGCTTCGGAGGTCGCAGGCCCGTCTGCGTCTGTTCCACCGCCACCAGAACCAACGGTGGGTGGAGGAGACGCCGGCGGAGGGGTGGTTGCCGGTGAGGAAACTCGCGGCGCCACCAAATCCAAGGACAAGACGGACGACCGAGCCTCGGTGTCCGTAGACGCGCCACGTCCATCTCAGCAGACGACGGGCCAGCAGCGCCGTGGTATGGGAGGTACCATCCGCTTACTGGGCCAAGGACAGACCGGAGGATCGCGGGATGCTCTAGGCCATCGCCCTGGCACGAGCAAGGCGCGGTCGACGGGGCGGGAAACTGCTCCTTCTAACCCCGTTAGGAGTCCGAGCATATCCCGCTCCTCGCACCGCTCGCCCCCGCTCCCCTCCTCTCCAGCAGAAGCTCTCGCAAGAGCACAACTGCTCCTCAATTTCCCTCCAGCGGCAGACAAGGCCGAAGACTGGAGGGCAACGATCCAAAGCCTCATCGCCTTCGCCAATAACGACACGCCGCAGCAGCCGGCGACATCGCGGCCACGGCAAGTCGAGCAGACGAAGGCCGACGGCGACAAGACCGCCGGGGGTGCAACCACCGTGCACTCCACGCCGCGGAAGCAGAAGACGCCACCCCGCCTGATTAACGTCGATGACGACTCCACGGCGCCGTCGGATCCGCGGGCTCGTCGGGACCAGCGCCAAGTCCTTGACGAACGGCGACAAGAGGATGCTCGGATGACAATCGAGCGCCGACGAGAAGCCCGGCGACAATCGGATCATCGCGCTGGCGCCGCTGTCGACACGCACGCGCCCGGTGAACCAGGCGACTTGCCGTACGCGGCAGGTTGCCCTGCGTTTACCCGTGAGCTGCGGCGTGTCCAGTGGCCCAGCATGAAAAACTTCAAGCCCGACGTACCCGAGAAGTCCGACGGCAAGACGCACCCCTCGGAGTTCCTCAGCATCTACACCATCGCGGTGCAGGCTGCCGGGGGACGCGACGAGAAGATACTCGCCAATTACTTCCCGCTGGTGCTTAAGCCGAACGTTCGTTCTTGGCTTATGCACTTGCCGGAAGGCTCCATTTCTTCGTGGGCAGATCTGTGCCACCAATTTGTTGGCGCCTTCACAGGCGGCCACAAACCCCACGGCCAGGAGAGTGATCTCCACATCTTGGCCCAGAAGGAAGGAGAGCCCCTGCACAAGTACATTCAACGATTCAGCCGTGTACAGCACAACATTCCCGACGTTCACCCTGCTGCGGTTATCAGCGCGTTCCACCAGAACGTGCGTAACCGCCGCATGCGGGAGGAGATGGCCATGACAAAGATCCGGGGGAAACTATCCACCACGAACACCTATGGGACCGGAGCCCCTTCTACGTTGCAGTAAGGAAGCGGAGGGAGCACGAAGAGCAGATCGAGGAGAGCACGCGGGCAGTTTACCCAGGTTCGGGCCGCGCGGACGCGTAAAACCCTACTCCTGCTTGGATTGTATTGAGTTCTTGGGCTCGGGAGCTTGAAGAACTAGCTACACCGGGCAAGAGAGCTGTCTAGGTTCGAACCCTTTCTACGTTGTGCATGGGCCTCCTTTTATAGCTCAAGGGGTCACCGACAGGTGTCAACGTAGAGGAGGGTAAAAATGTAATTGTGGTGGTAGTTGTAACAGTGCGGGAATAGTGTGTGAACAGTGGATGAACAGTGGTCATCACCTAACTTTGACAGTGGGGGACAAGGGCATTAAATGCCCGTCACCGTCGACCCCAAAAGCACCCGCCCATGCGTCTCCGTTCGCCACGGCGGTAGTCTCGTCATCGTGGCGCGCCACCGTGTCCCCCAGGCCGCACAGCCATCCGCCACGCGTCCTTGGAAGGGCCCCAGGGCGACGCGTGGGTCGATGAGCTGGAGCGCGGGCACACAGCGCAGGCTTCCCCCGGCAAGCACCTTGCCGGGGTCTTGATCTTGCCGGGCCCGGGAGCTTGTCGCTCCCCGGGTCCTGCCGGGGCGCAGGGTGCGCCGAGGCATGTCTTCTGAGATGCAGTCTTCTGGTCCTCCTGGCAAGCTCCTCTTGCCAGGGTCTTGTATTAATGTGATAGTCTTGAGCCTGGGACGGCCTTCCCGGCAAGCTCCACTTGCCGGGGTCTTGGTCTTCTGTCTTGTATACTTTGTTTTTGAATGGCTTAATAAGGACCGGAAAGGTGTCCGGCAAGCACGTGGTAGACCCTGCCGCGGGAAGCTGCTACTGCCCGTGCACAAGTTGGGATACTGAGGTACCCCTACCTTAGTACACCGACAGGAGCCCCCGGGCCTGGGCCACACACGGTGCCGAGCGCTGTTGGGCCAGGCCCAAAACAGTGCACGGGCACGCGCGGCCCACGGCAAGCCGTAGATTCCTTTCCGCATCCGCCGCGCCCCTCCCTAACGGCACGCGTCGATTGCGGCGTCGTGGGAGAGATCGTGGCCTCGTTCTTTAATGGGAAATGCGGAGCGTCCCCCTCCTAGACTTCACCCCTAACGCCATCCTTACGATGGCGGTTTTCGCACATCTGTGCGAAAACTATGTAGGGATCCATCCCAATGTAGCGCTTTTTCACCATTTCTTTATGCCTAGAGTAGAGGCTGGCGCTCCCCTCTCCGGCGGCATCTCCTGGATCTTCCGATTGAACAAGAAGGATTCATATCTCAAAGGAGAACTCCGCGGCAAGTGGGAAGAATGGCGCGCAGACTGGTGTTGGGTAGTGGAGGACCATCCGGAGCCTTTTACCGCGCCGCGCACAACAGCCATAGTGCGCGGAAGAGACTGGAGCGAGTTGGCCCCGGAGGACGGCAAGCTCAACATCGCCCTTATCAGGATACTTCGTCTCCGGGTAGCCAAACTGACCATCGGAGAGGTAGGGACAGATTTCCTCCACCGCCGCATTGCCCCTTTACAAGAGAGGAAAAGGCCAGCATGGGAATTTGGCAATGCGGCAGATATTATGAGGCTGCGCCCGGGATTGAACTTCAACTTCACGGCTTTGGAGCTGAAGGGGATGGTCCGGGAGCTTTTCAAGCACGACCCGGCCCATCCGGAGTGGTTTAGATCTCCCCGGGGAGTGGTGCCGCTATGCAACAGCACTGCCCGGGACTCCTTGCGCGCAATAATGCCCGCGTGTGACTCTCACGGCGTCGACCCCACCTGGATAGAGCCTCCGCCGGACGCAATTCTGAGTTTCTTCGACAACTTGGTCGAGGTGCCGAAGAACACCGAGGAGAACAAGGGTCTCACCCGGGCCACCACAGAGCGGGATATAGCCTATATTGCTTCCCGGAAGGAAGAGGCCGCCGCAGCTGCAGCAGCAGGAGACTTCGGATTCACCGTCGACGAGGCGCAGGCCGCGGATGAGGTGTGCCAAGCAGAGGAGGCAGAGATCCGCAGACTGCTCAAGCTCCCGCCCGACGAGCTTGTCGGGGTTCCCTCCCTGAGGCATGCCGGGATTCCCGGGGTTGTGAGCGAAGCCGCCGCAGCAGGCGAGGTTGCGGGAGGGAGCAGAGGTGCCGGAGGGAGCGGAGGTGCCGGAGGGAGCGGGACCGCAGGGCAGGATGCTGGACCCAGCGGGCCCGCTGGGGAGGAGGAGGAGGAAGACGTCGAGGCCGATGAAGACACCGGCGGATCTCTAGGACTCGGCGACGACGCCTCCTCGTCGTCGGAGAACTCCCCGCCTCCAGCAAGTCCCAAGCAAGCGAAGGGGAAGCGCCTCCGCAAGGCGGCCACAGCGACGAGGACACAGGCGCCTCGACAGCAGCCTGCTCGCCGGGCGGCGCGCGCCACCAGGCCGAGCCAAGCCGCGACGGAGGCACCCCGCGCACCAGCCGCGGCGGAGGCGCCCCGCGCACCAGCCGCGGCGGAGGCGCCCCGCGCACCAGCGCCAAGCGGAGGGGGATCCTCCCAGAGCGGAGCGGCCGCTCCGCCTGCCCCTCGGGCCTCGGCGTCAGCGGAGGCTGGGTCTTCGCAGCCCCCAGCCCTGGGGATCGCCAAGCGCCCGAGGGAGCCATCTCCTCCTGCTCCTCGCGCGGGAGCACCTCAGGTGGAGTTCGATTTCTCCGCCCTTAGCGACGACGACGAGGAAGAGGAGTAAGCACTTGTAACTTATAGCTTCTTCAATTCTGACTTGGTCTTTCTTCGTGATTCTAATCTTGTTCTTGTTTTGCTTTCAGGTCCCTAGCCCAGCGGATGGCGAAGCGGGCCAAAATCCCAGTGGTTGAGGTTGATGACGACTCGCCCACCGCGGCGACAGGGGACGCGCCGGCGACGAACTTGCCGGATCCAACTGCTGCTCCGAGGAGCAGCCCCCAGCGCAGCCCCCAGCGTAAGTCTGGTCTTGAGCTGTTTGCTCGTCGGGCGCGCTTGAAGTTTTTGCTTTGTACTAATAACTTATTGCCTTGTTTGTTTTGTTTGTCTTGTGCAGAAGTGGAGCCGCAGCCGCAGGAGCAACCGGAGGTTACTCCCGAGGAGCTGCAGATTCCACCCTCCCCGTCAAGGGCGAACTCCCCAGCGAGGGAGGACGTTCCGCCAAGGACGGGCTCCCCGCCAAGGGCGGGTAGCCCGACAAGGGTGGCCACCCCGCCAAGGGAGGGCACGGGCGGCCCTCCGTTAGCAGGGGTCACCGCTCCACCGCCAAGGGAGGACTCCCCGGCGAGGGAGCCTGTCGTCGACGAAGTCGGCGAAGGTAAGTCTTGCAGCTTCTTCTTCTTGGACTTGTCTTTTTGGATATTTGCTTGATCTTTTCTTTTCTTTTTCTTCTGCTAGATCCTCCTCCCCCGGAGCGGATGGAGACGGAGGTCATCGTCGAGGAGGAGGGCGTGCAAGGCGACGCCGGCAATGCCACTGTTGTTGAGGACATGGCAGGAGCCGACGAGCCTGCCGCTAAGGAGACTGCCCCGACCGCAGACGCCGCGGATGGGGAGGGGGACGGAGACCACACTGCCGGCCCGGAGGCGGCAGGAGCGTCAAGCGCTGCGCCGGCCGCCGACCCCTCCGCCGGCAAGGAGCAATCGGGCATCTACCTTGAGGCCCCCAATGGCATCTTCATACAAGTGTCGTGGGGGTCCTCGTCGCGAGCCCCCGCGGAGGGAGAGACCTATGATGGAGAGGTCCTCTCCTCCGCGGGGTTGAAGATCGTTGAAGCGCCTGGCGGGAGCAACGAGCCCGAGGAGGAGAAGCTGCTTCGCCGGCTCCTGGCCCTTTACCGGGCCAGGCAGGCGAAGCTGGACTCCCGAGAAGCCCTCGCCGCCAAGGCTGGAGCAGACTTGGAGAAGCGCGCCGCGGAGCTTCGCGCCGCCAACCAGGCGGACCTCCGCGACTTGGCGGAGGAGCGCGAAAGGCTTGCCGGAGAGCACCAAGAGTTCCTCCTGGAGAAAGCCGAGGCCGAGGAGCAGCAGCGACTAGCTAGTGAAGAACTGTCCCGGCGAGAAGGAGCGCTCAACCAGCGGAAGGTTGAGCTCGACGCCCATGACGACGAGCTCACCGTCCGGGAGCGGGCTCTTGGCGGGGCCCTGAAGGAGGCAAAGGAAGCTGCTGCCGCCGCGGAAACCGCCAAGAGGGACCTGGAGCTCAAGGTGCAGCAACTGGAGCAGTACCTAAAGGCGAGCGAGGACAGGGTCACCGCGCTCAACATAGAGCGCGAGAAAGACGCCCATACCAACTCAGACCTCCAGGTACGCCTCTCCAAGAAGGGCGACGAGCTTACTGCCGCCAAAGGCTCAATTGCTGACTTGGAGTTAAAGGTCTCCACTTTGAGAGATTCACTTGACGCCGCCCGGGACCGCGAGACCAAGCTGAAGGAGGAGCTTCGCAAGGAGCGGGAGCTGGTGGAGAGCGCTGCCACCTCCGCGAACATCTTCAACCGGGCGGTGGAGCAATGGACGGAGGAGCTGGTCACTTCCGCCGCCAACATCGACAAGGAGCTAATGGCGCTGAGGGTGGAGCACCTCGTGTACTCTCCGGACCCGAATCTCCCCCACAGCGCCAAGCTAAGTCTTTTCTTCAGGGGGATCGCGCCGGCGCTCGCACGTCTGCAGGAGAAGCTCCCCGCGCAGCTGGCCGAGGAGTCGCGTCAGCTCTGCGCGGGGACCTTGGAGCGCGTCTTGACGAAGATTGTCTACCGCAACCCTGGCATTAATCTCGTCAACGTCCTCCGCAGCTTGCCGGCCGACGCAGATCAGGATGCGCTGAAGGCGCAGGTCGCCCACATCATCACCAAGGTGAACAAGATCTCCAGGCGTGAAGGCGATCGCGTAGATTAGGCCTCTTTCTTTCTATTTCCTTTGCTGCTGCAAAGTGTGTCATGAACATGAATCAATTAGTCATTGCGACAAGTTATCTCTGTAATATATTATCGTATCTTCGAGCAATTAACGCGGTGTTATCTCCCTCGATTCGGTCCTTTACTTTGTATGCTTTCAACCCTACGCTCCTAGGGGACTTGCCGGCAAGGGGCCCTCGCCGTGAGCGCTGAGTGCTGGACTCTTAGCAGCCTGCTGGCAAAGGGCTTACCGGCAAGCAACCTTGCCGCGGCTAGTCGCAACGCACTTAGCTTGCTGAGCGAACTCGAAAACGAAGCAAGGGCGCGACACTTGTCGCAGCTCACTTAAGTCGTTGAGCGTACTCGAAAACAAAGCAAGGGTGCGGCTAGCCACGGGTAGGTTCCTCCGCGCACAGGTTTTCCATACAAAGTGTGGTTGTTCAAGGAAGATAACTAAAATTTAAAAATTTGAACTGCTCAAATTCTGGTAACTTAGCTTTCATATGTTGCTTGTTCCCCGACAAGGCTCCTCTTTCTTGAACAGCACTTGGTTCGTCCTCCATCTCCTTCCCCCCCGGCAAACTTGTGCGCGAGGAATGTTTCTTCTGCTTAAGAGGGAAAGGAAAAGAGGAGGGGAAAAACAAAGTATATAGCCTTACGGCTTGCTAGTGCTTACCGGGTGTGTGTGTTACACAAGATGCCAAACAATGCATGCAAATAACGAGGAAAAGCATGGAAAAGGCAAATAGTGCGAAACACAAAAGCTTTACTGATGCACGGGATCTGCGCCCGGCTTTGTACAAAGGATTACATGCAACAGCGGCAAGACTTGTACAAAAGGTGGTTGCCGGAGCGGATCACGGCAACCGCGCCTTATGGGTGAAACTTGCGAAGATGCTCTATGTTCCAGGAGTTGCTCACCGGTAAGCCTTCTTCGGTCTCAAGGCGGACAGCGCCGGGCCTTGTGACTTGTCTCACCCGATAAGGGCCTTCCCACTTCGGCGTCAACTTGTTGGAATTCTTGGCGGACTGAACACGCCGAAGAACAAGGTCGCCTTCCTCGAGACTCCTGGCCTTAACCTTGCGGCTATGATAGCGGCGCAAGGCTTGCTGGTATCGAGCAGCTCGTACAGCAGCCTGGAGACGTTCCTCCTCAAGGAGCAATGCATCATCTTGTCGCAGTTGCTCTTGCTCGAGCTCATCATAAGAGAGCACTCGAGGAGATCCGTATACGAGTTCCGTGGGGAGAACTGCCTCTGCTCCATAGACTAGAGCAAAGGGTGTCTGTCCGGTGGCTCGACTTGGTGTCGTCCTGATTGACCAAAGAGCCGCCGGTAGCTCCTCTATCCAGTTTCTTCCGCACTTGTGCAGCCTGTCGAAGGTTCTTGTCTTCAGCCCGCGCAGCACTTCAGCATTGGTCCTCTCCGCTTGACCATTGCTCCTCGGGTGAGCAACAGAAGCGAAGCAGACCTTGGCGCCAAGGTCTTGGACGTACTGCATGAAGGTGCGACTAGTAAACTGTGTACCGTTGTCGGTGATGATCCTGTTAGGGATCCCGAAATGGCAAACAATTGACCTGAAGAACATGACTGCTGACTGTGCTGTCACCTTTCTCACCGGTTCCACTTCTGGCCACTTTGTGAACTTTTCGATCGCAACGTACAAGTACTCAAAGCCCCCAACAGCACGGGGGAAAGGGCCGAGGATATCGAGCCCCCAGACCGAGAAGGGCCAGGACAAAGGGATCGTTTGGAGAGCTTGAGCTGGCTGATGAATTTGCTTAGCATGGAACTGTCACGCTTCACACTTGGTTACTTGTGCAGTTGCATCTTGGAGGGCTTCTGGCCAGAAGAACCCTTGCCGGAACGCCTTCCCGGCAAGTGCCCTTGCGCCAATGTGGTGACCACATATGCCTCCATGTATCTCTGCCAACAGCTTCTGTCCATCTTCTCTGGAAATGCACTTCAACCTGACACCATTGAGTCTTCTTCTGTACAGTTCATTATCAATGAACTGGTACATACTTGACTGTCTGGTTATCTTCTCTATTTCTTTTGGGTCATCGGGAAGTTCTCCAGTTTGCAGAAAACGGACGATCTGCTGTGCCCACGCCGGAGCTCGAGGCTCAACGGCAAGGACTAAAGGCATAAGGGCTGCTGCGGGAACCTCAGCTTCTACGGCAAGAACCTCCGGTTCTGTCGGAGCTGATGGCTCCCCGGCAAGCCTGCCGGGGCAGGGCTTGTCGGGAACGCTTGCTTCAACTGTACAGACCCTAGGATCTGCAGGAGCAAACTGTTCCTCAGCATCTTTGTTGTTGATCTTTGGGACCTTGGCGGCGGCTTCAGGAAGATCCGCCGGCAAGTAGTCGCCAGAGACCAACTTTCTCTTCTTACTTTGCTCAACTGATGGTGTAACGGATGGTTGAGTTAGCTTGAGCAAGAAGGTCCCTGGTTCCACAGGTTACTTCATTGCAGCACACTTTGAAAGGCCGTCCGCAATATCATTCTGAGCTCTTGGAACGTGCTCCATTTGCAGACCTTCAAAGTGTTCTTCAAGCTTCCTCACTTCATCAACATAGGCTACCATCAAAGGGCTCTGGTAACTCTTGTTGACTTGTCGGACCACCAACTGAGAATCTCCTCGCACAATCAACTTCCTGATCCCAAGTTCGGCCGCAATTCTGAGACCGGCAAGCAAACCTTCATACTCAGCAGTATTATTTGTCGCTTGCTCCCTGGGAAAGTGCATTTGGATAACATACTTGAGGTGCTCTCCGGTGGGCGCTATGAGTACCACGCCGGCACCGGCGCCTTGCAGCGAGAAGGCACCATCAAAGTACATTACCCATTCACTACTTGCTTCTTGTACGGGGACACTTGTCTCTGGAACTTCTTCATCGGGCGTTGGGGTCCATTTGGCTATGAATTCTGCCAAAGCTCTCCTCTGTACAGTTGAAGTACTCTCAAACTTGAGCCCAAAGCTTCACAGCTCCAGTGCCCACTCGACAATCCTGCCTGTTGCTTCTGGATTGTGCAATATCCTCTTCAACGGAAAGCGAGTGACCACTGTTATCTCGTGTGCTTGGAAGTAAAGGCGCAGCTTTCTCGAGGCCATGAGGAGGCCGAAAAGCAACTTCTGCACCCCAGAGTATCTTGATCTAGCCCCCTGTAGAAGGGAACTTATGAAATACACTGGGCGCTGCACCATCTTCCTTCGCACTTCTCCTTGTTCCTGCGCAGACTTGTCCTTGTCGGGGCCAGAGCTCGTCGGGGAAGCCCCCTGCTTGTCGCTGGATTCACTTGCCGGTGGTGTAGACTCCTCGTCGGCCTCCCTCTCCGCTACTAACGCAGCACTAACCACTTGATTGGTTGCTACTAGATACAGCAGCAACTTCTCTTGTGGCCTAGGTGCGACAAGTATTGGAGTGGAGGATAGGTATCCTTTCAAGTCTTGCAGCGCTGCCTCCGCTTCCGGAGTCCATTTCATAGGACCTGCCTTCTTCAAGATTTTGAAGAAAGGCAGGGCGCGCTCTGCAGACTTTGAAATGAACCTACTGAGGGCAGCTACACAACCTGCAAGTCTCCTTACGTCCTTGACGCGCTTCGGGGCTTCGATCTGCTCGATGGCTTTTATCTTGTCGGGATTGGCTTCAATCCCCCTCCGGGACACAAAGAACCCGAGAAGCTTGCCGGAGGGGACTCCAAAGACGCACTTCTCGGGGTTCAACTTAAGCTGGATCTTGCGCAGATTTGCAAATGTTTCTTCCAAGTCTTGGATCAGGGTATCTTTGCTCTTGCTCTTCACCACTATGTCATCCATGTAGGCTTCTACATTTCTGTGGATCTGTGGCTCAAAAGTAGTGTGCACCACCCTTGCAAATGTCGAGCTTGCATTCTTCAATCCAAAGGGCATGCGTATGAAGCAATATGTGCCGCATGGAGTGATAAATGCAGTCTGCTCTTCATCTTCCTTGGCCATGAAAATCTGGTGGTAACCTGAGTATGCATCAAGGAAGGAAAGCAGCTCACATCCGGCGGTGGAGTCAACAATCTGGTCAATACGCGGCAAGGGAAATGGATCCTTGGGACATGCTTTATTCACATCAGTGAAGTATATACACAGTCTCCACTTCCCGTTGGCCTTACGCACGACAACTGGATTTGCTAACCACGTGGGATGGATCACGCCTCTAACCAGGCCTGCTGCTTCTAGCTTCTTGATCTCTTCGGCGATGAATTCTTGGCGCTCCACGGCTTGCTTCCTGACCTTCTGCTTGACGGGCCGCGCATGAGGACAAACAGCAAGCTTGTGCTCAATTACCTTCCTGGGAACGCCGGGGATGTCAGATGGTTGCCACGCAAACACATCGGCATTCGCCCGCAGGAAGGCAACGAGCGTGCTTTCCTATTTGTTGTCGAGTGTAGCACTGATGGTGAAGGTACCACCAGTGCCATCCTCCTTGGCGGACACCTTCTTGGTTGCCGGTGGAGCGGCCATCCCCTTCTTGCACTTGCCGGTGGAGCTCGATGGAACGTCCTCAACGACAGCGCAGCACTCCGAAGAGGTGCGTTTGCCGGAGTGGGCCCCAGAGCACTTGCCGGACTTGGTCTTGGTCTTCTTCCCCCCGGGAGCTTCAGCGGCAAGTGCGTTGCTCTCCGCTGCGGCTGCTGCATCCCGGTATATCTTGTCGGCGCAGATAAGCGCGTCCTTCTTGTCGCCATGGACAGAGATGACGCTTATCGGCCCCGGCATCTTGAGTACGTTGTAGGCGTAGTGGGAAGCTGCCATGAACTTGTCGAGGGCAGGACGTCCAAGTATCCCATTGTATGGCAATGGGATATCGGCAACATCAAAGGTTATCCTCTCCGTCCTGAAGTTAAGTTCCCCGCCAAAGGTCACTGGCAGAGTGATCTTCCCCTTGGGCTTGCTCCTCCCCGGGTTTATTCCTTGGAACGAACCGGTTTCTTCGAGCTCGCCATCTGGGATCTGGAGTTTCTTGATCACAGCCGAGGAGATCAAGTTCAGGCCGGCCCCGCCGTCAACCAACATTTTGGTGACCTTGAGGTTGCGGATAGTTGGCGAGACCAACATCGGCAAGCACCCGACCGCTGTGGTGCGGTCAGGGTGATCCTCAAGATCAAAAATGATGGGCGTGCTGGACCATTTCAGGAGCCTGCGTGACTCAACGGGCGGCTCTGCTGCATTTACTTCCCGCACCCACTGCTTGAGTTGGCGGTGGGAAGTATGCAGAGAGGCGCCTCCGTCGACACACAGGACTTCCGTGGCCTTCTGGAACTCCTGCTCGCTGTTATCACCTTCCTCCATGTCGTCGTCGTCGTCTTCTTCCTCATCCTTGTCGCGGCCCCGGGGAGGTCGGTCACCTTGCCGCTGCTTGGCCTTGCCGCGGCGTCCTCCCCAGCCATTGAACGACCGCTTCTTGCTTGGCTCTCCTCCGCCACCCTGGGCCTTCTCCTTGTCGCGCCGCTCGTATTCAGCTTTCTGCTGCTCTACGAGGTACTCGACGCGCTTGCAGTTCGAAAGGTCGTGGCCCTTGGTGCAGTGGATCTTGCAGTATTGCTTGTCGGAGCTGTCCTGCTTGTCGGCTGCCGCCACAGGGGCAGGCTCCTTGCCGGAGCTGCCAGCCTGTGCCTTCTTGGCGGGAGCCTCATTGCCGGACTGCTCGACGACCATCACTTCTTTGCTCTTCTTTCTTCTGTTGTTCCGCCGCCGGCTCTTCTTTGCCGGAGCGGCGTCGTCGCTGTCGCTTCCCCCTGCGCCAGTATCCTCCCCGGGGAGTCTCCTCCCCTCTTCGGCGCGCGCGCATTTGTCAGCCAGAGCGTAGAGCTCGCTGACATCCCGGATCTTTGTCATGGCCATCTCCTCCCGCATGTGGCGGTTACGCACGTTCTGGTGGAACGCGCTGATAACCGCAGCAGGGTGAACGTCGGGAATGTTGTGCTCTACACGGCTGAATCGTTGAATGTACTTGCGCAGGGGCTCTCCTTCCTTCTGGGCCAATATGTGGAGATCACTCTCCTGGCCGTGGGGTTTGTGGCCGCCTATGAAGGCGCCAACAAATTGGTGGCACAGATCTGCCCACGAAGAAATGGAGCCTTCCGGCAAGTGCATAAGCCAAGAACGAACGTTCGGCTTAAGCACCAGCGGGAAGTAATTGGCGACTATCTTCTCGTCGCGTCCCCCGGCAGCCTGCACCGCGATGGTGTAGATGCTGAGGAACTCCGAGGGGTGCGTCTTGCCGTCGTACTTCTCGGGTACGTCGGGCTTGAAGTTTTTCATGCTGGGCCACTGGACACGCCGCAGCTCACGGGTAAATGCAGGGCAACCTGCCGCGTACGGCAAGTCGCCTGGTTCACCGGGCGCGTGCGTGTCGACAGCGGCGCCAGCGCGATGATCCGATTGTCGCCGGGCTTCTCGTCGGCGCTCGATTGTCGTCCGAGCATCCTCTTGTCGCCGTTCGTCAAGGACTTGGCGCTGGTCCCAACGAGCCCGCGGATCCGACGACGCCGTGGAGTCGTCATCGACGTTAATCCGGCGGGGTGGCGTCTTCTGCTTCCGCGGCGGGGAGTGCACGGTGGTTGCACCCCCGGCGGTCTTGTCGCCGTCGGCCTTCGTCTGCTCGACTTGCCGTGGCCGCGATGTCGCCAGCTGCTGCGGCGTGTCGTTATTGGCGAAGGCGATGAGGCTTTGGATCGTCGCCCTCCAGTCTTCGGCCTTGTCTGCCGCTGGAGGGAAATCGAGGAGCAGTTGTGCTCTTGCGAGAGCTTCTGCCGGAGAGGAGGGGAGCGGGGGCGAGCGGTGCGAGGAGCGGGATATGCTCGGACTCCTAATGGGGTTAGAAGGAGCAGTTTCCCGCCCCGGCGACCGCGCCTTGCTCGTGCCAGGGCGATGGCCTAGAGCATCCCGCGATCCTCCGGTCTGTCCTTGGCCCAGCAAGAGGATGGTACCTCCCGTACCACGGCGCTGCTGGCCCGTCGTCTGCTGAGATGGATGTGGCGCGTCTACGGACACCGAGGCTCGGTCGTCCGTCTTGTCCTTGGATTTGGTGGCGCCGCGAGTTTCCTCGCCGGCAACCACCCCTCCGCCGGCGTCTCCTCCACCCACCGTTGGTTCTGGTGGCGGTGGAACAGACGCAGACGGGCCTGCGACCTCCGAAGCCTTCTTCTTCGGGGCCATGCTGCTGCTGGTGAAGTTGGTCAAGCTGGAGAGGTTGAAGAAGAACGCGCCCGCGTGAGTGCCGGATCAGGTTCGCACAACCTCGACGCCCCCTACCTGGCGCGCCAAAGATGTCGGGGGAAACTGTCCACCACGAACACCTATGGGACCGGAGCCCCTTCTACGTTGTGGTAAGGGAGCGGAGGGAGCACGAAGAGCAGATCAAGGAGAGCACGCGGGCAGTTTACCCAGGTTCGGGCCGCACGGACGCGTAAAACCCTACTCCTGCTTGGATTGTATTGAGTTCTTGGGCCCGGGAGCTTGAAGAACTAGCTACACCGGGCAAGAGAGCTGTCTAGGTTCGAACCCTTTCTACGTTGTGCATGGGCCTCCTTTTATAGCTCAAGGGGTCACCGACAGGTGTCAACGTAGAGGAGGGTAAAAATGTAATTGTAGTGGTAGTTGTAACAGTGCGGGAATAGTGCGTGAACAATGGATGAACAGTGGTCATCACCTAACTTTGACAGTGGGGGACAAGGGCATTAAATGCCCGTCACCGTCGACCCCAAAAGCACCCGCCCATGCGTCTCCGTTTGCCACGGCGGTAGTCTCGTCATCGTGGCGCGCCACCGTGTCCCCCAGGCCGCACAGCCATCCACCACGCGTCCCTGGAAGGGCCCCAGGGCGACGCGTGGGTCGATGAGCTGGAGCGCGGGCACACAGCGCAGGCTTCCCCCGGCAAGCACCTTGCCGGGGTCTTGATCTTGCTGGGCCCGGGAGCTTGTCGCTCCCCGGGTCCTGCCGGGGCGCAGGGTGCGCCGAGGCATGTCTTCTGAGATGCAGTCTTCTGGTCCTCCTGGCAAGCTCCTCTTGCCAGGGTCTTGTATTAATGTGATAGTCTTGAGCCTGGGACGGCCTTCCCGGCAAGCTCCACTTGCCGGGGTCTTGGTCTTCTGTCTTGTATACTTTGTTTTTGAATGGCTTAATAAGGACCAGAAAGGTGTCCGGCAAGCACGTGGTAGACCCTGCCGCGGGAAGCTGCTACTGCCCGTGCACAAGTTGGGGTACTGAGGTACCCCTACCTTAGTACACCGACAGGAGCCCTCGGGCCTGGGCCACACACGGTGCCGAGCGCTGTTGGGCCAGGCCCAAAACAGTGCACGGGCACGCGCGGCCCACGGCAAGCCGTAGATTCCTTTCCGCATCCGCCGCGCCCCTCCCTAACGGCACGCGTCGATTGCGGCGTCGTGGGAGAGATCGTGGCCTCGTTCTTTAATGGGAAATGCGGAGCGTCCCCCACTCCCCCCTTAAAAGCAGAGGAAGCAGGGGCAGTTTCCCTCCTTCGTCTTCATTGCGTCTTCCACCTCCAGAAAACCACCGCTGCTCATTGCCTCCACCTCTCCTCCGCCGTCTTCCGCATCCGCAGCGCCGTCGAGCTCCTCGCCCCTTCCCCCGCCGCCTCCGCCATGGCTCCGAAGAGCGAGAAGGCGAAAGCGGAGAAGGCCAAGAGGGAGAAGTCCGAGCAGGCGGCGAAGCTTGCCCTCCTGCGGAAGAGGAACGTGGTCTTCGCGCCGAGGCTCAGCGCGAGGGAGCTGTGGAACAAGTTCTACCTCTTCTGGTCCAAGGAGACCAAGGCTCATCCCCGGACCAGAGTCTACCCCGCCGTCACCAAAGATCTAGTTCCCGGCGTGTATTTCTTCTTCGCTGTCTTCTTTCACTGTGGCTTGTGCCCTCCGTTCTCGGAGTTTTTCTGTGACATCATGAACACATACGGCCTCCACCTCCTAGACTTCACCCCTAACGCCATCCTTACGATGGCGGTTTTCGCACATCTGTGCGAAAACTATGTAGGGATCCATCCCAATGTAGCGCTTTTTCGCCATTTCTTTATGCCTAGAGTAGAGGCTGGCGCTCCCCTCTCCGGCGGCATCTCCTGGATCTTCCGATTGAACAAGAAGGATTCATATCTGAAAGGAGAACTCCGCGGCAAGTGGGAAGAATGGCGCGCAGACTGGTGTTGGGTAGTGGAGGACCATCCGGAGCCTTTTACCGCGCCGCGCACAACAGCCATAGTGCGCGGCAGAGACCGGAGCGAGTTGGCCCCGGAGGACGGCAAGCTCAACATCGCCCTTATCAGGATACTTCGTCTCCGGGTAGCCAAACTTACCATCGGAGAGGTAGGGGCAGATTTCCTCCGCCGCCGCATTGCCCCTTTACAAGAGAGGAAAAGGCCAGCATGGGAATTTGGCAATGCGGCGGATATTATGAGGCTGCGCCCGGGATTGAACTTCAACTTCACGGCTTTGGAGCTGAAGGGGATGGTCCGGGAGCTTTTCAAGCACGACCCGGCCCATCCGGAGTGGTTTAGATCTCCCCGGGGAGTGGTGCCGCTGTGCAACAGCACTGCCCGGGACTCCTTGCGCGCAATAATGCCCGCGTGTGACTATCACGGCGTCGACCCCACCTGGATAGAGCCTCCGCCGGACGCAATTCTGAGTTTCTTCGACAACTTGGTCGAGGTGCCGAAGAACACCGAGGAGAACAAGGGTCTCACCCGGGCCACCACAGAGCGGGATATAGCCTATATTGCTTCCCGGATGGAAGAGGCCGCCGCAGCTGCAGCAGCAGGAGACTTCGGATTCATCGTCGACGAGGCGCAGGCCGCGGATGAGGTGTGCCAAGCAGAGGAGGCATAGATCCGCAGACTGCTCAAGCTCCCGCCCGACGAGCTTGCCGGGGTTCCCGCCCTGAGGCATGCCGGGATTCCCGGGGTTGCGAGCGAAGCCGCCGCAGCAGGCGAGGTTGCCGGAGGGAGCAGAGGTGCCGGAGGGAGCGGAGGTGCCGGAGGGAGCGGGACCGCAGGGCAGGATGCTGGACCCAGCGGGCCCGCTGGGGAGAAGGAGGAGGAAGACGTCGAGGCCGATTAAGACACCGGAGGATCTCTAGGACTCGGCGACGACGCCTCCTCGTCGTCGGAGAACTCCCCGCCTCCAGCAAGTCCCAAGCAAGCGCCGGGAAAGCGCCTCCGCAAGGCGGCCACAGCGACGAGGACACAGGCGCCTCGACAGCAGCCTGCTCGCCGGGCGGCGCGCGCCACCAGGCCGAGCCAAGCCGCGACGGAGGCACCCCGCGCACCAGCCACGGCGGAGGCGCCCCGCGCACCAGCGCCAAGCGGAGGGGGATCCTCCCAGAGCGGAGAGGCCGCTCCGCCTGCCCCTCGGGCCTCGGCGTCAGCGGAGGCTGGGTCTTCGCAGCCCCCAGCCCCAGGGACCGCCAAGCGCCCGAGGGAGCCTTCTCCTCCTGCTCCTCGCGCGGGAGCACCTCAGGTGGAGTTCGATTTCTCCGCCCTTAGCGATGACGACGAGGAAGAGGAGTAAGCACTTGTAACTTATAGCTTCTTCAATTCTGACTTGGTCTTTCTTCGTGATTCTAATCTTGTTCTTGTTTTGCTTTCAGGTCCCTGGCCCAGCGGATGGCGAAGCGGGCCAAAATCCCAGTCGTTGAGGTTGATGACGACTCGCCCACCGCGGCGACAGGGGACGCGCCGGCGACGAACTTGCCGGATCCAACTGCTGCTCCGAGGAGCAGCCCCCAGCGCAGCCCCCAGCGTAAGTCTGGTCTTGAGCTGTTTGCTCGTCGGGCGCGCTTGAAGTTTTTGCTTTGTACTAATAACTTGTTGCCTTGTTTGTTTTGTTTGTCTTGTGCAGAAGTGGAGCCGCAGTCGCAGGAGCAACCGGAGGTCACTCCCGAGGAGCTGCAGATTCCACCCTCCCCGTCAAGGGCGAACTCCCCAGCGAGGGAGGACGTTCCGCCAAGGACGGGCTCCCCGCCAAGGGCGGGTAGCCCGACAAGGGTGGCCACCCCGCCATGGGAGGGCATGGGCGGCCCTCCGTCAGCAGGGGTCACCTCTCCACCGGCAAGGGAGGACTCCCCGGCGAGGGAGCCTGTCGTCGACGAAGTCCGCGAAGGTAAGTCTTGCAGCTTCTTCTTCTTGGACTTGTCTTTTTGGATATTTGCTTGATCTTTTCTTTTCTTTTTCTTCTGCTAGATCCTCCTCCCCCGGAGCGGATGGAGACGGAGGTCATCGTCGAGGAGGAGGGCGCGCAAGGCGACGCCGGCAATGCCACTGTTGTTGAGGACATGGCAGGAGCCGACGAGCCTGCCGCTGAGGAGACTGCCCCGACCGCAGACGCCGCGGCTGGGGAGGGGGACGACGACCACACTGCCGGCCCGGAGGCGGCAGGAGCGTCAAGCGCTGCGCCGGCCGCCGACCCCTCTGCCGGCAAGGAGCAGTCGGGCATCTACCTTGAGGCCCCCAATGGCGTCTTCATACAAGTGTCGTGGGGGTCCTCGTCGCGAGCCCCCGCGGAGGGAGAGACCTATGATGGAGAGGTCCTCGCCTCCGCGGGGTTGAAGATCGTTGAAGCGCCTGGCGGGAGCGACGAGCCCGAGGAGGAGAAGCTGATTCGCCGGCTCCTGGCCCTTTACCGGGCCAGGCAAGCAAAGCTGGACTCCCAAGAAGCCCTCGCCGCCAAGGCTGGAGCAGACTTGGAGAAGCGCGCCGCGGAGCTTCGTGCCGCCAACCAGGCGGCCCTCCGCGACTTGGCGGAGGAGCGCGAAAGGCTTGCCGGAGAGCACCAAGAGTTCCTCCTGGAGAAAGCCGAGGCCGAGGAGCAGCAGCGACTAGCTGGTGAAGAACTGTCCCGGCGAGAAGGAGCGCTCAACCAGTGGAAGGTTGAGCTCAACGCCCATGACGACGAGCTCACCGTCCGGGAGCGGGCTCTTGGCGGGGCCCTGAAGGAGGCAAAGGAAGCTGCTGCCACCGCGGAAACCGCCAAGAGGGACCTGGAGCTCAAGGTGCGGCAAGTGGAGCAGTACCTAAAGGCGAGCGAGGACAGGGTCACCGCGCTCAACATAGAGCGCGAGAAAGACGCCCATACCAACTCAGACCTCCAGGTACGCCTCTCCAAGAAGGGCGACGAGCTTACTGCCGCCAAAGACTCAATTGCTGACTTGGAGTTAAAGGTCTCCACTTTGAGAGATTCACTTGACGCCGCCCGGGACCGCGAGACCAAGCTGAAGGAGGAGCTTCGCAAGGAGCGGGAGCTGGTGGAGAGCGCTGCCACCTCCGCGAACATCTTTAACCGGGCGTTAGAGCAATGGACGGAGGAGCTGGTCACTTCCGCCGCCAACATCGACAAGGAGCTAATGGCGCTGAGGGTGGAGCACCTCGTGTACTCTCCGGACCCGAATCTCCCCCACAGCGCCAAGCTAAGTCTTTTCTTCAGGGGGATCGCGCCGGCGCTCGCACGTCTGCAGGAGAAGCTCCCCGCGCAGCTGGCCGAGGAGTCGCGTCAGCTCTGCGCGGGGACCTTGGAGCGCGTCTTGACGAAGATTGTCTACCGCAACCCTGGCATTAATCTCGTCAACGTCCTCCGCAGCTTGCCGGCCGACGCAGATCAGGAGGCGCTGAAGGCGCAGGTCACCCACATCATCGCCAAGGTGAACAAGATCTCCAGGCGTGAAGGCGATCGCGTAGATTAGGCCTCTTTCTTTCTATTTCCTTTGCTGCTGCAAAGTGTGTCATGAACATGAATCTATTAGTCATTGCGACAAGTTATCTCTGTAATATATTATCGTATCTTCGAGCAATTAACGCGGTGTTATCTCCCTCGATTCGGTCATTTACTTTGTATGCTTTCAACCCTACGCTCCTAGGGGACTTGCCGGCAAGGGGCCCTCGCCGCGAGCGCTGAGTGCTGGACTCTTAGCAGCCTGCTGGCAAAGGGCTTACCGGCAAGCAACCTTGCCGCGGCTAGTCGCAACGCACTTAGCTTGCTGAGCGAACTCGAAAACGAAGCAAGGGCGCGACACTTGTCGCAGCTCACTTAAGTCGTTGAGCGTACTCGAAAACAAAGCAAGGGTGCGGCTAGCCACGGGTAGGTTCCTCCGCGCACAGGTTTTCCATACAAAGTGTGGTTGTTCAAGGAAGATAACTAAAATTAAAAATTTGAACTACTCAAATTCTGGTAACTTAGCTTTCATATGTTGCTTGTTCCCCGACAAGGCTCCTCTTTCTTGAACAGCACTTGGTTCGTCCTCCATCTCCTTCCCCCCCGGCAAACTTGTGCGCGAGGAATGTTTCTTCTGCTTAAGAGGGAAAGGAAAAGAGGAGGGGGAAAACAAGTATATAGCCTTACGGCTTGCTAGTGCTTACCGGGTGTGTGTGTTACACAAGATGCCAAACAATGCATGCAAATAACGAGGAAAAGCATGGAAAAGGCAAATAGTGCGAAACACAAAAGCTTTACTGATGCACGGGATCTGCGCCCGGCTTTGTACAAAGGATTACATGCAACAGCGGCAAGACTTGTACAAAAGGTGGTTGCCGGAGCGGATCACGGCAACCGCGCCTTATGGGTGAAACTTCCGAAGATGCTCTATGTTCCAGGAGTTGCTCACCGGTAAGCCTTCTTCGGTCTCAAGGCGAACAGCGCCGGGCCTTGTGACTTGTCTCACCCGATAAGGGCCTTCCCACTTCGGCGTCAACTTGTTGGAATTCTTGGCGGACTGAACACGCCGAAGAACAAGGTCGCCTTCCTCGAGACTCCTGGCCTTAACCTTGCGGCTATGATAGCGGCGCAAGGCTTGCTGGTATCGAGCAGCTCGTACAGCAGCCTGGAGACGTTCCTCCACAAGGAGCAATGCATCATCTTGTCGCAGTTGCTCTTGCTCGAGCTCATCATAAGCGAGCACTCGAGGAGATCCGTATACGAGTTCCGTGGGGAGAACTGCCTCTGCTCCATAGACTAGAGCAAAGTGTGTCTGTCCGGTGGCTCGACTTGGTGTCGTCCTGATTGACCAAAGAGCCGCCGGTAGCTCCTCTATCCAGTTTCTTCCGCACTTGTGCAGCCTGTCGAAGGTTCTTGTCTTGAGCCCGCGCAGCACTTCAGCATTGGCCCTCTCCGCTTGACCATTGCTCCTCGGGTGAGCAACAGAAGCGAAGCAGACCTTGGCGCCAAGGTCTTGGACGTACTGCATGAAGGTGCGACTAGTAAACTGTGTACCGTTGTCGGTGATGATCCTGTTAGGGATCCCGAAACGGCAAACAATCGACCTGAAGAACCTGACTGCTGACTGTGCTGTCACGCGGACGCGTGGACTGCTGCTGACGGAGGGCCGCCCGTGCCCTCCCTTGGCGGGGTGGCCACCCTTGTCGGGCTACCCGCCCTTGGCGGGGAGCCCGTCCTTGGCGGAACGTCCTCCCTCGCTGGGGCGTTCGCCCTTGACGGGGAGGGTGGAATCTGCAGCTCCTCGGGAGTGACCTCCGGTTGCTCCTGCGGCTGCGGCTCCACTTTTGCACAAGACAAACAAAACAAACAAGGCAACAAGTTATTAGTACAAAGCAAAAACTTCAAGCGCGCCCGACGAGCAAACAGCTCAAGACCAGACTTACGCTGGGGGCTGCTCCTCGGAGCAGCAGTTGGATCCGGCAAGTTAGTCGCCGGCGCGTCCCCTGTCGCCGCGGTGGGCGAGTCGTCATCAACCTCAACCACTGGGATTTTGGCCCACTTCGCCATCCGCTGGGCCAGGGACCTGAAAGCAAAACAAGAACAAGATTAGAATCACGAAGAAAGACCAAGTCAGAATTGAAGAAGCTATAAGTTACAAGTGCTTACTCCTCTTCCTCGTCGTCGTCGCTAAGGGCGGAGAAATCGAACTCCACCTGAGGTGCTCCCGCGCGAGGAGCAGGAGGAGAAGGCTCCCTCAGGCGCTTGGCGGTCCCCGGGGCTGGGGGCTGCGAAGACCCAGCCTCCGCTGACACCGAGGCCCGAGGGGCAGGCGGAGCGGCTGCTCCGCTCTGGGAGGATCCCCCTCCGCTTGGCGCTGGTGCGCGGGGCGCCTCCGCCGCGGCTGGTGCGCGGGGCGCCTCCGCCGCGGCTGGTGCGCGGGGTGCCTCCGTCGCGGCTTGGCTCGGCCTGGTGGCGCGCGCCGCCCGGCGAGCAGGCTGCTGTCGAGGCGCCTGTGTCCTCGTCGATGTGGCCGCCTTGCGGAGGCGCTTCCCCGGCGCTTGCTTGGGACTTGCTGGAGGCGGGGAGTTCTCCGACGACGAGGAGGCGTCGTCGTCGAGTCCTAGAGATCCGCCGGTGTCTTCATCGGCCTCGACGTCTTCCTCCTCCTCCTCCCCAGCGGGCCCGCTGGGTCCAGCATCCTGCCCTGCGGTCCCGCTCCCTCCGGCACCTCCTCTCCCTCCGGCACCTCTGCTCCCTCCGGCAACCTCGCCTGCTGCGGCGGCTTCGCTCACAACCCCGGGAATCTCGGCATGCCTCAGGGAGGGAACCCCGGCAAGCTCGTCGGGCGGGAGCTTGAGCAGTCTGCGGATCTCTGCCTCCTCTGCTTGGCACACCTCATCCGCGGCCTGCGCCTCGTCGACGGTGAATCCGAAGTCTCCTGCTGCTGCAGCTGCGGCGGCCTCTTCCATCCGGGAAACAATATAGGCTATATCCCGCTCTGTGGTGGCCCGGGTGAGACCCTTGTTCTCCTCGGTGTTCTTCGGCACCTCGACCAAGTTGTCGAAGAAACTCAGAATTGCGTCCGGCGGAGGCTCTATCCAGGTGGGGTCGACGCCGTGAGAGTCACACGCGGGCATTATTGCGCGCAAGGAGTCCCGGGCAGTGCTGTTGCAAAGCGGCACCACTCCCCGGGGAGATCTAAACCACTCCGGATGGGCCGGTTCGTGATTGAAAAGCTCTCGGACCATCCCCTTCAGCTCCAAAGCCGTGAAGTTGAAGTTCAATCCCGGGCGCAGCCTCATAATATCCGCCGCATTGCCAAATTCCCATGCTGGCCTTTTCCTCTCTTGTAAAGGGGCAATGCGGCGGCGGAGGAAATCTGCCCCTACCTCTCCGATGGTCAGTTTGGCTACCTGGAGACGAAGTATCCTGATAAGGGCGATGTTGAGCTTGCCGTCCTCCGGGGCCAACTCGCTCCAGTCTCTGCCGCGCACTATGGCTGTTGTGCGCGGTGCGGTAAAAGGCTCCGGATGGTCCTCCACTACCCAACACCAGTCTGCGCGCCATTCTTCCCACTTGCCGCGGAGTTCTCCTTTCAGATATGAATCCTTCTTGTTCAATCGGAAGATCCAGGAGATGCCGCCGGAGAGGGGAGCGCCAGCCTCTACTCTAGGCATAAAGAAATGGCTAAAAAGCGCTACATTGGGATGGGTCCCTACATAGTTTTCGCACAGATGTGCGAAAACCGCCATCGTAAGGATGGCGTTAGGGGTGAAGTCTAGGAGGTGGAGGCCGTATGTGTTCATGATGTCACAGAAAAACTCCGAGACCGGAGGGCACAAGCCACAGTGAAAGAAGACAGCGAAGAAGAAATACCCGCCGGGAACTAGATCTTTGGCGACGGCGGGGTAGACTCTGGTCCGGGGATGAGCCTTAGTCTCCTTGGACCAGAAGAGGTAGAACTTGTTCCACAGCTCCCTCGCGCTGAGCCTCGGCGCGAAGACCACGTTCCTCTTCCGCACGAGGGCAAGCTTCGCCGCCTGCTCGGACTTCTCCCTCTTGGCCTTCTCCGCTTTCGCCTTCTCGCTCTTCGGAGCCATGGCGGAGGCGGCGGGGGAAGGGGCGAGGAGCTCGACGGTGCTGCGGATGCGGAAGACGGCGGAGGAGAGGTGGAGGCAATGAGCAGCGGAGGTTTTCTGGAGGTGGAAGACGCAATGAAGACGAAGGAGGGAAACTGCCCCTGCTTCCTCTGCTTTTAAGGGGGGAGTGGGGGACGCTCCGCATTTCCCATTAAAGAACGAGGCCACGATCTCTCCCACGACGCCGCAATCGACGCGTGCCGTTAGGGAGGGGCACGGCGGATGCGGAAAGGAATCTACGGCTTGCCGTGGGCCGCGCGTGCCCGTGCACTGTTTTGGGCCTGGCCCAACAGCGCTCGGCACCGTGTGTGGCCCAGGCCCGGGGGCTCCTGTCGGTGTACTAAGGTAGGGGTACCTCAGTACCCCAACTTGTGCACGGGCAGTAGCAGCTTCCCGCGGCAGGGTCTGCCACGTGCTTGCCGGACACCTTTCCGGTCCTTATTAAGCCATTCAAAAACAAAGTATACAAGACAGAAGACCAAGACCCCGGCAAGTGGAGCTTGCCGGGAAGGCCGTCCCAGGCTCAAGACTATCACATTAATACAAGAACCTGGCAAGAGGAGCTTGCCAGGAGGACTAGAAGACTGCATCTCAGAAGACATGCCTCGGCGCACCCTGCGCCCCGGCAGGACCCGGGGAGCGACAAGCTCCCGGGCCCGGCAAGATCAAGACCCCGGCAAGGTGCTTGCCGGGGGAAGCCTGCGCTGTGTGCCCGCGCTCCAGCTCATCGACCCACGCGTCGCCCTGGGGCCCTTCCAGGGACGCGTGGCGGATGGCTGTGCGGCCTGGGGGACACGGTGGCGCGCCACGATGACGAAACTAACGCCGTGGCGAACGGAGACGCATGGGCGGGTGCTTTTGGGGTCGACGGTGACGGGCATTTAATGCCCTTGTCCCCCACTGTCAAAGTTAGGTGATGACCACTGTTCATCCACTGTTCACGCACTATTCCCGCACTGTTACAACTACCACCACAATTACATTTTTACCCTCCTCTACGTTGACACCTGTCGGTGACCCCTTGAGCTATAAAAGGAGGCCCATGCACAACGTAGAAAGGGTTCGAACCTAGACAGCTCTCTTGCCCGGTGTAGCTAGTTCTTCAAGCTCCCGAGCCCAAGAACTCAATACAATCCAAGCAGGAGTAGGGTTTTACGCGTCCGCGCGGCCCGAACCTGGGTAAACTGCCCGCGTGCTCTCCTCGATCTGCTCTTCGTGCTCCCTCCGCTCCCTTACCGCAACGTAGAAGGGGCTCCGGTCCCATAGGTGTTCGTGGTGGACAGTTTCCCCCGACACAAGTCAATCAAAATAAATTCTCGAAGGAAGATATTACTAAACCATACCATATCATAGGCAAACAAATCAAGTTGGTACTCCAATAACACATTGGGAACCCCCCAGCTATTTGAGATTAACCAAAAGAAAACCTGAACTACTAAGCACCATCATGCAAGTAGCATCTTTATCATAGACACATTAACCAATGCAACGGAAGCAAACTCTCTTAATAAGGTGAGCATGGTAATTAAAGGGAGTTCAAGCAACCAACTAAATAAAAGCTCTTGAAAAGATAAGCATGAATACTAAGAGCAGAGTATGATAGTAGCTATTGAAAGACAAAGACTACACACAGCATAGATAGACATGAAAATTCTATGTTATGTTCTAGGTAGAAGTGGAGCATGTTTCTCTCCCACATAAAGGAATGCTGGGTTCCGTCTCGTTATGAAAAACTAAAAAGAAAACTAAAAGCAAGACGCTCCAAGCATAGCACATAACACATGAAGTGATAAAAATATAGCGAAACGAAAGACGAACTGATAATGTTGATGGAGAAGGGGATGCACGGGGGCATCCCCAAGCTTAGACGCTTGAGTCTCCTTGAATATTTCTTGGGGGTGCATGGGGGCATCCCCAAGCTTGAGCGCTTGACACTCCTGAATCTTTTTATCATCTTCCCTCACACACTTGAAAACTCCCTTCATACATAACTCATCATAATCTGATTAGCGAGGTTAGTACCCTTAATAAAATAATTATACCTTGCTGGAAATAAGGATATTCTTGAAGTTATACTGTTTCTCAAGATTGCCAAAAGGTTTTTGCAAAGAAAAAGCAAGTTCTTAATTTGCAAAGTGAAGGTAAGGCAAAACAGGACAGAATCTGTGAAAAACAGAACAGCAGGCAGTAATTGATCTGTTCGGGATACTTCTGCAACTCAAATCAAAAAACTCAGAACTGACGCACGAAAGACAATTATATAGAGAACGCTGTCGAAAAACTTCAGACCAAAAAGATGACCTGGTGATTTTATACAAATTTTTCTATCCAAGGACAGAATCTGTTTCCTGGACAGCACCTCACAACTTTTGAACTTTCTAGCAATCAGAGGCTATACTTGGCACAAATATGAAAAGCAAAGATAAAATGATGATGCTACAGTAGTAAACAACATCAAGACACAACAAAAGCAAAAATTTTATTCATGTGGGCTGCCTCCCAAAAGCGCTTTCTTTTATGCCTTTAAGCTAGGCATAATGCATAGATCAAGTTTTATCAAGAGTAAAAGAATAGCTAGCCCGTACAACGGACTCAAAAGGTAACTTGACCTTCTTACGAGGGAAGTGTTCCATCCCTTTCTTGAGAGGAAACTGAAACTTTATATTACCCTCTTTCATGTCAATGACAGCACCAACGGTGCGCAAAAAGGGACGTCCCAAAATAATTGGACAAGAAGGATCACATTCAATATCCATAATAGTGAAATCAACGGGCACATAATTATCATTGACAACGATAAGAACATCGTCGATCCTCCCCAAAGGTTTCTTTATGGAAGAATCAACGAGACGAACACCAAAAGAACAAGAATCATAAGATTTCAATTTAAGCATATCATATATCCTTTTGGGCATAACAGAGGTACTAGCACCAACATCACATAATGCATAACAATAGAAGTCATTCAAATAAATTTTTATCATAGGATCCCAACCATCTTCTAGCTTTCTAGGTATGGAGGCTTCTACTCTAAGTTTCTACTCCCTAGCTTTGATGAGAGCATTAGTGATATGCTCTGTGAAGGCAAGGTTAAGCGTGCTAGTGCGGGGATCTCTAGACATCTTGTGAAGGAAATCAATAACTTCGGTAAGAGTGCAATTATCAAAGTCAAGGTCACGAGCATCAAGTAAAGTGGTAGTGGTGTCCTTAAGGTTCACTTGGTTGGTACTTTCTATAGTCATAGCATCACCATTAATAGGTCCATTGGGACCAGGAGTACATTGGGTGCTAAGAGTGTGAACATCCTCAATAACTTGGATAGTAGCAACAGTGTGGTGGGTAGGAAGGCTCTTAATTCTTTCCTCTTCCTCCCTTTCTCTAGCCCATCTTTCTTTTAGCTTAGCCATCATCCGAATATTTTCATTAATTTTTACTTGAGTAGCATTAATAGGGATGACTTCCCTCTCCTTAAGAGGAGAAGTTTCAATTTTTAGCAATTTTACCTCATTGGCTAAGTGGTCTACCTTAAAAGAAAGATCATTTAGTTTATGTAGTTTCTCTTCTACATTCTTATTAAAGGCTTTTTGGGTAGTGATGAAATCTCTAAGCA
Source organism: Secale cereale (assembly GCA_902687465.1). NCBI lineage: Eukaryota > Viridiplantae > Streptophyta > Magnoliopsida > Poales > Poaceae > Secale > Secale cereale. The sequence continues at coordinate 559,277,943 of LR738709.1, read as the reverse complement.
TGGTCTCTAGTTCAGTTTTGGAGTTCTTGGTACTAGGATAAGCATTGTTGTTCCCATAAGAGTTAGAGGGGAACGGTCTAGGATTGTTACCAAAGTTACTCCTATAAGCATTGTTGTTAAAATTGTTTCTAGAGATAAAGTTCACATCTACTTGTTCTTGAGCAATCAAAGAATTTAAAGGAACATCACGAGGATCAACAGTAGATTGCTTCGAAAGTAGAGACATGATCAAGTCAACTATTTCATTAAGGGAGGAAATCTCCTCGACAGAGTTTACCTTCCTACCTGTTGGAGCGCGTTCGGTGTGCCATTGGGAATAGTTGGTCATCATCTCATCGAGAAGCTTTGTGGCAGCACCAAGTGTAGTTGACATAAAAGTTCCTCCCGCGACCGAATCTAACAAGTTCCGCGAGGTAAAGTTCAAGCCTGCATAAAAAGTTTGGATAACCATCCAAGTAGTCAAACCATGAGTAGGGCAGTTCTTGATAAGAGACTTCATACGTTCCCAAGCTTGGGCAACGTGTTCATTATCCAATTGTTTAAAATTCATGATGTTACTTCTAAGTTGGATAATTTTAGCAGGTGGATAGTATTTTCCGATAAAAGCATCTTTGCACTTGTCCCATGAATCTATGCTATTTCTAGGCAAAGACTGAAACCAAATGTTAGCTCCTCCTCTCAAGGAGAAAGGAAAAAGCTTAAGCTTAACAATATTACCATCTATTTCTTGGTACTTTTGCATATCACAAAGTTCAACAAAGTTGTTCAAGTGTAAAGCAGCAGCATCTCCAGCACCGGAGAATTGTTCTTTCATGAGTAAGTTCAATAAAGCAGGTTTAATTTCATATGAAGGTGCTGAAGTGGCAGGTGTAGTGATAGGTGTGCTGATAAAGTCATCGTTGTTGTGACTAGTGAAGTCACACAACTTGGTGTTCTCGGTGGAACCCATAGTAGCAAGCAAGCAAGATAACTATTTTTTGTGATTTTCGATAAAAAGGTACTAAAGCAAAAAATGAAAGGTAAACTAACAAGACTAAAAAGCAAAGGTAAAAGAAAGCATGCAACTCCCCTATCCTGAAGAGTGGAGTCCCCGGCAACGGCGCCAGAAAATACTCCTTGATGGGCCTCGAACCCCTCGTTGGTTACCCCAAGTGGAAGGTGTAAGATGCAGTAAGTAGAAGTGTTTTCCCCTAGCAAAGATGCCAAGGATCGATTCCCCAGAGACTCCTAGGTTCAACAAGTAGGTGTCAATTGCTACGGCGCCAGATTAGTAGCAACCAACGTGGACCTGCACACAGATACAAATAACTTTGCTCCCAACGAGTACAGAGAGGTTGTCAATCTCTCCGGCCTTGTAGTTCACAAAGGGTTAAAAGCAATGATAGTAGTGATAGATAGTTTTTGCAATAGTAAGTAATAACGGAAAGTAAGTAGTGGATGTGATCAATGATGGTAATATGGACCGGAGTCTCATGATGTTCACTAGTGATGTCTCTCTCCCAAAAGACGATAAAACATCTATGTGAGGTAACAAATTACAGCTGGGCAATTGACAGGACCACGAACGCAAACCAATGCTGACTACATTGCAAGAAAGGTTGAGGTTCAAAGCATGGGCGGTACGCCAAAGTAAGTAGACCGAAATCCATCAATATCTACTACTAATCATCCATCTTGAGATATCTATCCAGAACATCTCGCTGGTATTAAGTTGCGAGTCCCACCCATAGTGTAAACTCAATGCAGCAGACAACTGCATTAAAAGAACTTTGCGTAAAGTAAACAATCCTTGCACCCGCGGGCACAAGCACCGTTGTTTTCCCCCTTGTGGCAACAGCACATCCCCTAGACTCATGTTTCTGTCACACAAGCTAGTCATCGAGGGGCATGAACCCACAATCGAGCATAACGTTCCCTCTTGGAGTCACTACCTATTACTCGGCCAAAGCAATAAATAACAATGGAGAACATGCAAGAATTACTTATGAACTAAAATATAAAAGAGGTGAATCAAATATATTACTCAAGATCAATCTGAACATAATCTCATAATCCATCGGATCCCAGCAAACTCAACATAGCAACACCATAAGGATTACATAGGTGCCTCGATCATGTAGGGCAGCTCACGAGGACTAATTAGTGAAGCACAAGAACGGGAGGAGAACATCACATAGCTACTGGTCATGGACTCATGGTCCAAGGGAGACTACTCACGAGTCATCCGGGAGGCGTCCATGGTGGTGGAGAAGCTCCCGGTGGTGATCCTCCCCTCTGGCAGGGTGCCGGGAAGAGTTCTCCTGGTGCTCCCGATCTTGGAAGCGGCGGCGGCGGCGGCGGAACAGAGATGGGATCGCGAAAAGAGTTCCTGTTCTGAGGGTTTCAGAGGTCCCTCTAAATATATGCCAAAGGGGGGCACCGGACGGGCTTCGGGGGGCCCAGGCGCCCCCCCCCCCC
>LR738709.1:559128150-559273920 GCA_902687465.1 Secale cereale | reverse complement strand
GCGCCCACAGGGCGCCTGGAGCCCCTGTGGCCCCCCCCCCAGGCTGCCCTTCGGACGCAGTGTTGTTTCCGGATCGCTGATTTTTTATATAATTTTTCTGGATTTTTCTGGGCAGTTCTCGAAACGTGAAAACCTGAAATACAAAAACAGCCGAAAACAGAAACTGGCACTGGGGTGCACTGGATTAGTAAGTTAGTCCAAATATGATCAAAAGTGTTTGGAAGTGTATGAATATCATAGCAATATCACCCAAAAGTGGCATGGAGCAAGCAGAAATTATAGATACGTTTTGGACGTATCAGATAGGTGATGGGGAATTATGTCGGATGCAATTCATCATGTAAAAGTTATAACATAGGGTGACATAGAACTAGCTCGAGTTCATCAATGTAATGTAGGCATGTATTCCGAATATAGTCATACGTGCTTATGGAAAAGAATTTGCATGACATCTTTTGTCCTACCCTCCCGTGGCAGCGGGGTCCTATTGGAAACTAAGGGATACTAAGGCCTCCTTTTAATAGAGTACCGGACCAAAGCATTAACACATAGTGAATACATGAACTCCTCAAACTACGGTCATCACCAAGAGTGGTCTCGATTATTGTCACGTCGGGGTTGCCGGATCATAACACGTAGTAGGTGACTGTAGACTTGCAAGATATGATCAAGAACACACATATATTCATGAAAACATAATAGGTTCATATCTAAAATCATGGCACTCGGGCCCTAGTGGCAAGTATTAAGCATAGCAAAGTCATAGCAACATCAATCTCAGAACATAGTGGATACTAGGGATCAAACCCTAACAAAACTAACTCGATTACATGATCGATCCCATCCAACCCATCACCGTCCAGCAAGCCTATGATGGAATTACTCACACACATCGGTGAGAATCATGGAATTGGTGATGGAGGAAGGTTGATGATGACGATGGCGACAATATCCACTCTCCGGAGCCCCAAACGGACTCCAGATCAGCCCACCCGAGAGAGATTAGGGTTTGGCGGCACCTCTGTATCGTAAAACACGATAATTCTTTCTTCCTGATTTTTTCTCCCCGAAAGTGAATATATGGGATCCGGAGATACGTCGGTGGAGCGTTGATACGTCCAAAACGTATCTATAATTTCTGCTTGCTCCATGCCTCTTTTGTGTGATATTGCTATGATATTTATGCACTTCCATACACTTTTGATCATATTTGGACTAACCTATTAACTCAGTGCACCACAGTGCCAGTTCCTGTTTTCTGTTGTTTTTCTATTTCAGATTTCCCCCATATTAAAAGTGCTCCAAAAATTCCGGGAAAAATACAGAAAAAATCAGCATACAGGAAGCTTCGAGAAACACCAAAGTGGGGCCAAAGGGGAGCCAGGGGCAGCCCAGGCGGCCCCACCCCTGGCCGCCCTAGGGGGGCGCCTGGGCCCCCCTCTCCGCTTCTGGTGACCCCCTTTGGCATATATACTCCTCGCGTCCTGAAACCCTCGAGGACGGAACCCTTTTTCGCGATCTCGCCTCTGTTCTGCCGCCGCAACGCTTCCAAGATCGGGAGTATCAGGAGAACTCTTCCCGGCACCCTGCCGGAGGGGAGAACCACCACGGGGAGCTTCTCCACCACCATGGACGCTTCCCGGATGAGTTGTGAGTAGTCCCCCTTGGACCATGGGTCCATGACCAGTAGCTATGTGATGTTCTCCTCCCCTCTTTGTTCTTCATGGATTAGACCTCGTGAGCTGCCCTACATGATCGAGGCACATATGTAATCTTTATGCTCTTGCTCTGCTGAGTTTGCTGGGATCTGATGGATTATGAGATTATGTTCAGATTGTGTGTGAGTAATATATTTGATTCACCTCTTTTATATTTTAGTTCTTGAGTAATTCTTGCATGTTCTCCGTTGCTGTTTATTGCTTTGGCCGAGTAGTAGGTAGTAACTCCAAGAGGGAACGTTATGCTTGATTGTGGGTTCATGCCCCCTGATGACTAGTTTGAGTGACAGAAACATGAGTCTAGGGGATGTGTTGTTGCCACAAGGGGGAAAACAACGGTGCTTGTACTTGCGGGTGCAAGGATTGTTTACTTTACGCAAAGTTCTTTTAATGCAGTTGTCTGTTGCTTTGAGTTTACACTTTGGGTGGGACTCGCAGCTTAATACCAGCGAGATGTTCTGGATAGATATCTCAAGGTGGATGATTAGTAGTAGATGCAGATGGATTTCGGTCTACTTGCCTTGGCGTACCGCCCATGCTTTTGAGCCTCTACCTTTCTTTACACCATAGTTAGCATTGGTTTGCGCACATAATCCTGTCAATTGCCCAACTGTAATTTGTTTCCCTCGCTTAGCTGTTTTGTCGTCTTTTGGGAGAGAGACATCACTAGTGAACATCATGGGACCCCGGTCCATATCACCACCACTGATCACACCCTATATTTACTTCCTATTTCTATTTCCTAGTTGCAGTCATAGCTATCATTATTATCTCTTGTGTTTGATCCTTTGTAAACAGCAAGGCCGGAGGGATTGACAACCTCTCTGTACTCGTTGGGAGCAAAGTTATTTGTATCTGTGTGCAGGTCCTGTCAACCACTAAGTATCTGGTGCCGTTGGCCGTTGACACCTTCTTGTCGACCCTCGGAGTCTCACAGGATTCGATCCTTGGTATCTTGCCAAGGGAAACTTGCCGTTACGCTACATCTCAAACCTTCCACTTGGGGTAACCAACGAGGGGCGAGAAGCCATCAAGCAAAGTTTCTGGCGTCGTTGCCGGGTGATGGCTTCTCGCCCCTCGTTGGTTACCCCAAGTGGAAGGTTTGAGATGCAGTGTAGCGGAAGTTTTCCCTTGGCAAAGATACCAAGGATCGATTTCCCCTGAGACACCCAGTTTCAACAAGAAGGTGTCAACTGCTAACGGCGCCAGATATTAGCAATCAACGTGGACCTGCACACAGATACAAATAACTTTGCTCCCAACGAGTACAGAGAGGTTGTCAATCCCTCCGGCCTTGTCGTTTACAAAGGATCAAACGCAAGTGATAATAGTGATAGGTATTGCTGCAATAATAAGTAAAAAGCGGAAAGTAAATAGCGGATGTGATCAATGATGGTAATATGGACCGGAGTCCCATGATGTTCACTAGTGATGTCTCTCTTCCAAAAGACGATAAAACAGCTATGTGAGGTAAACGAATTACAGCTGGGCAATTTACAGGACCATGTGCACAAACCAATGCTGACTAAGTTGCAAGAAAGGTAGAGGTTCAAAGCATGGGCGGTACGCCGAGGTAAGTAGACCGAAATCCATCTGCATCTACTACTAATCATCCACCTTGAGATATCTATCCAGAACATCTCGCTGGTATTGAGTTGCGAGTCCCACCCATAGTGTAAACTCAAAGCAACAGACAACTGCATTAAAAGAACTTTGCGTAAAGTAAACAATCCTTGCACCCGCGGGCACAAGCACCGTTGTTTTCCCCCTTGTGGCAACAGCACATCCCCTAGACTCATGTTTCTGTCACTCAAGCTAGTCATCGAGGGGCATGAACCCACAATCAAGCATAACGTTCTCTCTTGGAGTCACTACCTACTACTTGGCCAAAGAAATAAATAACAACAGAGAACATGCAAGAATTACTTACGAACATAAATATAAAAGAGGTGAATCAAATATATTCCTCAAACACAATCTGAACATAATCTCATAATCCATCGGATCCCAGCAAACTCATCATAGCAACAGCATAAGGATTACATATGTGCCTCGATCATGTAGGGCAGCTCACGAGGACTAATTAGTGAAGCACAAGAACGGGAGGAGAACATCACATAGCTACTGGTCATGGACCCATGGTCCAAGGGAGACTACTCACAACTCATCCGGGAGGCATCCATGGTGGTGGAGAAGCTCCCGGTGGTGATCCTCCCCTCCGGCAGTGTGCCGGGAAGAGTTCTCCTGGTGCTCCCGATCTTGGAAGCGGCGGCGGTGGCAGAATAGAGATGAGATCGCGAAAAAGGGTTCCCGTCTCGAGGGTTTCGGGACACAATATAAATATATGCCAAAGGGGGGCATCAGACGAGGCTCGGGGGGGGCCGCGCCACCAGGGCGCCTGGGGCCCTGGTGGCCCCCCTCCGGCTGTGCTTCGGGTGCCTGGTAGCTTCTGGAACGCTGATTTTTTTATATAATTTTTCCGGGATTTTTCTGGCAGTTCTCGTAATGGGAAAACCTAAAATACAAAAACTGCCAAAAACAGAAACTGGCACTGGGGTGCACTGAGTTAATAGGTTAGTCCAAATATGACCAAAAGTGTATGGAAGTGTATAAATATCATAGCAATATCACCCAAAAGAGGCATGGAGCAAGCAGAAATTATAGATACGTTTTGGACGTATCAACATCCCCAAGCTTAATTCATGCTCGTCCTCGAGTAGGTAAATGATAACAAGAATAATTTCTGTGGTGACATGCTATTAACCATATAAGGATTTTTCATAGTCATATGACAAAAGCTTACTGAGACAATGAATCTGTAGTAATTAAGTTGCCTCATGAGAAAATCACAAAGAACTGAAAGTTTTACAATATGATACTGAAACATCAAATAGATTTGTAACGAGCATGGTGTGCAAATATGATAAAGTGATATCTCGCTTGCCCCCTTTAGTGAAGCAAAACATAAATGCAGGGGCACCTCCAAGGTTTACGTGATGACTAGATACAATGATTTCAAAATAAACAATATCGCAATCATGCAAAAGACAATGCTACTTTGGGACAATGCACATTACACTCAGAATGACAATCATGCTCTCAGTAGTTGGTGCTTTAAAAGAAGGTGGAGACTCTCGAATCGTGGCTTTTGTTGGCAAGGTTGAAAACCCGTAGTCGGAAACAAAGACAAAACATGTACCAGAGCTCTTGGTTTTAAAAACAGAGGTAATAATATTTTTTTTAGATTATGCATGTTCCGTCAACGAATGCTAGCAGACAACTCAATCACTTCTTGAGATGGACAAGTTTCGAGGAACGGCTCCCGAATAAGGACGATCACATCCTCTTAATCTTCTTTGTTTATCACTGCCAAAGTTTTCTGATTTCTCATGAACAAAGCGTGAAGGAGGGTTTGTTTGTTATATTATTTTTGAGCCGGGCGCACTCAATGCCAGTTCCTTCTCGTATTATGGGTTTGCACATTATACATGCAATCCCGGGGTGAAGCTTGTCCAACTTAAAAAGATCATGAATTAACTACTACTTCCTCATGAACTTAAAACAGAGGCACAAAATAAGAATGCTTTTCTTTGAATAATTTCGAGATGGTACATGCAAGTCTCCGTTAGGAATGGCAGGTAAATACCATGTAGGAAGGTATGGTGGACTCATATGGCATAACTGGTTTAGAAGAATTTGGATGCACAAGCAGTCAGTCCGCTTAGTACAGGTGGAGGTTAGCAAAAGACTGGGAGCGACCAACTAAGAGAGCAATGACGGTCATAATCATGCAGAGCGACAAAGCAACATTGAATCAGGCATGGAAGTTATATCGCTACTCAGAAACAAAAGATCATCAAGGCTTGACAGACTTTCTTTACAGTCTTAAATATGCGTGAGCATACGCCAAGTCAATCAAAATAAATTCTCGAAGGAAGATATTAATAAACCATACCACATCATAGGCAAACAAATCATGTTGGTATTCCAATAACACATTGGGAACCCCCCAGCTATTTGAGACTAACCATAAGAAAACATGAACTACTAAGCGCCATTATGCACGTAGCATCTTTATCATAGACATATCAACCAATGCAACGGAAGCAAACTCTCTTAATAAGATAAGCATGATAACTAAAGAGAGTTCAAGCAACCAACTAAACAAAAGCTCTTTAAAAAGATAAGCATGAAAACTAAGAGCTAAGCATGATAGTAGCTATTGAAAGTCAAAGAACACACACAACAAAGATAAACATGAAAATTTCTATGTTATGTTCTAGGTAGAAGTGGAGCGTGTTTCTCTCCCACATAAAGAAAGCTGAGTTCCGACTCGTTATGAAAAGCTAAAGAAAACTAAAAAGGAAAACTAAAAGCAAGACGCTCCAAGCATAGCACATAACACATGAAGTGATAAAAATATAGTGGAACGAAAGACGAACCGATAATGTTGATGGAGAAGGGGATGCACGGGGGCATCCCCAAGCTTAGACGCTTGAGTCTCCTTGAATATTTCTTGGGGGTGCATGGGGGCATCCCCAAGCTTGAGCGTTTGACACTCCTGGATCTTTTATCATCTTCCCTCGCACACTTGAAAACTCCCTTCATACATAACTCATCATAATCTGATTAGCGAGGTTAGTACCCTTAATAAAATAATTGTTCCTTGCTGGAAATAAGGATATTCTTGAAGGTCTACTGTTTCTCAAGATTGCAAAAAGGTTTTTGAAAGAAAAAGCAAGCTCAAGGTTTGCAAAATGAAGGAAAGGCAAACAGGACAGAATCTGTGAAAAACAGAACAGCAGGTAGTAAATGATTTTTTTCGGGGCACTTCCGCCACTCTAATAAAAAAACTCAGAACAGACGCACGAAAGAAAATTATATAGAGCACGCTTTCGAAAAAATTCAGACCAAAAAGTTGATCTGGTGATTTTATACGAATTTTTCTATCCAAGGACAGAATCTGTTTCCTGGACAGCACGTCACAACTTTTGAACTTTCTTGCAATCAGAGGCTACACTTGGCACAAAATTGAAAACCAAAGATACAATGATGATGCTACTGTAGTTAACAACATCAAGACACAACTAAAGCAAAATAAAAATTTATTCATGTGGGCTGCCTCCCAAAAGCGCTTTCTTTTATGCCTTTAAGCTAGGCATAATGCAAAGAGATCAAGTTTTATCAAGAGTAAAAGAATAGCTAGCCCGTATGACGGACTCAAAAGGTAACTTAATCTTCTTTCGAGGGAAGTGTTCCATCCCTTTCTTGAGAGGAAACTGGAATTTTATATTCCCCTCTTTCATGTCAATGATAGCACCAACGGTGCGTAGAAAAGGACGTCCCAAAATAATTGGACAAGAAGGTTCACATTCAATGTCCATAATAGTAAAATCAACGGGAACATAATTGTCATTGACAATGATAAGAACATCGTCGATCCTCCCCAAAGGTTTCTTTATGGAAGAATCAACGAGACGAACACCAAAAGAACAAGAATCAAAAGGTTTCAATTTAAGCATATCATATATTCTTTTGGGCATAACAGAGGTACTAGCACCAACATCACATAAAGCATAGCAAGAGAAGTTATTCAACTTAATTTTAATCATAGGATCCCAACCATCTTCTAGCTTTCTAGGTATGGAGGCTTCTACTCTAAGTTTCTCCTCCCTAGCTTTGATAAGAGCATTAGTGATATGCTCTGTGAAGGCAAGGTTAATCGTGCTAGTGCGGGGATCTCTAGACATCTTGTGAAGGAAATCAATAACTTCGGCAAGAGTGCAATTATCAAAATCAAGGTCACTAGTATCAAGTAAAGTGGTAGTGGTGTCCTTTAGGTTCACTTGTTTGGTAGTTTCTATAGTCATAGCATCACCATTAATAGGTCCATTGGGACCAGGAGTGCATTGGGTGCTAAGAGTTTGGATATCCTCATCAACTTGGATAGTAGCAACAGTGTGGTGGGTAGGAAGGCTCTTAATTCTATCTTCTTCCTCCCTTTCTCTAGCCCATCTCTCTTTAAGTTTAGCCATCATCCTAATATTTTCATTAATTTGCACTTGAATAACATTCATAGGAGTGACCTTCCTCTCCTCAAGAGGAGAAGTTCTAATTTTAAGCAATTCTACCTCATTGGCTAAATTGTCTACCTTCGAAGAGAGATCACCTAGTTTGTTTAGTTTTTCTTCTACACTATTATTAAAAGCTTTTTGGGTGGTGATGAAATCTTTAAGCATAATCTCTAATTCAGTAGTGGAGTTCTTGGTGCTAGGATAAGCATTATTGTTCCCATAAGAATTAGAGGGGAACGGTCTAGGATTGCTACCAAAATTACTCCTATAAGCATTATTGTTAAAATTGTTTCTAGAGATAAAGTTCACATCTACTTGTTCTTGAGAAATCAAAGAATTTAAAGGAACATCACGAGGATTAACAGAAGATTGCTTCGAAAGTAGAGACATGATCAAGTCAACTTTTTCATTTAGGGAGGAAATCTCCTCGACAGAGTTTACCTTCCTACATGTTGGAGCGCGTTCGGTGTGCCATTGGGAATAGTTGGTCATCATCTCATCGAGAAGCTTTGTGGCAGCACCAAGTGTAGTTGACATAAAGGTTCCTCCCGCGGCCGAATCTAAGAAGTTTCGCGAGGTAAAGTTCAAGCCTTAATAAAAAGTTTGGATAACCATCCAAGTAGTCAAACCATGAGTAGGGCAGTTCTTGATAAGAGATTTCATACGTTCCCAATCTTGGGCAACGTGTTCATTATCCAATTGTTTAAAATTAATTATGTTACTTCTAAGTTGGATAATTTTAGCAGGTGGATAGTATTTTCCAATAAAAGCATCTTTGCACTTGTCCCATGAATCTATGCTATTTCTAGGCAAAGACTGAAACCAAATTTTAGCTCCTCCTCTCAAGGAGAAAGGAAAAAGCTTAAGCATAACAATATTACCATCTATTTCTTGGTACTTTTGCATATCACAGAGTTCAACAAAATTGTTTAAGTGTAAAGCAGCATCATCTCCAGCACCGGAGAATTGATCTTTCATAACTAGGTTCAGTAAAGCAGGTTTAATTTCATACGAAGGTGCTGAAGTGGCAGGTGTAGTGATAGGTGTGCACATAAAGTCATCGTTGTTGTGACTAGTGAAGTCACACAACTTGGTGTTCTCGATGGAACCCATAGCAACAAGCAAGCAAGATAACTATTTTGTGATTTTCGATAAAAGATACTAAAGCAAAAACTGAAAAGTAAACTAACAAGACTAAAAAGCAAAGGTAAAAGATAGCGTGCAACTCCCCTATCCTGAAGAGTGGAGTCCCCGGCAACGGCGCCAGAAAACTTTGCTTGATGGCTTCTCGCCCCTCGTTGGTTACCCCAGGTGGAAGGTTTGAGATGCAGTGTAGCGGAAGTTTTCCCTTGGCAAAGATACCAAGAATCGATTTCCCCTGAGACTCCCAGTTTCAACAAGAAGGTGTCAACTGCTAACGGCGCCAGATATTAGCAATCAACGTGGACCTGCACACAGATACAAATAACTTTGCTCCCAACGAGTACAGAGAGGTTGTCAATCCCTCCGGCCTTGTCGTTTACAAAGGATCAAACGCAAGTGATAATAGTGATAGGTATTGCTGCAATAATAAGTAAAAAGCGGAAAGTAAATAGCGGATGTGATCAATGATGGTAATATGGACCGGAGTCCCATGATGTTCACTAGTGATGTCTCTCTCCCAAAAGACGATAAAACAGCTATGTGAGGTAAACGAATTACAGTTGGGCAATTGACATGACCATGTGCGCAAACCAATGCTGACTAAGTTGCAAGAAACGTAGAGGTTCAAAGCATGGGCGGTACGCCGAGGTAAGTAGACCGAAATCCATCTGCATCTACTACTAATCATCCACCTTGAGATATCTATCCAGAACATCTCGCTGGTATTAAGTTGCGAGTCCCACCCATAGTGTAAACTCAAGGCAACAGACAACTGCATTAAAAGAACTTTGCGTAAAGTAAACAATCCTTGCACCCGCGGGCACAAGCACCGTTGTTTTCCCCCTTGTGGCAACAGCACATCCCCTAGACTCATGTTTCTGTCACTCAAGCTAGTCATCGAGGGGTATGAACCCACAATCAAGCATAATGTTCCCTCTTGGAGTCACTACCTACTACTCCCTCCGTTCGGAATTACTTGTCGCAGAAATGGATGTATCTAGACATATTTTAGTTGTAGGTACGTCCATTTCCAAGACAAGTAATTCCGAACGGAGGGAGTACTTGGCCAAAGCAATAAATAAAAACGGAGAACATGCAAGAATTACTTACGAACATAAATATAAAAGAGGTGAATCAAATATATTACTCAAACACAATCTGAACATAATCTCATAATCCATCAGATCCCAGCAAACTCATCACAGCAACAGCATAAGGATTACATATGTGCCTTGATCATGTAGGGCAGCTCACGAGGACTAATTAGTGAAGCACAATAACGGGAGGAGAACATCACATAGCTACTGTTCATGGACCCATGGTCCAAGGGAGACTACTCACAACTCATCCGGGAGGCGTCCATGGTGGTGGAGAAGCTCCCGGTGGTGATCCTCCCCTCTGGCAGGGTGCCGGGAAGAGTTCTCCTGGTGCTCCCGATCATGGAAGCGGCGGCGGCGGCGGAACAGAGATGAGATTGCGAAAAAGGGTTCCCGTCTCGAGGGTTTCGGGACACGATATAAATATATGCCAAAGGGGGGCATCAGACGAGGCTCGGGGGGCCCAGGGGCCCCCCCGACGCGGCCAGGGGGGCGCGCCACCAGGGCGCCTGGGGCCCTGGTGGCCCCCCTCCGGCTGTGCTTCGGGTGCCTGGTAGCTTCTGGAACGCTGATTTTTTATATAATTTTTCCGGGATTTTTCTGGCAGTTCTCGTAATGGGAAAACCTGAAATACAAAAACAGCCGAAAACAGAAACTGGCACTGGGGTGCACTGAGTTAATAGGTTAGTCCAAATATGATCAAAAGTGTATGGAAGTGTATAAATATCATAGCAATATCACCCAAAAGAGGCATGGAGCAAGCAGAAATTATAGATACGTTTTGGACGTATCATCGGGGACTCCACTCTTCAAGATAGGGGAGTTGCACGCTATCTTTTATCTTTGCTTTTTAGTCTTGTTAGTTTACCTTTCAGTTTTTGCTTTAGTGTCCCTTACCAAAAATCACAAAAATAGTTATCTTGCTTGCTGCTGCTATGGGTTCCACCAAAAACACTAAGTGGGAGGAGTACACCCCTTCTTCCATCACGCCAATCACCACTGTCGGGATCTACAAAAGTAATAAACCTTGTGATTATGTTAGTTTTAATGGAGAGTAATGCCCTTGGCACGGTCTTCCGGGAAAAAGGTATGAGCCTCTGTTTAAAGTTGCTCCCGCACTTCCCCAAACTTGGGAAGACGTCCAAACCCTTATAATAGAGAGCAATTCAAACAAAGAAGATGACACTACAATTCTGCTCAATAATGATAAAATTGATTTTGATAATTGTAGTCTCTCAGAAGTTGTCACCTTTTTACAAAGAATGGCTAAAGATCCCCACACTAGCACACTTAATCTTGCCTTCACGGAGCATATCACTAATGCTCTCATCAAAGCTAGGGAGGAGAATCTTAGGGTAGAAGCCTCCATACCTAGAAAGCTAGAAGATGGTTGGGATCCTATAATTAAAATTAAGTTGAATAACTTCTCTTGCTATGCTTTATGTGATGTTGGAGCTAGTACCTCCGTTATGCCCAAAAGAATGTATGATATGCTTAAATTGAAACCTTTTGATCCTTGTTCTTTTGGTGTTCGTCTTGTTGATTCTTCCGTAAAGAAACCTTTGGGGAAGATCGATGATGTTCTTATCATTGTCAATGACAATTATGTTCCCGTTGATTTTACTATTATGGATATTGAATGTGAACCTTCATGTCCAATTATTTTGGGACGTCCTTTTCTTCGCACTGTTGGTGCTATCATTGACATGAAAGAGGGGAATATAAAATTCCAGTTTCCTCTCAAGAAAGGGATGGAACACTTCCATAGAAAGAAGATTAAGTTACCTTTTGAGTCCTTTACACGGGCTAGCTATTCTCTTACTCTTGATAAAACTTGATCTTCTCTCTTTGTATCATGCCTAGCTTAAAGGCATAAAAGAAAGCGCTTTTGGTAAGCAGCCCACAATGAATAAATTTTTATTTTGCTTTTGTTGTGTCTTGATGTTTGTTACTACAGTAGCATCATCATTGTATCTTTTCTTTTCAGCTTTGTGCCAAGTTTAGCCTCTGATTGCAAGAAAGTGCAAAAGTTGTGACGTGCTGTCGAGAAAACAGATTCTGTCCTTGGACAGAAAAATTCGTATAAAATCACCAGATCATCTTTTTGATCTGAATTGTTTTGACAGCGTGCTCTATACAGTTAGCTTTCGAGCTTCTGTTCTGAGTTTTTTGATTCGAGTTGCAGAAGTGCACCGAAAAAATTATTTACTACCTGCTCGTCTGTTTTTCACAGATTCTGTCATGTTTTGCCTTTTCTTCGTTTTGCAAACCTTGAGCTTGCTTTTTCTTTGCAAAAACCTTTTGGCAATCTTGAGAAACAGTAGCTCTTCAAGATTATCCTTATTTCCATTAGGGAAAAATTATTTTATTGTGGGTACTAACCTCGCTAATCAGATTATGATGAGTTATGTATGAAGGGAGTTTTCAAGTGTGCGAGGGAAGATGATACAAGAAAATTAAGGAGGGTCAAACGCTCAAGCTTGGGGATGCCCCCGTGCACCCCCAAGAAATATTCAAGAAGACCAAGCGTCTAAGCTTGGGGATGCCCCCGTGCATCCCCTTCTCCATCAACAATTATCAGTTCGTCTTTCGTTCCACTATATTTTAATCACTTCATGCGTTATGTGCTATGCTTGGAGCATCTTGCTCTTAGTTTCCTTTTTAGTTTTCTTTAGCTTTGCTTGCTGTTCATAACAAGTTAGAACCCAGCTTTCTTTGTGTGGGAGAGAAACACGCTCCACTTCAACCTAGAACACAACATAGGATTTTCATGCTTATCTTTGCTGTGTGTGTTCTTTGTCTTTCCATAGCTACTGTCATGTTTGGTTCTTAGTTTTCATGCTTTTCTTTTTAAAGAGCTTTTGTTTAGTTGGTTGTTGAACTCTCTTGAGTTTTCATGTTTATCTTGTTAAGAGAGTTTGCCTGTTGCACTGAGTTGTGTGTCTTAACTTAAAGTAGGTAATTGAGGTTGCTATTTAATTTTAGTAGTAACTTGCAATAGTTTTGAGGTATTGCCATGAGTAATGTCTGAACTTTTGGTGTCAAGAGCTTTAGCCTATTAGTGATAGATGTCGTATTTTGGGCAATCCGTGTTTATTTTCGAAAACCTACAAAATAGTTTAGAACTTTAGCTACTAAATGGATCACTAATCTTTGGAGGGATCGAATACTAGAGTACACTCACGTACCATGAGCCGAGGATGCGCAAGGATAACCAAACCCCCATACACTCCTCCTCGGGGTACTTGTCTCTTTGTGAACCTCCTAATTAGATTGAGAGTTACCGATAATAAGTGCATGAGTTCTTCGGACTAATGTGAGTATTCGAAAGTTGACACTTCCACCTATCCATATTTTTCTAGCCTCTTTGGTATCGTGCATTGCCCTTTCTCACCTCGAGAGTTGGCGCATACTTCGCCGGTGCATCCAAATGCTTGGCACGATAGCTCTATCATCATAAGCCTCATTATATCCTTCCTCAAAACAGCCACCATACCTACCTATTAAGGCATTTCCATAACCTTTTCGAGATACATTGCCATGCAACATCCATCTTCTCATGACTTGATCTTCATGTCATACATGCTTTTTGCTTGATCGATGAGCCGCATGCTAGTTGGGCCTTGCCCTAATCATTGCTACATGACGCGCTAGTATCATTGCATATCTTGCTACACCGGCAGAGGCATACATTTGCATACATCATGATAGTTTCATTTTCTTTATGTTGAGTACTTTTGTAAAGTGTGAAAGATCTTCTATACTTCCTGTAATACATAGAGTGTTGCCCCTAAAGTGAGGAAAAGATCCCAAAGAGGACAAAATCAAAAGATCCCAAAGAGGACAAATGAGAGTTAAATAGAAAGAGCCATGGAGGCCACAAAAAAAATAGAAAAAATAGAAAAAAAAAGTGAAAAAGAAATAAAAAGAGAGAAGGGGGCACACTACTATTTCTTTTGAGAGATCCACACTCGTACTCTATCTTATACCTTGTACTCCATAGAGATTATCATTCATGCATATAGCTATGTGGGGACCTTTACACTATAGAACTTGGCTTGTATATTCCAATGATGAGCCTCCTCAAAAGAGCTCTAGGTCTTCTTGAGCAAGCAAGTTGGATGCACCCCCACTAGTTCCATTGGAGAGCTTACCTTAGCTCATATGTGCATCCGTTGCATGGCAATCCCTACTCCTCACATCATATCTATCATTTGGCTTTCTCTCGCCGATGATTGTCCTCATTGATGTGAGCCTTTCACACCTTTTTGTCTTCCCCCTCCATCATTTTTCTCTCTTTGCCATCCTAAGTGTCGACTTTCTTGCTTACGCTCATCCATTGCATGAGTGCTCAAAATATCGAAAGGGAGTGGATCATTTTGACTTGTACCTGGCTGTTGGTCTGGGGATGAGTCAAGATAAGATTCCAAAGAAGACCAAGTGTGAAACTTTAGTAGATTAAGTTCTCAACAATATAAAAACTATGTTTTACTCTCTCGTATATCCCTATCCCCTTTCTTGCACGCAAACACCATTTGGAGACATTCAAGTCACGGACAGCGAGAGCTATTGCACCTTTATGTTCTTATGTTACTTGTTACAATACTAATATAGACTCTTGCTTGTTATGAATTGAATTGAATTACATGCCTTGATTGCTTTACTTAAAAAGTTCTTATATGGTTGATAGCATGTCACCACAGAAATTATGCTTGTTATCATTTACCTACTCGAGGACGAGTAGGAATTAAGCTTGGGGATGTTGATACGTCCAAAACGTATCTATAATTTCTGCTTGCTCCATGCCTCTTTTGTGTGATATTACTATGATAGTTATGCACTTCCATACACTTTTGATCATATTTGGACTAACCTATTAACTCAGTGCACCACAGTGCCAGTTCCTGTTTTCTGCTGTTTTTCTATTTCAGATTTCCCCCATATTAAAAGTGCTCCAAAAATTCCGGGAAAAATACAGAAAAAATCAGCGTACAGGAAGCTTCGAGAAAAACCAAAGTGGGGCCAGAGGGGAGCCAGGGGCAGCCCAGGCGACCAGCCCAGGCGGCCCCACCCCTGGCCGCCCTAGGGGGGCGCCTGGGCCCCCCTCTCCGCTTCTGGTGACCCCCTTTGGCATATATACTCCTCGCGTCCCGAAACCCTCGAGGACGGAACCCTTTTTCGCGATCTTGCCTCTGTTCCGCCGCCGCAACGCTTCCAAGATCGGGAGCATCAGGAGAACTCTTCCCGGCACCCTGCCGGAGGGGAGAACCGCCACCAGGAGCTTCTCCACCACCATGGACGCTTCCTGGATGAGTTGTGAGTAGTCCCCCTTGGACCATGGGTCCATGACCAGTAGCTATGTGATGTTCTCCTCCCCTTTTTGTTCTTCATAGATTAGACCTCGTGAGCTTCCCTACATGATCGAGGCACATATGTAATCTTTATGTTGTTGCTCTGCTGAGTTTGCTGGGATCTGATGGATTATGAGATTATGTTCAGATTGTGTGTGAGTAATATATTAGATTCACCTCTTTTATATTTTAGTTCTTGAGTAATTCTTGCATGTTCTCCGTTGCTGTGTATTGCTTTGGCCGAGTAGTAGGTACTAACTCCAAGAGGGAACGTTATGCTTCATTGTGGGTTCATGCCCCCTGATGTCTAGTTTGAGTGACAGAAACATGAGTCTAGGGGATGTGCTGTTGCCACAAGGGGGAAAACAACGGTGCTTGTACTTGCGGGTGCAAGGATTGTTTACTTTACGCAAAGTTCTTTTAATGCAGTTGTCTGTTGCTTTGAGTTTACACTTTGGGTGGGACTCGCAACTTAATACCAGTGAGATGTTCTGGATAGATATCTCAAGGTGGATGATTAGTAGTAGATGCAGATGGATTTCGGTCTACTTGCCTTGGCGTACCGCCCATGCTTTTGAGCCTCTACCTTTCTTTACAACATAGTTAGCATTGGTTTGCGCACATAATCCTGTCAATTGCCCAGCTGTAATTTGTTTACCTCGCTTAGTTGTTTTATCGTCTTTTGGGAGAGAGACATCACTAGTGAACATCATGGGACCCCAGTCCATATCACCACCACTGATCACACCCTATATTTACTTCCTATTTCTATTTCCTAGTTGCAGTCATAGCTATCATTATTATCTCTTGTGTTTGATCCTTTGTAAATAGCAAGGCCGGAGGGATTGACAACCTCTCTGTACTCGTTGGGAGCAAAGTTATTTGTATCTGTGTGCAGGTCCTGTCAACCGCGAAGTATCTGGCGCCGTTGGCCGTTGACACCTTCTTGTCGACCCTCGGAGTCTCACGGGATTCGATCCTTGGTATCTTGCCAAGGGAAACTTGCCGTTACGCTACATCTCAAACCTTCCACTTGGGGTAACCAACGAGGGGCGAGAAGCCATCAAGCGTCAGGGGGCCCACGAGGCACGGGGGCGCGCCCTGGGGGAGGGGGCGCGCCCCCACCCTTGTGGACAGGGTGTGGCCCCCTGGTCTGGATCTTTCCACAGGTATTTTTTATATTTTCCAAAATAATTCTCCGTGAATTTTCAGGTCATTCCGAGAACTTTTTATTTCTGCACGAAAACAACACCATGGCAATTCTGCTGAAAACAGCGTCAGTCCGGGTTAGTTCCATTCAAATCATGCAAGTTAGAGTCCAAAACAAGGGCAAAAGGGTTTGGAAAAGTAGATACGTTGGAGACGTATCAAGGGTGCAAACAAGTTGACGCCGAAGTGGGAAGGCCCTTGCCGGGTAGTATGAGTCACCATACCTGGCGCTGTCCGTCAGGAGACCGAAGATGGCATTCAATTGCAAAACTCATGGAACATTGAGCATCTCCGTAAGTTCTACCTGTAAGGCGCAGCTGTCGGGCCCTGCTTGGCAGCCACCCTTTTGTACAAGCTTTTCCGATGCTACATGTAACCCTTTGTACAAAGCCAGGCACAGACCCTGAGCAGCAGAAATAAACGAATGATGGGGGCCCAAAAAAACTGCATGCATGCATAGCTTTGCACAAGCATCTCATGAGCATATAGATCAGGGCATATGCAACTATGTTTCCTTCTTCACTAAGTGCATGTTTCTTTCCGTGGACGTCGTTCCGAAAGAAAGGAACGGAAACAAGACAACATATTGACCCCCAGCAAGCAACGCAGATAAGTTCCATCTCTTTCTATCAATTTGTGCTTGTGTGAGAAGAACTTATGCATTTTGAAAGACCTCGTCACCTCCATAGCATTTGTGCTCCCATTCTATGGTTTGGGCAATGTTTCGTCTGAGGCGGTTGTAGTTGCATTTGCTAGAAGAGGTTCGACAGGGGGCTGGTGTTGTAGGAACCCTAGATGGAGATCTTTCACGAATTGGAGGGGAAATCCCCAAGAACAAGAAGAACACAAAGGGGGGAAACAAGAGGAACACTCAAATTGACATGATCCAATCACACATGTGCTAGATCCAATCACACAAAGATAGATACACAGGTCCAAGTCCAACACAAGGAGATACAAGAGGTAACTAGTTTATCCCAATCCTACGAGGAGAGAGGTCTTGATGATTCACTTGGGGAATCATTCTCCCTTAGAAGGTCTTGATGATCCTATGGATAGTTCTCCCATAGGAGGTCTTGATCTCCATGGGAGGGGTCTCTCTCTCTCAAGGGGAGGAACTAGAAGTAAAGCTCAACTAAAACATGTCATATACTTTGCTATCCCTCACAAATGAGCTAGGGGAGGAGTTTATATAGGCTAGGGATGAAATTGGGGGAAAGAGGGGTACAAGGGTCCACTTTAACACTAAAATGCGCAGGCATCTCAGAGGGGTCCGGGCACCCGGGGTAAAGGGGTCCAGGCACTCGGATCGGACAAAGGCCGACGCGAAGGGGAGGTCGGGCACCGAGGGGAAAAGGTCCGGGCACCCGGACCGGGCAGGGTCGCGCCTAGCTCGAGGGGCAGGAGGGGCCGGGCACCCGGGGGTGGCGACCCGAGCACACGGGCGGGGCTGTGCAGCTCCAACGGCGGGGTCGGGCACCCGAGGCAGCGGCTGCAGCGCCTAGGCAGGGACGGGCACCCGGGGCAAACCAGGCCGGGCACCCGGGGCGTCTAGGTAGGGGGAGGCCGGCCGGCTACCAAGGGGCGGGCACCCATGGATGTCCATGTCCGGGCACCTGCAGTGTCTAGGGGCCTCCGGTCTTCCTTGTCTGGACCACTCCTCTCTTCTCCTTCTCCGAGAGACTTCGTGCGTGCTTGATCCTCCCTCCTTGCTTCTTCGTGGTCATCTCCTTGGTACCTAGGAATGCACAGAGTTTCCATTTGAGGTAGAGTCCGACTCTCATGTGAATCTGAATGAAACTCGAGGAGGAAAGAGTTAACCTCGGTTTCAATGGCACGTGTGTGTTCTCTTGTCATTGGTTCCCTTCGTGCTTTATGAGTAGTACAAGAGTCCATGGGGATGATGTAGGGATGCTCCGCATCATCTCCCCCCCCCCTTGGGAGAGATCCGTCCACAAATCATGATCTTCATCACCATGGTTTTGGGACAAGGCCTTGACGTTGAAGATGTTGTTGTCGAACATCGTATACGCCTCCACATGACCAAGTTGTCTTGTGATGGTACCACCTTGTGAATTCTTCAAAATGAAAGAAGATGAAAAACACTTGGAAAATAAATGAGGTTAATGGAATTGCAAAACCTATCATTCGTGTGGTGAAATACCCAACAAGTGTTTTCGTCATTCTTATAATAAGAAAGGACAAGGGGACATGGCATTGTATGGAAGCATATGATGCGATAACAACCAAAGGCATTAGGATCAAACAAGCAAGCATGCATCACAAGTAAAATGTCCAAGTCTCCGAGATCAACAAGTATAGCACGGTTGCACTTACTATAAGTGAATATGAGAGATGCAACTAATGGAGACAAGTGACAATGATCAATGTAAATCATGTGAATGGCAATCAAGTCAAGCATAGAAATCATGTCGTGCCAACTAGTGGAGCAAAGATGCAACACACTAGGGGAAAGCGTGGCAATCGTGTCATGTGAGCAAATAGGAGGTATATGTAATGCACATGACATATTGCAAGCACGAGTGTCCAACGGGGGCGGGCACCCGAGGATGTCCATGTCCGGGCACCCGGAGTATCTAGGGGCCTCCGGTCTTCCATGTCTGGACCACTCCTCTCTTCTCCTTCTCCGAGAGACTTCGTGCGTGCTTGATCCTCCCTCCTTGCTTCTTCATGGTCATCTCCTTAGTACCTAGGAATGAACAGAGTTTCCATTTGAGGTAGAATCCGACTCTCGTGTGAATCCGAATGAAACTTTAAGAGGAAAGAGTTAACCTTGGTTTCGACGGCATGTGTGTGTGCTCTTGTCATTGGTTCCCTTTGTGCTTGATGAGTAGTACTAGAGTCCATGGGGATGATGTAGGGATGCTCCGCATCAGCTGGTCCCCTTCCACACGATGTGCCCGGCAGGCCAAGCCCTACAGCAGCAAACAGAAGGCACCGACAAGATAACTTGCCGGGAAGAAGCTTGCTTACTTGAAAGTAAAGAGGCATTTTACCTCTGCATGGATAACATACATGCGCAAGCATCCGTCAAGACTGTTTTTATTTTCATTGAACATTGTGATAAACAAGTACATCTCTTACAGAGCACAAACATGGAGAGAAGAGATTATATATTTGAAACTAAAATTTGGCAGATGCCTACATATTTTAGACTGAAAAAATATAAGTGCCCCGTAATCCCTTTCTTGCCCCTCTCTTCCTAGGAACCACATTGGGAGGCGAAGAGGACAAAAGGAGCGCTTGGACAGAAGCCCAGCCTGACCCCGTCAGGAGCTTCCGGGAGGAACCTGGCAGGGTTGGGAGGGCGCGGACGAAGGTGATGGCGAAGGAAGCAGCGGAGTCAATCCCCTAGTCGCCGTCACCAAGGCCAGCAGGACGCGGTAGGGCAAACGAAGCCGGATGTGACCATGCGGGGGACCACGCAACTTGACGACGAATTCCAATGGTTGGTCCCGAACGTGGCCCTCAGGCGGCCCCGGAGCGACCGGAGTGTTGGAAATATGCCCCAGAGGCAATAATAATTTGGTTATTATTATATTTCCTTGTTCATGATACTTGTTTATTATCCATGCTAGAATTGTATTGATAGGAAACTCAGATACATGTGTGGATACATAGACAAACACTATGTCCCTAGTGAGCCTCTAGTTGACTAGCTTGTTGATCAACAGATGGTCACGGTTTCCTAACCATGAACATTGGATGTCGTTGATAACGGGATCACATCATTAGGAGAATGGTGTGATGGACAAGACCCAATCCTAAGCCTAGCACAAATCGTGTAGTTCGTATGCTAAAGCTTTTCTAAATGTCAAGTATCTTTTCCTTAGACCATGAGATTGTGCAACTCCCGGATACCGTAGGAATGCTTTGGGTGTACCAAACGTCACAACGTAACTGGGTGGCTATAAAGGTGAACTACAGGTATCTCCAAAAGTGTCTGTTGGGTTGGCACGAATCGAGACTGGGATTTGTCACTCCGTGTGACGGAGAGGTATCTCCGGGCCCACTCGGTAGGACATCATCATAATGTGCACAATGTGATCAAGGAGTTGATCACGGGATGATGTGTTACGGAACGAGTAAAGAGACTTGCTGGTAACGAGATTGAACAAGGTATTGGGATACCAACGATCGAATCTCGGGCAAGTATTGTACCGATAGACAAAGGGAATTGTATACGGGATTGAATGAATCCTTGACATCGTGGTTCATCCGATGAGATCATCGTGGAGAATGTGGGAGCCAACATGGGTATCCAGATCCTGCTATTAGTTATTGACCGGAGAGTTGTCTCGGCCATGTCTGCATGACTCCCGAGCCCGTAGGGTCTACACACTTAAGGTTTGATGACGCTCGGGTTATAGGGAAAGTATGTACGCGGTTACCGAATGTTGTTCGGAGTCCCGGATGAGATCCCGGACGTCGCGAGGAGTTCCGGAATGGTCCGGAGGTAAAGATTCATATATGGGAAGTCTTGTTTTGGTCACCGGAAAAGTTTCGGGCGCTATTGGTAGCGTACCGGGACCACCGGGAGGGTCCCGGGGGTCCACCGGGTGGGGCCACCGGCCCCAGAGGGCTGTGTGGGCCAAGTGTGGGAGGGGACCAGCCCTAGGTAGGCTGGTGCGCCCCCCACCAGGGCCCAAGGCGCATCATAGAGGGGAAGGGGGCAAACCCCAGGGCAGATGGGCCCTAGGGCCCAATCTGGTGTGCCCCCCTCTCCCTCTCCCCCTCTGGCCGCCACCCTTAGATGGGATCTGGGGTGGCCGCACCCCTAGGGGTGGGAAACCCGAAAGGGGGCGCAGCCCCTCCCTTCCCCCTATATATATGTGAGGTTTGGGGCTACCCATAACACGGTTTGACCTCTCTCGCTTGGCGCAGCCCTACCTCTCTCCCTCCTCGTCTCTCGTAGTGCTTGGCGAAGCCTTGCTGGAGTCCTGCGCTCCTCCACCACCACCACGCCGTCGTGCTGCTGCTGGAAGGAGGCTTCCCCAACCTCTCCCTCTCTCCTTGCTGGATCAAGGCGTGGGAGACGTCACCGGGCTGCACATGTGTTGAACGCGGAGGCGCCGTTGTTCGGCACTTAGATCGGAATCAACCGCGATCTGAATCGCTACGAGTACGACTCCTTCATCCGCATTCTTGCAACGCTTCCGCATCACGATCTACAAGGGTATGTAGATGCACTCCCCTCCCCCTCGTTGCTAGATTACTCCATAGATAGATCTTGGTGATGCGTAGGAAAATTTTTGATTTTCTGCTACGATCCCCAACAGTGGCATCATGAGCTAGGTCTATGCGTAGTATCTTGCACGAGTAGAACACAAAGTAGTTGCGAGCGTAGATCATGTCAATTCTCTTGCCGTTACTAGTCTTATCTTGATTCGGTGGCATCGTGGGATGAAGTGGCCTGGACCGACCTTACACGTACTCTTACGTGAGACTGGTTCCATCGACTGACATGCACTAGTTGCATAAGGTGGCTAGCGGGTGTCTGTCTCTCCCACTTTATTCGGATCAGATTCAATGAAAAAGGTCCTTATGAAGGGTAAATAGAAATTGGCATATCACGTTGTGGTTTTGGCGTAGGTAAGAAACGTTCTTGCTAGAAACCTATAGCAGCCACGTAAAAACTTGCAACAACAATTAGAGGACGTCTAACTTGTTCTTGCAACATGTGTCGTGTGATGTGATATGGCCAAAAGGATGTGATGAATGATATATATGTGATGTATGACATTAATCATGTTCTTGTAATAGGAATCACGACTTGCATGTCGATGAGAATGACAACCGGCAGGAGCCATAGGAGTTGTCTTATTTTATTATATGACCTGTGTGTCATTGAAAACGCCATGTAATTACTTTACTTTATTGCTAACCGTTAGCCATAGTAGTAGAAGTAATGTTTGGCGAGACGACTTCATGAAGACACGATGATGGAGATCATGGTGTCATGCCGGTGACGATGATGATCATGGAGCCCCAAAGATGAAGATCAAAAGGAGCAAAATGATATTGGCCATATCATGTCACTATTTGATTGCATGTGATGATTATCATGTTTTACATCTTATTTTCTTAGAACGACGGTAGTGAATAAGATGATCTCTCACTAAAATTTCAAGAATTGTGTTCCCCCTAACTGTGCACCGCTGCTAAGGTTCGTTGTTCCGAAGCACCACGTGATGATCGGGTGTGATAGGTTCTAACGTTCCCATACAACGGGTGTAAGCCAGATTTACACACGCGATACACTTAGGGTTGACTTGACGAGACTAGCATGTACAGACATGGACTCGGAATACGGAAGACCGAAAGGTCGAACATGAGTCGTATAGAAGATACGATCAACATGAAGATGTTCACCGTTGATGACTAGTCCATCTCACGTGATGATCGGACACGGCCTAGTCGATTCGGATCATGTATCACTTAGATGACTAGAGAGATGTCTATCTGAGTGGGAGTTCATTAGATGAACTTAGTTATCATGAACAATAGTCTAATTTGTCTTCGCAAATTATGTTTTAGACCAATAGATGCGTTGTAGCTCCCTATTTAATACGATCCTAGAGAAAGACTAAGTTGAAAGATATTGTAAGCAATGATGTGGACTGGGTCCGTAGTCCGAGGAGTGTCCTCACTGCTACACAGAAAGCTTACGTCTTTGATGCACCGCTCGATGTGCAAACCCCTACAACATTGTCTGTGGATGTTGTGAACACCTGAGAAACACGTTTGGATGACTACTTGATAGTTAAGTGCACCATACTTTACGGCTTAGAATCGGGATTCCAGTGACGTTTTGAACGCCATAGGACACATGAGATGTTCCAAGAGCTGAAACTGGAATTTCAGGCTCATGCCCGTGTTGAGAGGTATGAGACCTCTGGCAAGTTCTTTTGCCAAAAAGATGGAGGAGAATAGCTCAACTAGTGAGCATGTGCTCAGAATGTCTGGGTGCTGAAATCACTTGAACCAAGTGGGAGTTAATCTTCCAGATGAGATAGTGGTTGACGGAATTCTCTAGACACTATCACCAAGCTACTAGAACTTCGTGATGAACTATGACATGCAAAGGATGGAGATGATCCCGGAGCTATTAGCGGTGCTTAAGACTGCAAAAGTAGAAATCAAGAAGGAGCATCAAGTGTTGATGGTTTAACAAGACCACTGGTTTCAAAAGGGCAAGGGCAAGAAGGGAAACATCATGAATGGCAAACCAGTTGTCGCACTAATGAAGGAACCCAAGGTTGAACCCAAACCTTGAAACTAAGTGCTTCTATTATAAGGGGAACGTCACATGGTAGCAGAACTACCCCAAATACATGGTAGATAAGAAAGCTGGCAACTTCAACAAAGTATGTTTGATATACGTGTTATTGATGTGTACCTTACTAGTACTCCTTGTAGCACCTGGGTATTGGATACCGGTTCAGTTGCTATTATTAGTGACTTGAAGCAAAAGCTACGGACTGAACATAGACTAGCTAAGGGCGAGGTGACGATGAGTGTTGGAAGTGTTTCCAAGGTTGATAAGATCACCATCGCACGCTCCCTCCACCTTCGGGATTAGTGTTAAACCTAGATAAATGTTATCAGGTGTCTACGTTGAACATGAATATGATTAGATCATGTTCATTGCAATACGGTTATTCATTTAAGTTAGAGAATAATGGTTATTCTGTTTACATGAATAATACCTTTATGGTCATGCACCCAATGGTTTATTGAATCTCGATCATAGTAATACACATGATAATAATATTAACGCCAAAAGATGTAGAGTTAATAATGATAGTACCACTTTCTTGTGGCACTACCGCTTAGGTCATTTTGGCATAAAATGCATGAAGAAACTCCATGCTGATGGATGTTTGGAGTCACTTGATTTTGAATCGCTTGACACATGCGAGCCATGCCTCATGGGCAGAATGACTAAGATCACGTGTTCAGGTACAATGAAACGGGCAAGTGACTTGTTGGAAATCATACATGCTGATGTGTGTGATCCAATGAGAATTAAGGCGTGTGGTGGATATCGTTATTTTCTCATCTTCACTGACGATTTGAGTAGATATGGGTATATTTACTTAATGAGGTATATTTACTTAATGAAGCAAAAGTCTGAAACGTTTGAAAGGTTCAATCAATTTCAGAGTGAAGTTAAGAATCATCATAACAAGAAGATCATGTTCCTACGATCTAATCAAGGGGAGATTTTCTGAATTATGAGTTTGGCAATAACTTAAGACATTGTGGAATTGTTTCGCAGTTGAAGCCACCTGGAACACCACAGCGTAATGGTGTGTCCGGACGTCGTAATCGAACCTTATGAGATATGGTGCGATCTATGATGTCTCTTACCGATCTACCGCTATTATTTTGAGGTTATGCATTAGAGACAGCTGCATTCACTTTAGATAGGGCACCATCTAAGTCCGTTGAGACGATGTCGTATAGTTTGGCAAGATACCAAAGTTGTCGTTTTCTTAATGTTTGGGGCTGCGATGCTTATGGCTTCAGCCGGAAAAAGCTCGAACCCGAAGCGGACAAATACATCTTCATAGAATACCCAAAGGTAACATTTGGGTATACCTTCTATCTCAGATCCAAGGACAAAAATTGTTTGTCGCTAAGAACGGGTCCTTTCTCGAGAAGGAGTTTCTCTCGAAAGAATAGAGTGGGAGGAAGATAGAACTTGATGAGGTTGTCAAACCCCCACTTCAACCAGAGAGTAGTGCAACACAGAAAGATGTTTCTGTGGAACCTACGACTGTTGAAGAGGAAACTAATGATAGTGATCATGAAGCTTCGGATCAAGTTACTATCGAAACTCGCAGGTCGACAAGGATATGTGCTACTCCTGAGTGGTACGGTGATCCTGTCTTAGACGTCATGTTGTTGGACAACAATGAACCTACGAACTATGGAGAAGCGATGGTGGGCCAGTATTCCGACAAATGGTTAGAAGCCAAGAAATCCGAGATAGGATCCATGTATCAAAACAAAGTATGGACTTTGGTGGACTTGCCCAATGGTCGGCAAGCCATTGAGATAAATAGATCTTTAAGAAGAAGACGGACGTGGACGGTAATGTTACCGTCTATGAAGCTCGACTTGTGGCGAAGAGTTTTTTCACAAGTTCAAGGAGTTGACTACGATGAGATTTTCTCACCCGTAGCGATGCTTAAGTCCGTCGGAATCATGTTAGCATTAGCTGCATTTATGAAATCTGGCTGATGGATGTCAAAACAAGTTTCCTTACCAGTCTTCATAAGGAAAGGTTGTATGTGATACAATCAGAAAGGTTTTGTTGATCCTAAGGATGCTAAAAGATATGCTAGCTCCAGCGATCCTTCTATGGACTAGAGCAAGCATCTCGGAGTCAGAATATACGCTTTGATGGAGTGATCAAAGTTTTTGGGTATACAAAGTTTGTTAGAAACTTGTATTTACAATAAAGTGAGTGGGAGCACTACAACATTTCTGATAAGTATATGTGAATGACATATTGTTGATCCGAAATAATATAGAATTTCTGGAAAGCGTAAAAGGGTTGTTTGAAAGGAGTTTTTCAAAGGAAGACCTGGATAAAGCTGCTTACATAATTGGGCATCAAGATCTATAGAGATAGATCAAGACGCCTAATGATATTTTCAAACCGAACACACACCTTTGACATGATTTTGAAGGAGTTCAAAATAGATCAGTCAAAGAAGGAGTTCTTACCTGAGTTGTAAGGTGTGAAGTTGAGTAAGACTCAAAGCTTGACCACGGCAAATGAAAGAGGAAGGACAAAGGTCGTCCCCTATGCTTTTGTCATAGGCTCTATACGGTATGCCATGCTGAGTACCGCACCTGATGTGTGCCTTGCCACATGTCTGGTAAGAGGGTACAAAAGGTGATCCATGAGTAGATTACCAGATAGCGGTCAAAATTATCCTTAGAGGAATAAGGAAATGTTTCTCGGTTATGGAGGTGATAAAGAGTTCGACGTAAAGAGTTACGTCGATGCAAGCTTAACACCTATCCGGATAACTCTAAGTAGAGATACCGGATACGTATAATGGAGCAACAGTTTGGAATAGCTCCAAGTGGAACGTGGTAGCAGCATCTACGATATGACATAAAGTTTTGCGAAGTACATAGGGATCTGAATGTTGCAGACCCGTTGACTACAACCTCTCTCACAAGCATAACATGATCAAACCCAGAACTCATTGAATGTTAATCACATATTGATGTGAACTAGATTACTCACTCTAGTAAACTTTTTGGATGTGGGTCACATGGCGATGTGACCTGTGAGTGTTAATCACATGGCGATGTGAACTAAATTATTGACTCTAGTGCAAGTGGGAGACTGTTGGAAATATGCCCTAGAGGCAATAATAATTTGGTTATTATTATATTTCCTTGTTCATGATACTTGTTTATTATCCATGCTATAATTGTATTGATAGGAAACTCAGATACATGTGTGGATACATAGACAAACACTATGTCCCTAGTGAGCCTCTAGTTGACTAGCTCGTTGATCAACAGATGGTCACGATTTCCTGACCATGGCCATTGGATGTCCTTGATAACGGGATCGCATCATTAGGAGAATGATGTGATGGACAAGACCCAATCCTAAGCCTAGCACAGATCGTGTAGTTCGTATGCTAAAGATTTTCTAAATGTCAAGTATCTTTTCCTTAGACCATGAGATTGTGCAACTCTGATGACCCACAACCGTAAGGGATCTATTGCAGCGTTTTCGATAAGTAAGAGTGTCGAACCCAACGAGGAGCAGAAGGTATTGATAAGTGATTCTGAGCAAGGAATAACTGCAAGCACTGAAAGATAACTTTTTAGGGGTTTTCTTGATATAAGCAACAGGAAAGTAAAAGCGAGCAAAGTAAAAGGCACTGGAGAGTAACAAGTGGCCCAATCCTTTCTGAGCAAAGGAGAGGCCTAGCAACTGAACTTATAAAGGCTAAAGTGTTCTTGAGGACACACGGGAGAGGTAGTCATGTGCTTTCGCCATATTCCGTATCGGTACTATGTGATGTGTTGATAAGTGTTGAGTGGGTGGATCTATGCTAGTACACCCTCTAGACTAAGATGAGTGCACTCTTATGATTAAACACCTTGCAAGCATCCGCAAATACAAGATAGTATTTAAGGCAAAAGCCTAACCATAGCAATACGATCGATGATCCATTGTTCCCTTGTGCAAAAGCGTGCGAACTGGGGTTCAGGTTTCTGTCACTCCGGCAACCCACCGTAAGCATTCTTTGTACACAATGTATTCCCCTAGGTCCTTAATAAGGCGAAGTGTTGAGTGTTCGACTCACACAACACCACTAGGAAAATAACAACACAACTTAAGTATCAAACAACACATATTACTTCAACATCATATGACTACTAACAACAAGACTTCTCCCATGTCCTCAAGAACTAAAGTAACTACTCACAAGACATAAAAGAGATCATGATCAGTGGAGATAGATGGATGATAAACAATCTTGACACCATGATATTTCTCCAACAAAACTCAATAGCATTCACCACAAAGTAGTAATCAACACCGATAGGGTAGAGAGGATAGATAGTACGGATTACAACACAAGTTGCAATTGTGAGATGAGATTGGATGAAGATGGAGATGGTGCTGATGTTGGGGATGATGTTGATGATGATCTCGATGATGCCCGTGACGATGGTGATGACGATGGCGATGGTCTCCCCTTTCGGGAGGTGATCTCCCCGGCGGAATCTGCCCGCCGGAGATGGCTTTTCTTCTCTGTAGGTTTCCGCCACGGAGCGGCGGCGGAACTCCGTAAACTCTCCCCTTTTTAGGGTTTCTGGATGACGAGGAGTATATAGGCCAGAGGGGAGAGCCTGGAGTGGGCCAGGGGCTCCAGGCGCCCTCCCGGCGCGGCCAGGGTGGGGGCCGCGCCAGGTGGCCGCCTGGGCACCCTGTGGCCCCCCTCTGGTTGCTCTTTTGCGTATCTTCGTGATCCTTCTGGAAAATACCCTCCGTCGATTTTCAGGTAATTTGGAGGTATTCTTCTTCAGCAACTCAGCGTCCACTTTTTACCGCTGAATCCTGCGTCTGCTGCTTCGGCACCGGAAAGTTGCAAACTATGTAAAATAGGCCAAAACAACATAAGAACATCATCGTATTGTGAAATATATCAATGAATAAGGATGAATTACGATATAAAATAGTGATGCATTTTGGACGTATCAACACCCCCAAGCTTAGACCTCGCTTGTCCCCAAGCGAATACTGAGCTCGGTAAACCTGTCCACAAGTTTAGAGAGTGAAGTGTCGATAAATAGAATACGGACAAGAAGCATCACAGTTTCTTCACCAAACTCAAATATCCTCAACAGCAATCTTCAACTCATAAGGCCCTTATAAAAGAGTGGTAACACTTATAATCGAAAGTAGGGCTAAGGAAACTCATCAAATCATGGCAAACATGTCCTTTGGTCAAAGAACAACTAATAGCTTTTACTTTTGCTCTTTCTCTTTATGTTTTGATGAGATTAATTGAAGCTTTTGAAAGAACATGTTATTAGGCAAGAAGTGAAAGTGTTAACACAAAGGAAGATGTTTGCTTTAGCTAGGCCTTACAAACAACTTACTTATCAAATGATAATGTCAACAAGGATATGATATGACAAATCTTATGCAACTTTATATGAATGAATCCTCGTCAACATCAAATGTCTGCTCTCTTTAAGAATAGAAGGAAGTAGGAATAACTGACTCAACCTAAAACTAAGAGATAGGCCCTGCTCTAGGGAAGTAGGGAAAACTCATGTGCTATCCTTAAATCAAACAGAATGAAAACAAGTTTTGAGAGGTGCATGATTTGTCAACGAATGCTAATAGATAACTCAATTACTTCTCAAACTGGACAAGTTTCGAGGAACGGCTCCCGCACGGGGACGATCACATCCCCTTAATCTCCTTAGTTTATCACTGCCAAAGTTTTCTGATTTCTCATGAACAAAGCGTGAAGGAGGGTTTGTTTGTTGTATTATCTTTTATGAGCCGGGCGCACTCATGCCAGTTCCTCCTCGTATTAGGGGTTTGCAGATTAGACATGCAATCCCGGGGTAAAACTTGTCCAACTTAAAAAGATCATGAATTAACTACTACATCCTCATGAGCTAAAACAGGGGCACAAAATAGAAGATTTTGAACATTTAAGGATTAACACATAAATTCTATACTTTAGGAGGTGGTAGTGAAATATCACGAATGGTTGCTCTTTTGCGTATCTTATTGTTCGTATGCACCGGGTTGCTATTTTAGTTACAAATTTCGAGGAGTTACAATGGCTAGCTATTTTGGTTCACTGGCAACAGGTCCTTTGTTCGTTTTTTCTCAAAAAAAAAAAAGGTCCTCGGTTCGATTTTGAACGTTAAGATTTTTTTCTGCCATTTGTTTATTTAAAATCCATGTTACCTACTCCCTCCGTTCCCAAATATAAGTCTTTCTAGAGATTTCAACAAGTGACTACATACCAAGCAAAATGGGTGAATCTAAACTCTAAAATATGTCTACATACATCCGTATGTTGTAGTCCATTTAAAATGTCTAAAAAGACTTATATTTAGGAACGGAGGGAGTACATAGCATGGAATGTCGGTTGTAGCGGCTTGCACAGGATGCTTATAGCTGCGAAGTCTATAGTTCGAATACTAGGTCTAGCGCTTGTTTTGTTTTTTTTGGCGTTTTTCCACCTCACTCTCTGACGTAGAGAGCCTCACATTGGAGCTCCGGCCCAAAGCGAAACTTGTTGGTCGGGCTATCTATCGAACGCGCGTCGATGATGCAAAGGCTATGTCTGGCACTTACCAATTTATTAGGAATCGCCTATGGGCAAGAGCTAGCGAGCAAGCCCGACACTGTAACACTTTTATTATGTACATATTTTCCTACTGATTTTCGTTTTCTTTTTAGTTTTCTAATGTTTTCTTTGTTTTCTTTGGGTTTTTTTTACTGGTTTACTTTGGAAAATCTTCCCATATTTTCCTCTTTTTAGTTTATTAAGCACATGTCAATTTTTCTTACGCACAATGCACATTTTAAAACTAACTTAGTGAAATTTTCTAATAATACAATATTAACATCTTGTAAATCAATGATTGATATTTCTATTTTTAATGTCTACTTTGTTACATACACGTTGTACATTTTTCATATACATCAACAGCATTGAAGTTATACTGTTTTAGTTTTGTTAATTGCATAATTAATATATTTTCAAGTATATGTTTTATACTCCCTCAAACTTTGTGTCAAGTCAAACTTTGTCAAGTTTGACAAATTTATATTTAAAATATAAATATTTACAATAACATATATATATATATATATATATATATATATATATATATATATATATATATATATATATATATATATTTCATAATGAATCTAACAATATTGATTTGACATTGTTAATGTTCATACATTTTTCTACAAGTCTGGTCAAAGTAGAGATAGTTTGACTTCGGTCAAAACTTATAGACAGACTAAAAATGACCGGAGCGAGTACCTATTTTTCATGTACATTTTACTTTTCTGTATACATCTGTAATACTTTTTTACACGTTTTACTATTATATGATTCAATTTTTTATTATATATATTTTATTGTCTACATTTTTTACAGACAAGTCGTACATTATTCATATATGTCAGAATTTTATTATTTTGCAAATAGATGATTAATATTTGTTTTTACAATTTCACGTACATTTTACTGAAACACATGAAAATATTTCTGTGAGAAACAGTTTTTAACGGTATCAATGTTATCTAAACTATGCTATTAACATTCTGTATACACTGTGTTAACAATTTGAAGGGTTATCGGTTTGATATATTTTATTCAATTTTATAATTGAAGTATACGTATTAGAAAGCGCATTTTTAAATAAAATCATTTAATCACTTTTTTCAGAAAATAAACATGGACATAAGCGTGCATGTCATCATTATGACATCAGCCTAACAAAGTTACTAGGCCCGGCCCACTATCAGGCGAGGTATCAATTTTGCCCACCTTCGCGCAGGCCACTCCAAGCAGGGAAGCCCATTTTACTTTTTATTATTTTTCTGGTATTTAAACTTCATAAAATTTGTACGGGCGACGGGCTCGAACAACTCGGACATCGAAATGTTGTGATATGTTACCTTTTTTTTTCCTTCTATTCTTTCTCCAGTGTGCGGCAGCCCTTAGTAACTGGGTTTTTTCTGGTTCTCATACGGTTTTTATCTTTTATTTTTCCATTATTCCTTGTTCAGTCTTTTCTTTTGTATTGGGTCTTTCGGTTTTTCTTTTCATTTCATATTTTCGATTTTTTTTCTAAACCTTGCGAACTTTTTTCCAAATCCGTGAACCAAATTTTGAAAAGTGATGGACTTTTTTTCTATAAAATAGATGATTTTCCCCCCAAAGTCCATGAACAATTTTCCAAAATCCATCAACTTTATTCAAATTCGCGAACTGTTTTTCAAACTGATTTTTTTTCAAATTCATGATATTTTTTAAAAATCGATGATCATTTAAAAAATTATGAAGACTTTCTCAAAATCGATGAAATTTTTCAAAAAAGAAATCCAAATCAATGAACTTCTTTTTTACACTCAATGAACATTTTTTCAAATATGCGAAAGTTTCTTTTTATAATTGACGAACTTTGAACAATTTTTATTCCTCATTTTTTTCGATTTCCTATGAGTTTTTCCATTTTTAATATATATTTTCAAAAGCCAAACGTTGAATGGTCAACTAGTCAACATTTGACCCACAAACCAATTTGCCCAGGCGAGCTACTGCACACATGTAGTGTAATGGGCCAGTCCATTGTGCAGCATAATCGGCGTCAGAACTCCTAGCCAGCTCATAAGGGCATGTACAATGCATAGCCATAGGGTGATGCCTCACATGTCATGTAGGATCGGATAACAGATAAAGTAGGTTCGTATAGGGAAGCGGGATCCTCTACAGGAGGCGGGTGCTTGAAGTAAAAATATGTGGTTTGATGTCAAAAGCTGAAAAGATTGGAGTGAAAAATAGAGATACATGTGTATTAGAGTCTTTATTTTTTATGTCTTAATGAGGCTCACTAGAGGTAGCTTGCATTGGGAAGAAAAACTAAATGTAGATGACTCAAACTACTTTTTGTCATGGGGCATCTGTATCCATATGCCACTATTGTATATACCCTAAGGTGATGACCAGGAGCTTCCGGTCCGGCACATGACGTGCCCTATGTTCTAGTGGGAGGATTAGACCAACCGCGGGTGCACTGGGCCATCACACGTTTATGATTTGTCCCTTAAGTTTGCCTTAATTTTTTTTGGTGTGTTATGTTTTTTCTGCAATTTTTTTTTTCTCTTTTTATTCAGTTTCTTGTACACATAAATATTTATTTTACAAATATGCGATGAACTTTTTTTAGGGTAAGTGACAAACATGTTTTAAATAGTTGATAAAAAGTTTTCAAATATGTGCTAAACATTTTCTAAGTACTCAACAAAAGTTTATGCACACATATGGGAACTTTTTTATTTCATGTAATATGATTTTCCATTTTAACATTAGTTCTAGCATATCTCTTTCTTTAAATATGTGAAAGAAAAAAAACTGGCTCAAAAACCCGAACATGGGTCCGACCCACTTGCAATGCACGCACGTGACTCTTCAATTGTTACGTTTGTAGTGAAGAATAGGAGGTTTCGTGGAAATGGGCATTCTTTCATCCTACCATTTATTTCATATTTCAAGAGTGGTGTGGATCACAGCAATAGAGCGACGATTGAAGCCGTCCCCGTGCCCATCCCGAGCCCTGCTCTCGTGACGCCGCACCCTACACATCCTACCGCTGCGTGCTCTCTGTCTTCTCCAACGAGCCCCCATCTTCCATCAGGCCCGAGCGTGCCATGCTGCAGTCCGTTCTGCCACGCTGTGTGGTTGTGATTGGGGTTGCGCTGAGTTCGCCTTCGAGATCTGGAGGAACCGCTACGACACCTCGGGTTCATTCTGGCGTTGGATCAGGGTGGCGGCAGCGGAGCAGCATCCGATGCGAATATCCATGCATTGTTTTACGCGAGGGAACAAGTGGAGCGGGCTACGCAGGAGGCGAGGAGGACACTGGCATTGAGTGCGATGTCTAGGACCAACTTGGGGAAATGGAGACGGTAGTTTGCCTCGGGACATGAACTAACGGCGGAACTAATCGTCGCCTCGGCAGAGGAGGAGGCAGTTTCGACATCGCGAGTTCAGGGGGCGTATTGGTGGCTATTCAGGAGGGAATGTGTTAGGCAACCGATGTGGGCGAGGTGGCGGTTTAGGCGAGATCTGGCCTTGTGAGTTTAGATTTCGGTTATAAGGATTCAACGACTGGGCCACCATTGCAGATGATCGCCAATGGGGGAGGATTCAGTTTTAAAATGGCGGTAGAGGGTGCAGTTGGGCGTGAGCCAACAGAGAAAGGGTTTTGTCCTGCAAGAGGGGCATGTCTGTCATCGAGTTGGAGGAGGTGGACGCCACCTACTTTGGTTAACTGTGGGTGGATAAACTTTCCCCTTCCCTGATCTCACCGAATTCACCCCTTGCGCGAACCAACCCTAGGAAGACACGTGCGGTAGTCTGGGTCCAGAAGGATTTGTTTGAGAGGAAATGCTTTGGTGCGAAGGATTGTTTCCCAGTTGCTCAACGAATTTCCGGATCATCAACCAATTTCATCGTGGTCGAGGGGGTCCAAGGCTGGGTTACGAGCGAATTCGAAAGAAGTGCTTGACGTCGAATGGACGTGGACGCAGGCTGGGACACTACAAAGAACCA
Organism: Secale cereale; assembly: GCA_902687465.1. Taxonomy (NCBI): domain Eukaryota; kingdom Viridiplantae; phylum Streptophyta; class Magnoliopsida; order Poales; family Poaceae; genus Secale; species Secale cereale. Next base: position 559,239,431 of record LR738709.1, on the reverse strand, counting down.
CTTCCGTGATAATACGTGTTTGTCATAGTAGGTCACGTTTTCTGTCATGCATGTACATCCATGACGATTTTATGAGAGAATCAAGATAGTCATACATGTGTCGTCGTAGAAGTGTTCTAATGCAATACCAAAATTATCATCACGGAAGTGTCAACTTCCATGGCAATAAATGCCGCGTCATGGAAGTGCTTTCGTTAAGGGTAACCGACACATGGCATCCACCGTAACGGGTCGCCGTTAAGCTATCGTGTCCGGTTTTGGATCCGATAACCCGCTAACAGCCACGACCAATGGCCAAAGGAACCACATGTCAGCTCATCGTGCGGATAGATGTCAACCGACCAATGGACATGAGGCGCCTATGATACGTCGACATGTGGCACGACCCAACAGTGGCCCATTCATGTCAAAAGGCCGCCCCGTTTGAGTTGGTCAAATGTTAACGGGTCGGCCCATCGAAAGCCTGTTAACGACATGCTCGCATATAGCCCATTCAAGCCCGTTAACTAATGGCCCATTATGGCCTTTCCGAATTCGGCCCACTATCTTCATCTGGGCCGTCCAATATGATTCCAGCCCGTTGTACCTTCCGGCCCAGGTACGCCCCATGACGTCTTTCGGCCCATATGAGGCCCTTTATAACTCTTGGCCCATTAACGGCGCGTGGTGAAACTGGTCCATAATAAACAGTATACTGCTTTATACCCATTAACGACCCATTACTCCATTGGTCCGCTTCCAGCCCATGTTATCTTTCAGCCTTTTAAGGGCCCACTTATTCTTGGGCCGATTTGCAGCATTCGATTACTTACAGTCCGTTACTGGTATTTTCCGCTTGTGGGCTAAATTCAGCCCGTGGTTAAAGTCGGCATGTTTGTGGCCCGTTAATCCATCGAGTCGTTTTCCTAGCGTCATCAAATACGACCCATTAACGACCTGTTATGCCTGTCGATAGAATGAAGCCCGTTATACTCGTCGGCCTCTTAACGGCCCGTTATGGTCGGCTCATGAACGGACGACTCCCTCTCTAGCCCATTTACGGCCCATAATGCAGTCCGTTATTGGCTCATGTTTGGCCAATCGATCATACAACCTGTAGAAGGCCCATTGATTCTACATCCCGTAGAAGGCCGACAGGAGGCCCATGGTCACTACAGCAGACAGAAGGAGCATGGTGACAATGGTCCGTATGTTTCCCATGGTTATTGTGGCCTAATATTAAAAAAATAGGTTATTGCGTCCACTAGCAAACCGCGGAAAAAGAACTACATTAACTACAAGCAAACAAATAAACAAGACCACAAGGAAATAAATAAGCAATCAACATACGCTAGGCTATTACGGCTATTACACATATTACAACCACTGGGCATCAAAGTTCGCCACCAGTGCAAATATGGGGAACAAAGAAGCATATTACATACATTGGTTGTCAAAGTTGGCAACCAATGCAAAAATAAACGCCGTAGCAAAATAAGTCCAGAACTGAAACCACTTCACAAGAGCTCAAGAAACAATGTCATGGGTATCCACCATGCTGGCAAGACGCTGAGCAAGCTTATTAGCTTTCTCTTGTTTGGCGCTTATATCCTCCAGCACTTGTTGTTGCACCAGAAAGTATGCACCTGAATTCTGCCGGGACTTCCTTAGTCCTTCAGCTTCCTGTCGTAGCACATCTGATCGATGTATTTCAACTTGAAGTTGAGACTCCAGAAGCCGAACTGATTCAGGTAGCGAGTTCGAAGAGCTTGTGGCAGCAGCAATGGCCAGTAACTCGAACACTACATCATGGGGGTTGTCTCACTGTCTTTAAGATAGTTTTTATCAGCTTTCTTGGAGACCAACAGGTATGTCTCACTATCTTGAACCTTATCTGCATTACTTCATTTACCATTGCATAACGGGGTACTCTTCTCCAATATTTTGTCCGCATTCTAAAAGAGAAACAAGCAGACACGTCACAAGTTTACCATGTTGTATATGAAACTCATTTTGGTAAACCAGTTCAGTAGTAAGGTGGACATGATAACAACATGAAACAAACATATATCTATGCAGTATGGTCGCGGTATGTTCTATACCATTCTAGTTTATGTTGCCAAATCAAGATAGAGATAGTTCAAATCATATCCGTTTAAGACAAAGTAGCATAGACAGAAGTAAACGACACAACACTAACAACACTTGTAATGTGCATGGCATGAGAACATAACTGTTTATTCAATTGAAACTGAAATCAACATAGATCAAGGTACAACAACAAACTAGTTAAAGAAACAATTTTAAAACATACCTGTTGCTCCATTGGAGTTTCAATTGCATCCTACAAATTTGAAATTAGTTGGTATGAGAAAATACAGTGATGCAAGAGCAAAGGAGTATGAACCATAGCTACAGAACCTGACCTGAAAACAATTCTTCTTCTGCTTTAAGAATCGACTTGGGGTTCGGAGTGGTGGTCCTCGTGCTTTGGACACTGCAGTTGCCTTACTAACTGCTCGTTTTTGTGTGCTTTGTGGTGGAGACGGTGTTGTGCCAACTGGAACTGGGTTACTATCTGCTAGGGTTGGGGTTAGAAGGGGTGTAGTTGGTTCTTTGTCCAACTAGTAGGGGTACAATCCGCGTGAGTCTGGGTTATGTGTGGTGGGGCTGGTTCTTGGGCAGTGCAACCGTGGTTCTATCTGCACCGACGGGTAGCACGATTGTTTCTGAAGACCGTGTTTTTACTGCCATAGATACTTCCATCATCCTCTCCAATTCAAATGGCTGATAAACAATAAATGTAATTGAATGTACAGACATTGTATGATAAACATGTGCAATGGATATTAGGGAAGAAAACATGACATGGAATAATTCACATTTATGCTGTCTAACAAAACATGATAGCATGACAGAATTTCACATATATGATGGCTAACTAAACAAGAGAGAATGACATACTTAAAAAAATGATGACTATGAAAATAGGATGATATGATATAACTATACGATGTGTCTATTAAAGTGGTTGGCATGACATAATTCACATACATGTCGTCGATGGAAACATGATGGCATGATATAATTAACGGATAGAATGACATAATTCAAAATATGATGACTATGTAAACAATATGTATCTATATTATGTCTTTAGAAAATGGGTTGTCATGCCATAATTTAGATACATATTGTCTATGTAAACATCATGGCACGATATAATTCAAATATATGATTTATATACCAAGCAAGTGAGCAGAGGGAAATCGTATATATGATGTGTCAACTAAGCAGATGATAATCAATATTGTGTATATGATGTAAAAACTAGGCATTGCAAGACAACATATGCATGATATGAGTAATATAACCCTGCCAAGTTTGAGCATTCACATGAGGGGGGAAATATGACTGGTCATCTGTCTCTGAATCCTCTTGTGAGGAGCTATCTATAACCAGCAAGATATCTGCTTCAACATGTAGCATTGTCTGCTCTGAAGACCTTGTTTTCACTCTAGGTTTTTGCATCACCAATTCAAATGGCTGATGCACAGGATGAGTAGTTGAATATACAAACATTGTCGACAAATGAAATACGTAATACAAAAAGGATGGCATGATATAATTCACATATATGATGGTTGGCTAAACAGCATGACATTGCATAATTCACATATATAATGCCTTACAACAAGATAGCATTGCATAATTCACATATATAATGTCTTGCAACAAGATGGTATTGCATAATTCACATATATGGTAATTAGACACTAAACATAGCATTCACACAAAGCATGTCTAAACTAAGCAAATAACATGGAAATGCAAGACACCACATGCACGATAGGAGAAATATAACCATGCCAAGTTAGAGCATGCACCTCGGCGGGGGGAGGGGGGATAGGACTGGTCATCTATCTCTGAGTCCTCCTCTGAGGAGCTATCCGTAACTAGCAACACATGCGCTTTGTCAGATAGCATTGTCTGCTCTAAAGACATTGTTTTCACTCCAGATTTTTCCATGACCGTGTCAAATGGCCGATGTAGAGGAAGAGTAATTTAATGTACTAACATTGTTGACAAATTTAATAGGTACTAAAAAATGATGGCATGATATAATTCACATATAAGATCACTGGCTAACCAGGATGGCATTACAAAATTCACATATATGATGCCTGGCTAAACAAGATGGCATTGCATGATTCACATATATGATATATAAACTAAACATATGGCATTCACACAATGCATGTCTAAACTAAGCAGATGACATATTTTATGTATAAAGTAAGCAATGCAAGGCACCACATGCATGATATGACCAATATCAGCATTCCAAGTTAGAGCAAAAGACCTCAGGGGTTAAATATGAGTGGTCTGCTCCCTATGAATCCCCCTCTGAACATTTATCTTCCTCTTGATTACAGTCTGGAATGGGGGGGGAGGGGGTTGCTTTTGTGTCCACCATGAAGCGATGTATGCATGAAATTTTATTGCCACGCAAGGCTCGTCTCTTTTTCTCTACATGTTTAGTACCATTGTGTACAATAATTGGCATGCATATGAATGAAACACAGTGAGATTATGTAAGGAGTGCATACTGTGGATAGACCCAAAACCAATGATAGGCGGCAGATAACAACTTCAGTTAAAAAATATAGAGTATGGCTCCTTCAATGTTTGTTTCCACCCAACATGAAACTCACAATAGACACCTGAGATTAACCAGAGAGTAGACAAATAGTATTGATTGTTTTCCCAATATGTACCCCACAACCATTCAAAAACTCAAGTTTGAGCATTAGTTTGGACCTGACTCGGAGTCTAATCGATGAACAAGACGATAAAGTAGCATGTCATCATGTTAAACGATGCATAACATAAGCAGACATGAAAGAGTGTGGCGTCTCTTGCGGACCCGTGTAGTCCTCAAGGTCATCTGCTTAGTTGATGATGGTAATGTAGTTGTCATGGCTGCCGGCAGTGGGGAAGAAGATCTGAGGCGGCGAAAGACAGTCTAGAGGGCGGATCCCTGCTGTGGTGAACCCTTCCGTCGTTGGAGTAGCTGAGTTGGGGTTGACCACAACGCAGCAGGAGTGAAAGTGCAACTAATCCCCGGGTGGTTTTGGTAATTAATAACAACATATATATCATTGAACTAATATTCTCTTGAGAATCATTTCAGAAAAGTTCGATGATATGGGTATGGAAATGTCTGAAGAAGTGGACCCCTCAAAATGCTAAGACAAGCATTGGCAAAAGCTCAAGACTCCATTTTTGGTTTAGTGATCAAAGATCACATTGAGTCCATAGGAAAAGCCAATACTATTAAAAGGGGATGAGGTTGTGTTAATGTTCTTGTTGCTCAAGTGCTTGGTGATCTAGCTCCCTCAACTATCAGCACTCTTCACTTTACAACACACTCATAAGTAATCTCGGACAAACCGATTTTGCAAACTCAGTCCCACCGAGATGAACCACTTCAGTTCTTTCCCTAAACCCTAACTTTTCGGTCCATCCGATTCTGAGTCTCGGTCTCACCGAAAATGTTCTGCCAACCTTCTGTAACCAAATGACAGCATTTCGGAATATCCGAGTTGTTGTTTTCGGTCACACCGAGATGGCAAACCCTAACCTTTGACTCACTTCGGACAAACCGAGATGGTATTTTCGGTCCCACCGAAAATCCCAACGTTCACTATATTTGAACTTTCGGTCTGACCGAGTTTTCACTTTGGTCTCACCGAGATTGGTCAAATGTGTGTGTAACGGTTGGATTTTGTGTGGAGGCTATATATACCCCTCGACCCCCTCCTCATTCGTGAGGAGAGCCATCAGAAAGTACCACCACTTCTACCATACACTTTCTGAGAAGTGAACCACCTACCCTTGTGTTGAGATCAAGCCATTCCATTCCTACCATATGAAACTTGATCTCTAGCCTTCCCAAGTTGCTTTCCACTCAAATCTTTCTTCCACCACAGCCATATCAGTGAGGAGAGTTGAGTGTTGGGGAGATTATCATTTGAAGCACAAGAGCAAGGAGTTCATCATCATCAACACCGTCTATTACCTTTTGGGGGGTGGTGCCTCCTAGATTGGTTAGGTGTCGCTTGGGAGCCTCCGTCGTTGAGATGTGGAGTTGAACCAAGAAGTTTGTAAGGGCAAGGATATCGCCTACTTCGTGAAGATCTACCCCGAGTAAGGCTAGTCCTCCGTGGGCGTAGGCCGTGATGGAATAGACAAGGTTGCTTCTTCGTGGACCCTTCGTGGGTGGAGCCCTCCGTGGACTCGCGCAGCCGTTACCCTCCGTGGGTTGAAGTCTCCATCAACGTGGATGTACGATAGCACCACCTATCGGAACCACGACAAAAATCTCCGTGTCACCAAACTGCGTTTGATCTTCTCCACCTCCTTTTTACATGTGCAATTTACTTTCCGCTGCATATACTCTAGAATTGCATGTGTAGGGTGTTACTTGAATTGGTTTTAATTGTGAAACTGCCAAAAACATTGCATGATCTAAAGGCAGATTTTTTATATTGTCAAGTAGTCTAATCACCCCCCCTCTAGACCTACTTTCGATCCTACAAGTGGTATCAGAGCTTTGGTCTCCATTGCCTTGGTTTCCATTGCATTGGACTCCATAAGCTTGGTTTCACAACCTAGGAGAGTATGGCGTCTAGTGAGGGTAATTATCGTAGAGGTCCTTACTTTGATGGTACAAATTTTGCTAGTTGGAAGCATAAAATGAAAATGCATATTCTTGGTCATAACCCAGCCGCATGGGGCATTATTTGTGTTGGCATGCAAGGTGATTTCTTTGAAGAAGGAAAAGTTCCGGATCGCGAAGCTACACCCGAAGAATTGAAGATGTTGCAAAACAATGCTCAAGCTTGTGACATTCTCTTCAATACTTTGTGTCCCGAAGAGTTCAACAAAATCAGTCGTCTTGAGAATGCTAAGGAGATTTGGGATACTTTGGTTGAAATGCACGAAGGTACTGAATCTGTGAAGGAATCAAAGCTAGATATTCTTCAAGGTCAACTTGACAAGTTCAAGATGAAGGATGGTGAAGGAGTCGCTGAAATGTACTCTAGGCTTGCTCTCATTACAAATGAGATTGCTGGCTTAGGAAGCGAAGAAATGACCGACCGATTCATCATTAAGAAGATTCTCAGAGCTTTGGATGGAAAGTATGACACCGTGTGCACTTTGATCCAAATGATGCCAAACTACAAGACTCTCAAGCCAACTGAAGTCATTGGAAGAATTGTTGCTCATGAAATGACACTTAAGGATAAGGAAGAGCTTCACAACAAGTCAAGTGGTGCTTACAAAGCTACAAGTGATGCTCCTACTACCTCAAGTGACAAGCTAATTTCCAATGAAGAGAAAAGCCTAATGGTCAAGAACTTCAACAAGTTCTACAAGAACAGAGGCAAAGAAAGAAGCTCAAAGTCTAGATCATATGATGAAAAGAGATCTTCTAGTCGTGATCGAAACTGCTACAATTGTGGAAGACCCGGACACTTCTCAAATGAGTGTACGGCTCCCCACAAGAGAAGAGAAGAATCTCCAAGAAGAAGAGCAAGAGATGAGTCACCTCGGAGAGAGAGAAGGAGTAGAGATGATCGTTATGAACGAAGACCCTCTCGGAGAAGCAAGGATTCGGAGAGAAAAGACAAGTCATCAAGGAGCTACACAAGAAGAAGACATCAAGCTCATGTTGGTGAATGGGTCTCCGGCTCCGACTCTGACAATCAATCCAATGGAAGCTATCACTCCGACTCCGACTATAGTCAAGATGAAGGTGTTGCTGGACTTGCACTCGTATCCTCCAACTCCAACTCCTACGACTTATTTGATTCACCGAATGAGGGAATTGGAAGATGCTTCATGGCTAAAGGTCCCAAGGTAACACACCCTGAATTCATTGACTTTGATAGTGATGAGGATGACTTGCTTGGTGAAGATGAGCTCTTGCATGATAAATCTAGTGAGCTTAGTAATGATGAAAATGCTAGTAGTCTTTATAGTCGAGAAGAGTCGAATGACAATGCTATGAAGGAGATTGAGCGTCTAACTAAAGAACTAAACACTCTTAAGTTAGCTCATGAAACAACTCAAGAAGATCATAGAGAGCTCCTAAGATCTCATGAGAAGCTACGCTTCGAGAAGCTCACTCTAGAGCAAGAACATGAGTTTCTAAAAGCGATCAATGACGATCTTCGAAAGAAGAGTTCTTCATATCTTGCCAAACGACTTCTCTTGTCTAATTTCTTGCCACCTATTAAGACTAAACATGTCAAGCATAAGAAAAATTCTTCCTCTAGTAGTAACAATAACAATGTTAAATCAAATGTTGTTACTTCTAGTAGTTCTCTTGATTCCACTAACAATGTTTCAAGCCAAGTTACACTTGAGCAAGAAAATAGCTTATTGAAGGAAATCATAGAGAAAGGTGTCTACAAGAGTCTTGCCGGAAGCAAGAACTTTGAGGAGATTGTTCGCAAACAAGGAAGACACCGGAAGAATCAAGGGATTGGTTTTGAGCGAAAGTTCAACGCCGAAGGTGTTGAGTGGGAAGAAGGTCAATACCCTACTCCACAGTTTGTCTCACAAAAGGAGAAGTATGATCCTACTTCTTCCAATGTGGAACAAGCTCAAGATGACCTTCCACCACAAGACCACAAGCTAAAGGCCAAGGACAAGCTTCAAGAAGAAATTGATGCATTCATTGAAGCACCTCAAGCCATGGTCAAGTGGGTTCCCAAGGACACATCAAGTTCTACTTCGTCAAGCTCAACTACAACACCAAGGATTCCCATCAAGATGATGTGGATCCCAAAGAAGAAGAACTAGTAGGTTCTTGAGGGTGACTCCGCCAACAAACTTCACTCATATTCTTTTTGGCAAGAACTTGTGCAATCAACTTCCACATCATGCACTAGTTCATGGAGTCACAAACCCTCTTGTTGGTAAGTCAAGGGACAAGGTAATCATTGCTTTCATGGACATCATCTTTTGTGTACTTCACTCTATGTCTATGGATATTCTTGTTTGTTCCTTGTGGGACTAACCCATGTAGGTATTGAAAGTGCCCTAATCCAAAGGATTGCTCCTAACTCATGATGATCTACATCAACATTGAGCATCCACATCTTCAACATCTACATGAAGTCTTCTACGACAACCCAAGGTTAGTTTGACCCTTTAAAAGGGGTTCTCACATCTAGGGGGAGCTTTACTCAAAAAAAATTGAGCTAAAGCATCTTCAAATGATGTGAACACATAAATGCTTTATGTAAAAGTGGTAACCCCACTTGTGCTTAAACGATGAGTATGACCTATGATCAAATGTTCTCATTTGGCTCCTAAGTCAATATACTCATATATAGATGACCTAGTCATCGACAAATTATGTGCTAGTAGCTAGAGTGATTGGTTGTGCATGTTTGACACATATTTCAGTTGCTATCTTATTGTGTGAGCATGTTGAATGCATGATTCTATTCATTCAAGGACATCCATTTGTGGTTTTGATTGTTTTGGTTTCTTTTTCTGGCCAAATGGATGGACAAGAATGCCTAAGCACCTTTCCCTAGCTATCTATGCTTTCTTGTCTCAAAACTCTATTCATGCTCATATCACAACTTTGAACAAGTCTTTTTCGGACAGTCCGAGTGAGGAGCACTCGGAACCACCGATTCGTCTAAGGCTGACTTCCAAAACCTTCTAAGTCCATTTCGGTCTGACCGGTTTCTCAATATCGGTCCAACCGAAACGCTTAGACTGATCTAGGTTTCATCTCGGTGAAACCGAGTTCAAACTCTCGGTCTGACCGATATGTGTAACTGCCCAGCAGATATACATCTCGGTGACACCGAGTTTTTCAACTCGGTCCCACCGACAGCACGGGGTTATATATACCTGAGGGGCTGCGCGCGATTTCTTTCTTCAAACCGTTCGCCCCCAAGACCCCTGCTGCCGCCGCCCTGGTCTACGGATCGTCGCCTTCGTCGCCTGTGCGCCCTCGCCGCAGGTCTCCGCCGCCGTCAACGGTAATCATCTCCACCGTTGCCGCCGTAGAGGGACACCACCAAGTTAGGGTGTGTCCCGACCCCTTTTCGTGCTCCACTGCTGATTCTTGCACGATAGGCTGCCATGATTCAATCCATGTTTGATATGTTCCCCACACAATAGTTCAGATCGTCTAGTTTTGAGGAAAATTCTTAGGTTTAGGTTTCCACGGAATGCATCTCGGTGAAGCCGATTTTTGAAAATCGGAATGACCGATTTGGCCTCTGGCCATTGCACTGCATAGTTCGGTTTAACCGAGTTGTGCCAATCGGAACGACCGAAAAGAAGTTTCAGTGAAACCCTAAGTTTTCGGTAGGACCGAAACCCACTTCGGTCTGACCGAAAGTGGTGTGTAGGTTTCTGTTGAGCACTTCGGTTGCACCGAAACCTAAAATCGGTTTGACCGAAATACATTCTGTGAAAACTCAAAACTAAGTTTTTAACTCATTTTTTTGCAAAAACTTCTGCAGTTGTGATAACTCTTCCATTCTGCCTATACCTTATCTTTTCACAGGTCTTTCAGCCATGTCAGATGTCAGTGACAGCCAGAACAGGTCTGAATCACCGTTTGCTGAAATTCCAGAGGCAGATACAAGTCCTGCAAGCAGCTCTAGTGATGATGGTGAGAGGAGCACCCCTAGTGGTCTGCCTCCCGCAGCTACGAGAACCAGGAAGAAGAGAACTTCGGATGATGAGGACTCCGACTTTGTTGCTGAGGAAGTTACCTCCAAGCCCAAGAGGAATGTGGTTGCCAAAGAGCACCAAGGACAGCAGCCAAGGAAAGGTACAAGCAAGGTAAAACAGTCAGCAGTTGCTAAGAAGCTCAACTTGGAAGAGCCTACTCCAAGCAAGGTGAAGAAGACTTCCAAAAGGAAGAGGGTTGTTTATGCTGAACCTCAAGTTGATGCTGAAGAAGAAGAAGAAGAAGCACCCCAGCCTCCTCCTCAGAAAGCTAAGTTCATGGGTGATGCTATTCGGGCTCAAGCCTCCTCTAAGCCCAAGAAGCCTGCTCCTTCCAAAGCAGCTCCAGCCAAGCCCAAGAGAACAACCAGAAGCATTCCAGCTTCTGAGAAGAACAAAGGAGAGATGCCACCGTCTGAATCAGATGAAGAGCATGTGTTGCTCAAGCTCCGTCCCAAGTTGCCACTCCACAATGATGCTCATCCTCAAGCTGAGGACATGAAGGCAAGGAAGGACAAAGGTCTCAGGCTATGGAGACAGTCTGATCCATATGCCGTAAGGAGAAGGACTGCTGTGGACCCCAGATTCCACACCAGAGAGCAGCAGGATTTCTATGAGACCGTGCTAATGGATAAGAAGCCCATTGTTGCTGACACCAGGTATGTTGACTGGAAGTATATTGACAGTGAAGAGCACCGGGACTTCTTTCCCCATGTGCATGAGAGCTTTACTGCATGTGGAGTTGCTGACTTCGTGGGTCAAGAGCTGACAGCCTGGAATGACGAGATGATCATGCAGTTCTATGCCACTGCCCACTTCTACCCCGATGGCAAGATCACCTGGATGACTGAAGGTCAAAGGTTTTCTTCGACTGTTGAAGAATGGGCAGAACTTCTGAACGCTCCAGTGCAGAGAGAGGACGACATTGATGTCTATGGGATTCCTAAGAAGAGTCATGATTCCATGAAGAATATGTACAAGGAGATCCCAGCTGCTGATTTAGAGGGATGGAAGCTCGGCTCAGTGTATTATCTCCAGGCAGGTCTGACCACCACTAACACTATTCTGAGGCATACTTTGATGCCTAAGTCAGGTGACCACCGGATGATACGAGGCTATTCTATCAACATGCTGCACATTCTCGATGAGAAGGCACCTTTTAAGGTGATGGACTTGATGGTAGAAACCATTAAGAGGACTGCAGCTGACCAGAAGAGGTCATGTGGGTTTGCACCGCAGATACAAATGCTCATCAACGCCAAGTTTGGCACGGGCAAATTCATGTTGGATAGGAAGCACTTGCCACTGCAGCCAGAGCATGAGGACAACGTAGTTGTGATGGATGAAGAGGATCCCACCTCAGTTGAAGGGCAAGCCAAAATTGAAGCTGCGAAGAAAGCTAAAGCTGACAAAGAGGCAGCAGCTGCAGCAGCTAAGCCAAAGAGCTTTGGAGAACAAATTCTTGAAGCTACCCAAAGGATTGAACAACGCCTGGCCAGCATTGAGCAATCTCAGGAGAGCCTTGAGAGGATTGTCGAGGACAAGATCCACGCTCTGGACATGAAACTGACTGAGATTCAGGTGTCTGTCAACAAGCTTGAGGCAGACATGAAGGAGACTAGGCAGGAGAGAGCAGAGCTTATGCAGGATGATCTAGTCCAGGACTCTCATCGCCAGACTGCTCAGGTTCCCAGAGGATCCAGATCTGCAGCTATCCCAGTGACAGACTCCAGGGCTACCACTTCAGCACCAGCTACAGCTCCAGCAGTTCCTTCAGCTCCAGCATCCACTCCTCCACCGCAGACATCAGCAGAGGTCTTCGCAGATGCAGCTATCTCTACACCGACATCTACCCAGACGGGAGCCGCCAGCAGAGCCCGCAGTGACGTTTAGCTCTATACCTTTTCGAACTTTTTGGTAACTTGTTGCCAAAGGGGGAGAAATTGTTATAGATCATAGGGCTTCGAGAGAGAGAGTGCTCTTTCGTCTTTTCGTTCTTTTGCCGGTTTTCCTTGAGATACATTGGTTTCTTTTGGTTCCAGATACTTTATGTGTGCTTGCTACTACGTTTGATGCTACCTTAATGAGTGCTTAGTCATACTATGCTTTAATGTGTGCTTATTGCTTATCATATGCTATTTCTTATTGTATGGCTATTTACTCTTGTCTTGGTGATTGAGTGCATGTTACTCATTCTTATCATTTTGTGCGCTCCACCAAGATGTATGTGACATGGAAGAGTGACCCATAATCCTAATCGATTGTGCATTTGCATTCAAACGCAAATTTTAAATAATGCACAAATTTAGGGGGAGCTCTTGTTTATCACATACTTCTCAAAGCGACGATATTATTCTTTGATTATATCTTTTGTCGAAGCTTTGATCTATATGTTGTCATCAATTACTAAAAAGGGGGAGATTGAAAGTGCAACTAATCCCCGGGTGGTTTTGGTAATTAATAACAACATATATATCATTGAACTAATATTCTCTTGAGAATCATTTCAGAAAAGTTCGATGATGTGGGTATGGAAATGTCTGAAGAAGTGGACCCCTCAAAATGCTAAGACAAGCATTGGCAAAAGCTCAAGACTCCATTTTTGGTTTAGTGATCAAAGATCACATTGAGTCCATAGGAAAGCCAATACTATTAAAAGGGGATGAGGTTGTGTTAATGTTCTCGTTGCTCAAGTGCTTGGTGATCTAACTCCCTCAACTATCAGCACTATTCACTACTTAACACACACCCTAAATTCTCGGTCACACCGATTCTGAGTTTCGGTCTCACCGAAAAAGGGCTGCCAACCTTCTGTGATCAGTTGACATCAATTCGGAATATCCGAGTTTATATTTTCGGTCTCACCGAGATGGCAAACCCTAACCTTTGACTCACTTCGGTCTCACCGAGATGGTATTTTCGGTCCCACCGAAAATCCCAACGTTCACTATATTTGAACTTTCGGTCTAACCGAGTTTTCACTTTGGTCTGACCGAGATTGGTCAAATGTGTGTGTAACGGTTGGATTTTGTGTGGAGGCTATATATACCCCTCCACCCCCTCCTCATTCGTGAGGAGAGCCATCAGAAAGTACCACCACTTCTACCACACACTTTCTGAGAAGTGAACCACCTACCCTTGTGTTGAGATCAAGCCATTCCATTCCTACCATATGAAACTTGATCTCTAGCCTTCCCAAGTTGCTTTCCACTCAAATCTTTCTTCCACCACAGTCATATCAGTGAGGAGAGTTGAGTGTTGGGGAGTTTATCACTTGAAGCACAAGAGCAAGGAGTTCATCACCATCAACACCATCTATTACCTTTTGGGGGGTGGTGCCTCCTAGATTGGTTAGGTGTCGCTTGGGAGCCTCCGTCGTGATGTGGAGTTGAACCAAGAAGTTTGTAAGGGCAAGGAGATCGCCTACTTCGTGAAGATCTACCCCGAGTAAGGCTAGTCCTCCGTGGGCGTAGGCCGTGATGGAATAGACAAGGTTGCTTCTTCGTGGACCCTTCGTGGGTGGAGCCCTCCGTGGACTCGCGCAGCCGTTACCCTCCGTGGGTTGAAGTCTCCATCAACGTGGATGTACGATAGCACCACCTATCGGAACCACGACAAAAATCTCCGTGTCACCAAACTGCGTTTGATCTTCTCCACCTCCTTTTTACATGTGCAATTTACTTTCCGCTGCATATACTCTAGAATTGCATGTGTAGGGTGTTACTTGAATTGGTTTTAATTGTGAAACTGCCAAAAACATTGCATGATCTAAAGGCAGATTTTTTATATTGTCAAGTAGTCTAATCACCCCCCCTCTAGACCTACTTTCGATCCTACAAGGAGCTGGACAAACCACACAAGATTTTCTTTGACACATATCTGTAACAGAAGTAATTCTGTAAGGGCTTGTTTGAATTGGAGGATTCTAACAATGCAGGGATAGGAAATACACATGAATAGGATAGGAATGCACGTGCAAAATAAAGAATTTAAAAACACAAGATTTGTGTCAATTTGTGTGTTTGGTTCACAAGAATTGAAAGATCACATGAATGCAAAGAAGCATGGTGAAATTAAGTCAAACTACAAGAAAATGAACAGTTATAATGCTATTATGCTATTATGCTACTATCTCATAGTCTTGTGCTTCATGAATAGGAATTTCAAAAGGAGGCCAAGTGGATATTAAAATTCCTACGGTTTTTCTATCAAGGAGACACTAAAGGAACAAATCCTATAGTTTTCCTTTGCTCTATTCCTTTAAACCAAATGCATGAATAGTAGCACCATAAGAAACTTTCCAATTCCTATGTTTATCCTTCACTTTTCCTTTAAAGCACTCGCGATTCTAGTAGGCAAGATTGAACACGGGAAAACCTACACTCCAAAAAGGTTTTTCTGATACTTCTACTACTTTGGACCCCGGCCACTTCCCTACTAGCTCAACTCCCAGGCCCATCTAGAAATGCACAACACAAACGCACAGAAATAAATAATGATGGCTTTCGAGAGAGTCCATCACAGATAGCTAGGTCGCCTGTTACCTCACTGCTTGTTATATAGGAGAAACTAATCGTATTTCACGTTACTACGTGTGCTCGGTGGAGAATATATACAACATGTAGAGTAAAAAGTGATGCATTACGTAGAGCCTTCTTCTGGTCCAACGAGAAAACTTGTACTGGAGCTAGCTATCTCATTGCTTGGAAAAACGTATGTAAACCTAAAGTTCATGGTAGTCTAGGCATTACAAATCTTGAGTTCCATAACCGCTGCTTACTCATGAAATATTCCTTCAAACTGCTACAAAGCCCAAATCTTCCATGGGTACACTGGTACAAACAAAGGTGCTCGCACAACATCCTAGAAACCACTTCACGACCTTACTTCCTTTGGGAAGTGGTCAACCAAAACATATACACTCTTGTTAACCACTCCTTTGTTGTCACCAACAATGGATTGGCCACGTTCTTCTGGCTTGATAAATGGCTTCTAAACTCGCCACTAAAGTTAGCTTTCCCCCACTTGTTCTCCCATTCCATAAACGACAAGGTTTCAGTGGCAACTGT
Organism: Secale cereale; assembly: GCA_902687465.1. Classification (NCBI taxonomy): domain Eukaryota; kingdom Viridiplantae; phylum Streptophyta; class Magnoliopsida; order Poales; family Poaceae; genus Secale; species Secale cereale. The sequence continues at coordinate 559,223,610 of LR738709.1, read as the reverse complement.
TTATCAAACCAGCTTATTATCTAACCTAAGGGATTGCCTCACTAATGCTGCATATCGAGAATTGGACTGTCTATTGTTGTTACCGTGGTATTTTTGACCCTCGGACAGGCCGCATGAGCGAGCTCTAACGCATGGGCTGCCCCTTTCAGCTAGGAATGCTTATATCACTATCTGCGCAGACGACTACTTCGACTTCATTTGCTCCTCTGCCGTGCCCATCAAGGTCAAGATTTTTGCCTGGCTTTTGTTTAGGGACATGCTCAACACAAAAGCAAACTTGGCGCACAAGCATATTACTCAGTTTGATGCATGCCCATGATGTCAGGACCCATGTGAGGATGCGGCACACCTCTCCTTCTTCTGCGCCTATGCTACTCATGTCTCGTAGCTGATTGGCATACCCCCCCCCCAATTCTTTGATGAACATCCAAGAAGGTGTATCCCCTGTAGGGCTAAACCCCAATATCTGGCCCTCGGTAGCCCTAACTATCTTGTGGAAAATTTGGGACTCAAGGAATGCAGCTGCCTTCAGGCATGAAGATCTCCCTGCTAGGATCACGTTGAGGAATATTGTTGTTGATTTCTCCCTTTGGGTATTTCTCTTTAAAGACCTGGAGCTTAGAGACTATGCTAGGCATTGGCTAAGCTTTCTGGCAGCTAGTATTCCCTTGGTGTGACTCTTTGATGTAATCTTGGCTCTTTATTCTCATCTTCTGTAACCTTGTTACATGTATGATTTTTCGGCCTGGTTTTCCTCATAAACAGGGTCTACTTGTTCAGATTTTTGATCCAGTTTCCCTAATAAACTGGATCAGCCAAAGCTTAAGGGGGGACTCTTGGCTTTGGTAGCTTTTTGAGCAATATATTCAGCCCAGGATCCTCTCCCCCCGGTGACCATTCAAAAAAAGTGGTGCATCAAGTGTACAACCTCTTTGGTGAAGCCATGTCAATCTCAGCATCATTGGGTTGGTCGCTAAGGATGATGCGACTGATGTGGCAGTCGGAGGAGGGGAAGAAGATCTTAGGCCCTTGGAGATGGAGCCAAGGGTACTGCTCAACTATGATGGAGGGTTTCATCGTTGGAGCAGCTCCGGTGAGTTGTACGATGGCCAGGCTGAAGCAGGACAAGAGAGACAATGTTAACCTGAGTGGAAATCTAATAGCATCTCCAATAGATGATGTAAAATACATAACCACAAAGTGCTAGATGTAAAATACATTAGTCGCTCATCTCTGAACTTAACTGTCGAACTGAATTTAACTATTGAAACTGAATTTTACTATCGAAACTGAACGCACTGGTAGCAGAAAAGCAATAGTAGCAGCAGCGCGTGCAAGAGCCGAGGAAGCTGGTCGTGTAGCAGCATCTTGGGTAGTAGTTGTAGGGGCTCGAGCGAGAGCAGGATCTACTGCTTGTGCAGCAGCAGCACGAGCAAGAGTAGAGCAGCAGCGCAAGCAATAGCAAGAGTAAGAACGGCAGTGTGAGCAAGAGCAAGAGTAGACCAGGCAGGGGACCGAGAGCCAGAGCAGAGCAGCAGCATGAGCGAGAGCCAAATTAGCAACAACTCCTACTGATGTGGACGTCACCGCCGAGAGAGCGACGCCATAAAGGAGGTGGTCGGCGACGCCGTCGTAGATGGAACCGTGCCATGGCGGCTCGGGACCGAGCACCGGCAGCACCGTGAGATTGAATCAAGAAGAAAATGCAGCAATTAATATAGAACCTCTTTGGTGGCACCGATTAGGCCTCAGCTTCATCCGAGGAATCGATGATGGTGCTGCTCTCCCGGTGGTGCACATGAAGACGACACTGTGGGAATGGAGATGGCACGAAAGACGAAGCGAACATCGGGGCAGCTCCTTGGAGGTGGAGGACGGGGTGGCTAAACCGGCAGGACGATGAGAGCGATGACAGATCCTCATCCGGTGCGGTGGATGAGGGACGTCGAGCTGTTGCGATGGACGATGTCGTCGGGGAAGAGGCTCCGGCTGGGTGGCGGACGGAGGATGGTGTGGGGCTTCAAGGGTTTTCGTGGCGTCGGTGTTCAAATGTGGGGGCGAAGGGGATGGGAGGGGGGAACCCTGGCTTAGGGACGCGCTTGTCCGAAATGTGTGGTAAGTTACAAAAATACCCCCACCGATTTGAACTGGGTGGTTCTTTCGGTTCAGGGGTATCACGGGATGTTCGCGTGTCGGGATTTCGCTGGAGGTGGGAGTTTTCGCGCGCGTTGTAATTTTGGTATGGCAAGGCGCGGGTTGAGATGGAGGGAGTTTTTCTAGCACAACGAGACAAAAAGATATGTTAAAATTTCAGGATAACAAGGCGCGAGTTGAAGAGGCGGGAGTTTCACAGCCAATAGACAGAGATGTTAGCTTAAAAGTTCGGCATAACAAGGCGCAACTTGAAATTTCAGGAGAACAAGCTTAACGTGTACAAAATAATAAGATAATTCGCACCCCACTAGAGAGAGCCATGTCCCATTTTACTATATTACTGCAAATGCCATTCAAAAACAACGACAAAAAATTTAAAATATCAGGACAACAAGCTTAACGTGTACAATACCAAATCAATTAGCACTTCCCTTAGCAATAAAAAAATTATACTATCTTGCATATATGGACTAAATTTGAGTACATTTTCCCTATTTGAATGGAATTGTCGGGTTAGTTATACAACTATCTAAATATTATCTTCACAACACATGACATGAATGTAGGAGTACTAGATTCCCATATAAATATGAACTACATGTACATATGATCTTGACTTCAAATATATGCATCCATTTTATGTTGAATTCAAATCATAGTACATGTATGCTCTAGCTAGATGTTCGGAATCTAAACCATGTACAATACTATGTACAATGTGTTTAACACGCCCAACACACAAACACCCCCCCCCCCCACACACACAGTTAGATATGTGCTGTGAAAGCCACCCATCATCTTAAATTTGAATAGTGTGCCAATGCATGGATGGAATATGGCCAAATGATGCGTGCCATTGGTATCTCAAATTCAAATCAATCTGACCTTGTTCAATGTGTATACAGTCTAGCATGCTCGTTTCAAAACCACACCACACATATCTCAGTTATATTCATGCATCCATGGTTTTCAAGAAGATCATGATATCTTATTCAAATATTGGAATTCAACTTTATATTGATTATGACATCACCTAGTATTTTACACCCACATGGTCGTCTTCTCTTTATAGTTGTACCACTAACTTTCTCTCGTGCATGCATGCACACACGCTACCTCTCGGCATTATACATCGCACACACACAATATTTTTCTTCAGGTCGGTCTCCCATGCAAGCACACACACACACACACACACACACACACCTCCCCCTCTTCATCACTTCGGGCATTCTTTATCTCTCACATGCATGCACAAAGATCGATGTTCCTCTATGTGTGTATATATATAGCTAGGTATTTCTCAGTTTTCCACACAAACCGATTTATCTATATATCTAGTCAGGTCTCCCCCTCTATCCATCCCATGTACACATCGATCAATGTACCTCTCTATATAGGACTACATAGCTAGCTAATACACACACATTATCTATCCATCATCTCGATCCCTCTCATCATTCATGCCTTTTGCTTCATCTCTCGGACGCGCGCACAATGGCGAAGACAGGGGGCAGCAAGGGCCCTGGCCCCCCTAACATCATTATATTGAGGCTAATATGAATGTGATCAGTAGATCAATTGCTGGTAAGATGGTTTAAGTTGATGAATTGGCCCTCCCCATAAAGGATTAGCAATGCTTGGCCCCCTAGCTCATTTAATTTTCATGGATCTGCCAATGCACGCAACCGTGCAAGTTCTCGCCCCCTCTTTAAATACCGATCTCGCACTTGTGCACTCCTTCCTAGTCTCCCTCCACTTGGCCCTCACACCATCTTTCAGCCCCCCATATCACAGTGCTTGTACGCTCGTAGAGCTCTTCCCTCTATCTATCTCTATTGATATCTCGTGCGGTCGACCCCTCCCCTTGATAACCCACAAGTATAGGGGATCAGAATAGTTTTCGAGGGTAGAGTATTCAACCCAAATTTATTGATTCGACACAAGGGGAGCCAAAGAATATTCTCAAGTATTAGCAGATGAGTTGTCAAATCAACCACACCTGAAAGACTTAATATCCGCATCAAAGTATTTAGTAGCAAAGTAATATTGCAGTAACGGTAATGGTGGCAAAAGTAACAGTAGCAGTTTTGTAGTGATGGTGACAACAACAGTAACAAAAGTAACGAAGCAAGTATCAATATGAAACTAACTCGTAGGAACTGGGTCAATGATGGATAATTATGTCGGATGGCATTCATCATGCAACGGCTATAACATAGGGTGACACAGAACTAGCTCCAATTCATCAATATAATGTAGGCATGTATTCCAAATATAGTCATACATGATTATGGAAAAGAACTTGCATGACATCTTTTGTCCTACCCTCCCGTGGCAGCGGAGTCCTATTGGAAACTAAGGGATATTAAGGCCTCCTTTTAATAGAGTACCGGACCAAAGCATTACCACTTGGTGAATACATGAACTCCTCATACTACGGTCATCACCGGGAAGTGTCCCGACTATTGTCACTCCGGGGTTCCCGAGTCATAACACGTAGTAGGTGACTATTGACTTGCAAGATAGGATCAAGAACACAAATATATTCAAGAAAACATAATAGATTCAGATCTGAAATCATGGCACCCGTGCCCTAGTGAGAAGCATTAAGCATAGTAAAGTCATGGCAACATCAATCTTAGAACATATTGGATACTAGGGATCAAATCCTAACAAAACTAACTCAATTACATGGTAAATCTCATCCAACCCATCACCGTCCAGCAAGACTACAATGGGATTACTCACGCACGGCAGTGAGCATCATGAAATTGGTGATGGAGAAAGGTTGATGATGACGACAGCGACGATCTCAACTCTCTGGAGCCCCGAACGGACTCCAGATCTGGTGTCCCGAGGAAGAACAGGAGGTGACGACGACTCCGTATCGTAAAACACGATGAATACTTCTTTCTGATTTTTTTTCTCCTCGAACGTGAATATATGGAGTTAGAGTTGAGGTCGGTGGAGGTCCAGGGGGGCCAAAGGATGGAGAGCACGCCCCCACCCTTGTGGCCAGGGTGTCGGCCCCCTTCGGTTGATTCTTTCGCCAATATTTTTTATTAATTCCAAAAATCATATCTGTGAAGTTTTAGGTCATTCCGAGAACTTTTATTTCTGCACAAAAATAACACCATAGCAAAAAACAGCGTCAGTCCGGGTTAGTTCCATTCAAATCGTGCAAATTAGAGTCCAAAACAAGGGCAAAAGAGTTTGGAAAAGTAGACGCGATGGAGACGTATCACCCCTCCCTTCTCGTATATCACCCCAGCCCCATGCACATACATGTATGTATATAGGCCTCTCCTTCATACAAATTGCATTGACACGTATTCCCTCACCATATCTTATTAGTATCACTCACACAGACGGACTACGTGTGCGGAAGAGAAGAGGTGCACACACGCACTTGTTCCCACATAGAAACACGCGGGTGCAGGGTGGAGCACAACTCTACTTCTACTCTTGTAAAAACAGAGTTGGTGATGATGGTGTGCCTGCCATCCTGCAATGTAGGCCGTCCGATTTATACCTAACAGATAGGAAGGAAACTATGACAATTTTGCAAAAAGATACCCGCACTCCTCTTCACATTTGTAGATAAGGCCTTCTCTCGTTCATCCTTATCTCCCACAAGATAAACTATTCATATAAATGCATCTTGATGTTCCGTGCAACACACGGACATCTTGCTAGTTTGTACAAAAAAAGAGCGTATATAAAGACTTTAGATGATGCGCCACTAGTGTATATCTATACCTCTATATCTATATCTATATCTATACCCCTATACTGTGTGTGAATAACTTTGAAAGATGGCCATTGGATGAAGCCAATCCGATGATGCAGAGATGGAAAATCCGACCACTACTGGCCATTGGATATCATCTACATTCAACCAGATTCTGCCACATGTACAATCTACAAGACTCCATGGCTGAACTTAAGCATAATACACAAACCTCAAAGCACAAGCACTTCTCCTTTGTTCTAGAATCTTCTATATCATAATTGCCCAAACTTTTTTTTCCAGATGAATTGCTGTTATTTGTTTTTACTTTATGCTTTACAACACAAAATTCCATGAATCTTAAAATAGATTAACTTATTTTAAAAAAACTAATTGATTTTGAATGAGATGAACTATAAAAATTAAATGAACATCTACATCATGCATATATGACTCAAAGCTTACATGCTATAGTGTGGTATTTAATCATAATTTGGTTGGAAATCTCATGCGTGCAATGCGCGTGTACCTCACTAGTACTTCCAGTACGTGCAAAACACGTAAATTAGAATTCCAATGGCACGCTACACAATGTCTCTCCCTTTTCAGTTAATATATTATGATTTAAAAGACGTGTGTGGGGGGGCATCCATGAAGCCACGTGGTACATGTGGAGGTGTTGGTTCTTGTGTGGATTGATCACAGTGACATGTTGCTGGTTGTAGAAGAATGTACTCGTCCTTTCTCATGCACACTGGCAGTACGTGCACGAAGTGAAGATGTGCACGCACGCACTCAGTCCCCCACACGCACACGCGGGTACACGGTGGGACGCATTTTTGTACGAAGATCCACCCCATGTGATAATTTGACGCGTGTAAAGCCGTTCACTTAATTGATGGTCAATTAATACAGCGCATGCAAATTGAGTGGACGTGAGGGAGGAAGTAGTTGAGAATAACATTACTACTCCACTACTTGCATGCGAGTAGTTAAATCATGGGTTGCTACTTCCATTGGTCTTAGTATTTTGTGCCTTTTTTGACAATAATTTTAAGTAACACAATATTTATGCATGTCATAAAAAGTAATATCATCGAAAACTATGTTCAAATGTGATTCCAGTGATATAATTTTTGATGACATGCATTAACACTCTATTAGTTAATTGTTTGGTAGAAAATGGCACAAAATAAAAAGGGGGCTAATAAACCAGGACGCAGGCAGCATGATCAATTTTTGCTTGGGTTACTGTTGGTGGCCCTTGTATTTAAATATGGATGGAGTGGAGTAGTACTATCTTTATCTTAGCCTCATAGGGCTCTCCCAGCGCCTACGCTCTCCTCCCCGCCTAACCCATCGGATCACACCATGGAGCATCCCTTAGATCCCAGGAACCCGCGAGCTACCCTCTCGATGCGGCCCGCAACACTGCCGCCTTTGAGCAAAACCCACATGTGTTTCAGAGGGGATCCATTGCTCTGGAATCATAGATCGGTGGCGCCAGAGGACATGCAAGGGCTGCGTTTCAGGTGGTGGGCAGCAAGGGCAAATGGATCATGGAAGCGTCGGACCGATTGGAGACAAGTTCGAAGGAGCTGCGCCTGGCGAAGCACAAGGAGGAGGCGCAAGTTGGTCTCAGGGGAGAGATGCTGAGGGATGTCAGCATATGGCAGCGTCGCGTTGATTTTGAGCTGGGACTAATGGCAGAGATCATATTCACGGAGTCGACTGGAGAGGAAAGAATGCGCATCCCTGCGGAATGTCATGAGCAGCCGGTGCAACTGTTCAAATGGGTGGTGGGAGAAGCCAAATCGCAGAACCAGCTGCGCCGCCGCCGCTGGGCATGCATCTTTAGCGAGGTGAGCTGCCCTCCTTCCCCACCAGCAATGCAGTGACCTACTCGGTTGCTACTGCTGTGAACTTGTGGCGCCACATCAGTTTGCAACCGTGACAATCACTACATCTATATGTATTGTATTCTTGTGAAAATACTTGGTCGTTTGAAACAATATGGTAATTGATTTATCACTAGTTTTTGAATGCTTGGTCGTGAGAATCACCCGAAGCCACACCCACAAGTCTCCATCACGTAATACTTATGATTGGTCAGACCCGCGTCTCACCGAAGGGACATGCATTGGCTTGGTGTGACATGTACGACTAGTTACATCATTGACTTGTGCGACCGCATTTGAGCAGTAGTACTTGAAAATTGTGTTCCAAGAAACTCATCGGGAGCCGTTTCAGGCCTCGAAATCAAAACCATCAATTAATCTTTAGCTTGTCCCCATCACATTCCAAAGTAGTACTACCATGCTATAATTAAGTGCAAACCTGCTCACACCTAGTATGTATCAAACTTGAATATGTTCCCACTATGCATGTTTTAGTACTAGTGCTAGTACTAGGTTATAAAAAGGGGAACTACCTAGCCGAAAATTACTCTACCTTCCTCCTCACAAGTTTTCTTATTCGTCTATTCTTGCCATGGCCGGTGTGGAGAGTTCTAGGTCAAGAACTACTCATAACAAGGGTGCGGTGACCAAGGCCGTGAAAAAAAAGAGAGGGCTCACCGCCTCGCAGAGACCTCAAAATATCTATCACGGGCAGGCGAGGGCTCCCAGGAGCGCCCTAGCCGCGGAGGCGAACATGTCAAGCTGGTGGTGCTTGAGTCGTTATCCCTCGACGACATGCCCGATCACCTCAATAAGCAGAAGGAGTTCATCGACGGCTTGGTGGAGTTGCTGAAGGAGAGCCTTGACGACATGCCTACTGAGCTCAATAAGCAGGAGGAGTTGACCACCGACTTGGGGATGCTGCTGAAGGAGAGCATTGCCTCGGGTAAGAACGTGACCGGCGAAATCCAGCAACTTCAGGAGGATGATACGTTGAAGTCTTGGATGTTTAATAGGCTTTATCATTCACTTTTATGTCATTTTTGGGACTAACCTACTAACCCAAGGCCCCAGTCCAGATTGTTGTTTTTTTTGCCTATTTTAGAGTTTGCAGAAAAAGAATATCAAACGGAGTCCAAACGGAATGAAACCTTTGCGAGAGGTATTTTTTGGAGAAAATCACGCTCGGGAAACTTCAGGACCAAGTCAGGGGATAGAAGGGCTGCCCTCGAGGGTGGGGGGCACGCCCCCTTCCCAGGGCGCGCCCCCCCTACCTCGAGGCTGGCTCGTGTGGCCCCCGGTGCCCTCCTTCTTTCTATATATACCTACATACCCCAGAAACTCCATACGCAGAGAGAAAACACTAATTCCACCGCCGTAGCTTCCGTTCCCGTGGAGATCCCATCTTGGAGCCTGTTCCGGGAGGGGGTTTCATCACGGAGGCCTTCATCATCATCATCATCATCGCCCTCACCATGAGTTGTGAGTAGTTTACCACAGACCTTCGGGTCCATAGCTAGTATCTAGATGGCTTCTTCTTCTCTCTCCAGATCACAATACAAAGTTCTCCTCGGTCTTCGAGGAGATCTATTCGATGTAATCTCTTTTTGCGGTGTGTTTGTCGAGATCCGATGAATTGTGAGTTTATGATCAAGGTTATCTATGAAAGATATTTGGTTCTTCTCTGAACTTTTTATGTGTGCTCATAATATCCTTGCAAGTCTCTTCGAATTATTGGTTTGGTTTGGCCTACTAGATCTAAAGTTCTTGCAATGGGAGAAGTGCTTGGCTTTGGGTTCAATCTTGCGGTGTCCTTTCCCAGTGACAGTAGGGGCAGCAAGGCATGTATTGTATTGTTTCCATCGAGGATAAAAAGATGGGGTTTTCATCATATTGCTTGAGTTTGTCCCTCTACATCATGTCATCTTGCTTAAGGCGTTACTCTGTTCGTATGAACTCAATACACTAGATGCATGCTGGATAGCGATCGATGTGTGGAGGAATAGTAGTAGATGCAGAATCGTTTCAGTCTACTTGTCTCGAACGTGATGCCTATATACAATGATCATGCCTAGATAGTCTCATAATTATTCGCTTTTCTATCAATTGCTCGATAGTAATTTGTTTACCCGCCGTAGAATACCGCTATCATGAGAGAAGCCACTAGAGAAAACTATGGCCCCCGGGTCTATTCTCAACATATCAATCTACATCTACTTTACTTTACCGCTTTTATTTGCTGTTTTATTAAACCAAAAATACAAAAAATATAAACTATCATCTCTATCAGATCTCACTTTCGTAAGTGACCGTAAAGGGATTGACAACCCCTTATCGCGTTGGCTGCGAAGTTCTTATTTGTTTGTGCAGGTGCGAGGGACTCGCGCGTGGTCTCCTACTGGATTGATACCTTGGTTCTCAAAAACTGAGGGAAATACTTACGCTACTGTGCTGTATCTCCCTTTCCTCTTCGAGGGAATACAACGCAAGCTCAAGAGGTAGCAAGAAGAATTTTTGGCGCCGTTGCCGGGGAGACTTACGCAAAAGTCATATACCAAGTACCTATCACAAACCCTTATCCTTCGCATCACATTTATTTGCCTCTCGTTTTCCTCTCCCCCACTTCACCCTTGCCGTTTTATTCGCCCTTCTTCACCATGTGTTTATCGTTCGCTTGCCTCTTGTTTGCTTGTGTGCTATGTGCCCTCAATTAGCTTGCATCTTCGCTTGCTAAAGTATGGATCCTCATCCACTTGCTAATCTCTTTAAGAGATCCAATTATGTTGAACCTATTGCTAGTGAGCTGCGTGCACTAGATTATCTTTATGGGGTTTTGCTTGAAATTTATGAATCTGAAAATTGTGAGGAATTGTTGAAAGAAAAAGTGATTCATGTTAGCTCCTTAAATAAAAAGCATGATTGCAATGATGTTACTATAAATTCTATTGATGTCAATTGTGCTAATAATATGCAAAACCCTAAGCTTGGGGATGCTAGTTTTGCTATGTCTACTACTTGTTACAATGATCATGATTGGGGTGATGCTTCTTACGATCTTGAAAATTTATTTCAACTCCATGATGAATATGAGATTGATAATAATGTTTGCAATACTATTGAAAGTGGGTTTGGAGAGGTCATGACTTTAGTTAATGCTAATCCCACTATTTTGGAAGAGTGTCAACTTTGCATGCATGTGGATCGTGTTGAGAATATGTTATGTGATAGCTATTTTGTTGAATTTGATCATGAACCTACATGCAATTATTATGAGAGAGGGAAATATGGTTGTAGAAAATTTTATGTTACTAAATTAGCTCTCGTTATGTTGAGATTGCTATTGTTTCTTTCTCCTTCCTTGCATATGCTAGATCTTGCTTGTCTTGGTAATTTGTTTTCCTATAATATGCCTATGCATAGGAAGTATGTTAGACTTAGATGCGTTTGTCACATGCTTTATGATGCTCTTTGTGTGCTTCAATTCTTATCTTTCATGATAGCCACTTATAGATTGCCTTCCAAAGATGGCAATACCTAGAAATATCTTGTATCGTGCCTAGCTAGGGGCGTAAAACGATAGCGCTTGTTGGGAGGCAACCCAATTTTATGTTTTTTGTTTTTGTTGCTGTTAGGGAATAAATATTGCATATAGACTCTGATTAGATGTGGTTTCATGTTTTGTTTAGTGTTTGTGTCAAGTAGAACCTTTGGTAACTCTTGTGTGAAGTTTATATGATCTTGCTGTGAAAAACAGAATCGTTAGTGCTTGCTAAAGTAGTCGTGGGATTTTACTGGAGCGTGATTTTTAGTTGATTCTTTTTGATGCTGATTGGTAGACAAATTGCCCAAATTTACCAATTTAGTTTGAATTTTTTGGAGTTCCAGAAGTAGGCGAACCCTGCAGATTACTACAGTCTGTTCTGTCTTTGACAGATTCTGTTTTTCGTGTGTTGCTTGCTTATTCCGATGCATCTATGAGTAATATTGGAGGATATGAACCATAGAGAACTTGGAGTACAGTAGGTTTAAAACCAATATAAACAAACAATGAATTCATTTTTGTACCTTTGAGTAGTGGTTTGCTTTCTCATACTAACGGAGCTCACAAGAATTTTTGTCTAAGTTTTGTGTTGTGAAGTTTTCAAGTTTTGAGTATTGCTTTGATGGACTATGGAACAAGGAGTAGCAAAGGCCTAAGCCCGGGGATGCCTAAGGCACCCCAAGTAAATTCAATATAATCAAAAGCCTAAGTGTCACACCCTGATTTTCATGCCACAACACTTAAGCTTCTAATCGTGCTAAAATATGGTTTAACAAAAACTTTTGAGTGTTTTTGACCTTGCTTGATTGGTTTTATGTTTGCTGTTTGCTAGTGCTCTAAAAATCAAATAAATCCTCCGACTCTTATACTTCATCTCCTTGATCCAAAACCTTGTCCCAATGATCATGCCATGTGTATAGATCAGTATAGTATTTTCTTATAAAAATATTTTGGCCAAATAGTATTTTCTAAAATTAGCTTTCCAAAAACCCCTGAATTGAGGTTTGCACTGCAAGTACCTTATTTAGGGTGTGAAAAATCTTTTAAAAAAGTATATTTGAACCCTATTAGATATAGGACTCCCATAAACCACAAAATTATAATTTTAAAAGTTATTTTTATATTTTATTTAAATGCTTTTTCTTTAGGCCAGAAATGGTCTTTAATAGGGAAAAATTATTTAATTATTTTCAATAATACCAACACGCCGTCTGATCCAAGATTAGCAACCTCTCTTTCTCTCATAGAGGGAACCTCACTGACGCATTCAGGGCTCTGCAATTGCCAAAATTCAGGGAAACTCATAGGACATATATTGTCCATATATAAGAGTTTCAACACATGGTCATTTTCAAAATATTGGACAAATTCTTCCAAAACCCTTTCTGGATATTTCAAGCTTTCGAAATATTTACAAATGAAATGTTCTCCAAAAATTCCATGGAAATTCCATCATGTCAAATATGACATATGTGATCATCTTACAAGGCCTCATGCCTTGAAGATCAAGAAAACATCATCTAATCCCCTCAAAACCATTTCTGTCCATTTTGAAGTTTGAGCAACTTTACATTGCTAAACTTGTCCAAATGCTCTCAAACTTGGTGCACATGCTCAAATGAGGTAAATATGCATCTATGCCAAATGGCACAAGTTTTGGAGAAGGATAACTTGATCTAAGTGCCCCAAAACCTTTTTTGACCAGATCCAAATTTGAACAACTCTACATTGCCAACTTCTTACTTGGGGCCTCAAAATTTGTGGACATGTTCACAACCCCAAATGATGACACTACACCAAGTGGTGCATCAAGGAGAGATGATTTGCTTAACCTAATCTTGAGAAACCCATTTCTGTTGATTTCTAGGGTTCACCAAAGTTACATTGGCAACTTTGCCCAAATGAGCTCAAATTTGGTGAAAGGGCCTAAATGTATGTGCCATTTGACCCTGTTAAGTCTCATGTCAATTGTAAGTCATTTGCTTGCCCAAAACCACATCAAACACCTTCTGACATTTTACCAAAACCACAGTTTTGCCCCCTTTTACTATTCTACTTGAGCTCAACTTTTTACCACAGCTTCTCCTAGTCATCTTCTACCTCCAGTAACTTCCCCATGGCCAGAGCTCAATGATTGAGGGGTGAAATCCCCATTTTACTCTTCTGGACAGCAGCATTCTCCTCCTTTCTCACCTCCCTCCTCACTCCAGTGGCCCTCCAGGGCATCCCAGGCCGTCTGTGCATTGTTTACTACCCCTAGAGCTGTTGGACATTGGGGGACACGGCCAGAGTGCAACAACATGCCCATGCCGGCCAAAGTCACGCTCTGGAGCGCGCTATAGTGCGCCAAGGTAGTGTAGCTCGGCCCTCCCGAGGCACCCAGGCGGCATTGGGCAGAGCGAGCGTGTCCATCGAGGTCGCCTCGACGTCCACGACACGCCTCGCTGTCGGGCCCCTCCTCCCTTGCCCTCCTTATCCCTCTGTGAGCTCGCCCGAGCGCGTCCATGGACATTGCTCACTGTGCATCGCTGCCCCTCTATTTAGAGGCCCTCCCGAGCTCTCATGTGGCCTCTTTCCACTTCCCCTCTCTCACGCGAACCCCCTGGACAAGCTCCCTCTCCCCCTGGTGCTCTCCTTCCCTCTCCAAGGCCACCATGGCCGCCGTCGGCCTCTGCCCGGCTCTGGGGAACCAGCTCTGGGGAACCAGAGCCTCCCCTCTTCTCTGTTGGCCACCAGGAGGAGGACCGCAGGACCGCGGAGCCCCCCACTCCTTCCTTCCCTTTCCCTAGCACCCCTGGCGTCGCACCCGTCTTCTCTCGAAGCCGGCCACCGACGCCAAGGCCGCCGTCGCTCCTGTTCCTCCCGGCCTGCTTGAAGACCCGGGATGGACGCGTCTCGCTTCCCTGAACCCTTCGGTGCGTCGGGCATCACCGGGGACGGCCGCGGTCACTGGGGATCGGCGCCGGCGTGCGCTCTGCCTCGCCTCCTCTGCTTCAGACGGGTGAAGAAGTAGGAGCTGCGTCAGCAGTGGGCCCCTCCCGTCAACAACTCGGCGCATGCCTGAGCCACTGACCGGTGGGCCGGCCCCATTTAAATGGACACGGGTCCATCTGGCACCCGCCTTCCGTGCAGGAAGGCGTAATAGCCAAATACGCTGTCGGTGTCGCCCTTTGCCCGCGTGGTTGAGCCACTGGGCCGGCCCAGTAGCGTTCCGGCGCTACTCTTCGCTCAGTGCACGCCAGTGCAGGGTGTAATCCAGCCCATCTAGGTAGTTGCCCTTTCCTTTTCTTTTTCTGTAAACTTCCAAAATCCTTAAAGAAATCAAATGGATTCCAAATTTGATGATTCAAATTCCTAGGAGTTTCTAAAATCCTGATCTACCTGTTGGTGCAACATGCACATTTTTCCAGAAACTTTTTTTTCACAAATATTATCAAATGTCATTATTCCATTTTCTGTGATGAACTTTAGAAAATCACAGAGAGCTCAAATTTGATCCAAATGCACTGGTTCAAATTCCTAGATGCTTGTAATATCCAAACTTAGTTTTGGAACATTTTTATTAATACTTTATGTACCCCAAAAAATAATGGCCTATTTCTTCATATTTATCAACTTTGCAAAATCCAAGGAAATTCATTTGAACTTCAAATCCAGTGAAACCAACTCCTAGATGCTTCTAAAATCATGATTTGTTAAATAGGTGCCTTTGCTCATTATTCAAAAATATATTTCTGTACACTTCTTTCAAATCCATAAACCCCTTGATTCCATCATATTGAAATGTGCCAAACCATCCAATGATCACACTCCAATGAAACCACCTTGGTTATTTTTCATATGACCAGAGGTATCCTAGAAAAGTCCAACTCCTATTTTTAGAGCACTTTTATTTTTGCTTTGTTGCGTTGCTTATTATGATTGTTTGCATCGTTAGTTGACCAAATAAACAGAGTACTCGGAGATGGACCAGAAGGTTTGAAGACTCGGAAGGATAAGGCAAGCAGCCCTTTGACCATGTTTGAGAAACCTTTTTATGCATGTCATATAGTACCATAATGTTGTTGCCACGGAATCATGATGAGGTGGAACCACTTTGATGGTTTTCCACTGCACTTCCTCGTTGATACTTGCATTGTGCATGACCCTACCTTCTTATGAGGGTTATGCCGGTGGGAGTAGTTAGATGTATGCTATAGTAGTTGGCTACGCAAATGGGTCAGGGTTATGCATTGAGAGAAACAAGTGCGGTTTGACATACTTGCAAATGACCCAGTGGGTGCCACTAATGCCCCTTGGAGACGATGAGGAACTAGGGCACTACTTGTTGAAGAAGTAGTGTACCGAGGCTTGATGAAAGTGTTGTTTACAGAGATGGATTAGATTTATGTGTGACTACCGTCCCAACCAAACATGTGCAACCACTCTACCCCTTATGGGACGGGGCATTATTGAGTACATAGGCTGATACTAGCATGGTGCCCATATCACTAGTGATGGGGGAGACTTGAGGTCACTCCCGGGACGGGGTCGTGCTTGGATAGGCGACCATGACTATTTTTACAGGGCACCGGACACACCGTTGGTCCCTTCGTGTACGCGTGACAAAAAAAGGGCAAGTCCCATGACCTATTGATTGTACCCGAGGGCCGTGCACCAACGAGTGGACCCTATGTTAGTGTCGTCTAGGGAAAGGTAATGACCTGGTGCTTCCCCCGAGTGCTTGAGGTACTGCAGGATCGTGGGTGACACGAAAGCTTCCCGGATCTTGTGGGTAAAGTGCGCAACCTCTGCAGAGTGTCAAACTATTCGAATAGCCGTGTCCACAGCCAAGGACAGTTGGGTGGTGCTACTTAGACTATGTCCATAAGTTTTTGGAAAACAACACGGTTCGGGTAAATCTGTTGATGTGATTGTGAGAAAGTCACGATGAAAGTGAGCAAGAGTTGTTCATGACTCTTTCTCGATATTGATGACTGAAACCTCCTGATACTTGTTGCAGACACATGCATGTCCATGTTTTATGTTGATCATACTTGCATATGAAAAACTAGCTTTCCGCAAAACTGCCAATTTAGCAGTAGAGCCTTGCATAATTATTCTGTCATCACACTTGGGTTGCTTCCGAGTACATTCAAAGTACTCATTGGCTTGCCACTGGTTATTTTATTGGCCAGGCATGAGAGAACAAGATATGATGAAGATTTCTTGGTGACGAACATGCGAGCTAGGACGCTTTCCAGTCAGAATGCCTGTAGGGTTAAGGCAGATGGCATGGGTCCAAGTTGTTATTAAAGTTTTCTGCTGCGATGATATACTCAAGACTTGACCATAATGGTCCTATTTGTGTAATACAGTATGTATGGATGTAAGACTCTTGTTATTCAGCTTCTGTGTGTTCAGTGAGCATTGATCTCTGGGATCACTCTACACGAGCATTCGGTGATCACGACTTATGAGTCGGGGTCCCCACACTAAGCTTGGGGATGCCCCGGGAAGGCACCCCCTCTTTCGTCTTCATCCATCTGTAACTATACTTGGAGCTATATTTTTATTCGCAACATGCTATGTGTTTTGCTTGGAGCGTCTTGTATAATTTGAGTCTTTGCTTGTTAATTTGCCACAATCATCCTTGATGGACACACCTATTTCATAGAGTTAAACATGGCCTAGAAATGATTAGAACACTCTTTGTGCTTCAATTATATCTTTTGAGTTGAATAGTTTTTGCTCTAGTGCTTCACTTATATCTTTTAGAGCATGGTGGTGGTAATATTTTGTAGAAATTGTTGAACTCTCATGCTTCACTTATATCTATTTGAGAGTCTATTAAAACAGCATGGTAAAGTGTTTAGGCTAAATAAACTAGTCTTCACATGATAAACATCCAATGTCAATGGAGTAACAAAATTCACACCAAGTGCATTGAATAGAATGAGATGTTGGATGCTTGATAATTGTTTTGAGACATGAGGATAGTGATATTGGAGTCATGCTAGTGGAGTTATTATGAAATTAATAAATACTTGTGTTAAGGTTAGTGATTCCCATATCATGCACGTATGGTGAACCGCTATGTGACGAAGTTAGAGCATGAGGTATTTGTAGAGTGCCAACCTTTGTGTGGAGGTCGGGGGCGCGCGATGGTTAACTCCTACCAACCTCCCCCCTAGGAGCATGCGTTGATTGCTTTGTCTTGATGACTCGTAAATTTTTGCAATAAGTATATGAGTTCTTATGACTAATGTTGAGTCCATGGATTATACACACTCTCACCCTTCCGCCATTGCTAGCCTCTCTTGTACCGCGCAACTTTCCCCGGTACCACAAACCCACTATATATCCTTCCTCAAAACAACCACCATATTGTTCCTCAAAACAGCCACCTTACCTACCTATCATGGCATTTCCATAGCCATTCCGAGATATATTTCCATGTAACTTTCCACCGTTCCGTTTATATGACACGCATCATATTGTCATAGTGCCATGCATGATCATGTAGTTGACATCGTAGTTGTGGAAAATCCACCATGCATAATTCTTCATATGTGTCGCTCTTGATTCATTGCTCATACTGGTACACCGCCGGAGGCATTCATGTAGAGTCATACGTGTTGTAGTATCGAGTTGTAATTTCGAGTTGTAACAAAAAGTGTGATGATCATCATTATTAGAGCATTGTCCCATGTGAGGAAAGGCCAATAAAAAAAGAGATGGCCCAAAAAAAATATAAAGAGGGGCTAATAAAAAAAGAGAAGAAGCCCCTCCAAAGTAGCACCATGATCTTCATTGTAGAGAGTCTCATGCTTAGTCACTTTCATATGCTAGTGGGAATTTTCATTATAGAACTTGGCTTGTATATTCCAACAATGGGCTTCCTCAAATGCCCTAGGTCTTCGTGAGCAAGCAAGTTGGATGCACACCCACTAGTTTCTTTTGTTGAGCTTTCATTCATATTTAGCTCTAGTGCATCCGTTGCATGGCAATCCCTACTCATTCACATTGATATATATTGATGGGCATCTCCATAGCCCGTTGATACGCCTAGTCGATGTGAGACTATCTCCCTCCTTTTTGTCTTCTCCACAACCACCTCTATTCCACCCATAGTGCTATATCCATGGCTCACGCTCATGTATAGCGTGAAAGTTGAAAGGTTTGAAAAGATAGAGTATGAAAACAAATGCTTGGCTGAAATCGGGGTTGTGCATGATATGAATATTTTGTGTGATGAAGAGGGAGCATAGCGAGACTATATGATTTTGTAGGGATAACTTTCTTTAGCCATGGTATTTTGAGAAGACATGATTGCTTTGTTAGTGTTGCTTGAAGTATTGTTATTTCTTATGTCAATATAGACTTTTATCTTGAATCTTTCAGATCTGAACATTCATGCCACAATTAATAGAATTACATTGAAAAACTATATTGGTTAGCATTCCACATCAAAAATTCTTTCTTTATCATTTACATACTCGAGGACGACCAGGAATTAAGCTTGGGGATGCTTGATAAGTCTCCAATGTATCTATAATTTTTTATTGTTCCATGCTATTATTTATGAAGTCTTGGATGTTTAATGGGCTTTATCATTCACTTTTATATCATTTTTGGGACTAACCTACTAACCCAAAGGCCCAGTCCAGATTGTTGTTTTTTTGCCTATTTCAGGGTTTTGTAGAAAAAGAATATCAAACGGAGTCCAAACGGAATGAAACCTTCGCGAGAGATATTTTTGGAGAAAATCACGCTCGGGAAACTTCAGGACCAAGTCAGGGGACATAAGGGCTGCCCTCGAGGGTGGGGGGCGCGCCCCCCTTCCCAGGGCGCGCCCCCTGCCTCGAGGCTGGCCCGTGTGGCCCCCAGTGCCCTCCTTCTTCCTATATATACCTATGTACCACAGAAACTTCATACGCAGAGGGAAAACCCTAATTCCACCGCCGTAGCTTCTGTTCCCGTGGAGATCCCATCTTGGAGCCTGTTCCCGGAGGGGGATCCATCATAGAGGCCTTCATCATCATCATCGCCCTCACCATGAGTTGTGAGTAGTTTACCACAGACCTTCGGGGCCATAGCTAGTATCTAGATGGCTTCTTCTCTCTCTCCGGATCTCAATACAAAGTTCTCCTCGGTCTTCGAGGAGATCTATTCGATGTAATCTCTTTTTGCGGTGTGTTTGTCGAGATCCGATGAATTGTGAGTTTATGATCAAGGTTATCTATAAAAGATATTTGGTTCTTCTCTGAACCTTTTGCTCATAATATCCTTGCAAGTCTCTTCTAATTATTGGTTTGGTTTGGCCTACTAGATCTATAGTTCTTGCAATGGGAGAAGTGCTTGGCTTTGGGTTCAATCTTGCGGTGTCCTTTCCCAGTGACAGTAGGGGCAGCAAGGCATGTATTGTATTGTTGCCATCGAGGATAAAAAGATAGGGTTTTCATCATATTGCTTGAGTTTATCCCTCTACATCATGTCATCTTGCTTAAGGCGTTACTCTGTTCGTATGAACTCAATACACTAGATGCATGCTGGATAGCGGCCGATGTGTGGAGGAATAGTAGTAGATGCAGAATCGTTTCGGTCTACTTGTCTCAGACTGTCGGTGTACTAAAGTAGGGGTACCTTAGTATCCCGACTTGTGCATGGGCAGTAGCAGCGTCCCGTGGCAGGGCTTGCCACGCGCCCGCCAAGACCCACTATGGTTCCTTTGGAGCCATTCAAGAACAAAGTATTCAAGTTAAAGAAACAAGACCCCGGCAAGAGGAGCTTGCCGGGAAGGCCGCTCCAGGCTCAAGACCACCCCTTTGTCACAAAACCCTGGCAAGAGGAGCTTGCCAGGAAGGCCAAACATGGCATTTCAGGAGACTTGCCGTGGCGCGTCGCGCGCCCCGGCAAGACCCGGATAGCGACAAGCTCCCAGGCGCGACAAGTTAACAACCGCGGCAAGGTGCAAGCCGCGGCAAGCTTCCACTACGTGCCCACGCTCCAGCTCATCCGGCCACGCGTCGCCCTGGGGCCCTTCCAGGTGCACGTGGCGGAAGGCTGTGCAGCCTGGGGTACACGGTGGCGAGCTGCGATGACGAGGCCACCATCGTGGCGGACGGAGACGCCCTGACGGGCGCTTTTTGCACTGTTTGGGGCGACGGTGACGGGCATTTAATGCCCTTGTCCCCTGCCGTCAGGGTTAGGTAAAGAGCACTATGCATACACTGTTCCAACTACCACCATTTTTACGTTTTTACCCTCGACTGCGTTGCCACCTGTCGGTGACCCCTTGACCTATAAAAGGAGGCCCATGCACAACGTAGAGGGGGTTCCGATCTTCGATCACTCTCACGCTCGGTGTTGCTAGCGACAAGTACTGTAGCCTCTCTCGCTCCCGAGCTCAGAACACAATACAAACCAAGGCAGGAGTAGGGTTTTACGCATCCGTGCGGCCCGAACCTGGGTAAACTGCTCGCGTGCACGCTTCGATCCGCTCTTCGTGCATCCTCCGCCCCCTTGCCGTACCGAAAAGGGGCTCCGGTCCCTTAGGTGTTCGTGGGCGATCAGTTTCCCCGACATCTTTGGCGCGCCAGGTAGGGGGTCCGTCGAGGTTGTGTGAACCCGATCCAGTGTTCACGCGAGCGAAAACTTCAGCGACTTCATCTACTTCATCGACATGCCGCCGAAGAAGAAGGCTTCGGAGGTAGCAGGCCCGTCCGCGTCGATCCCGCCACCGCCAGAGCCAACGGTTGGTGGGGTAGACGCCGACGGAAGGGCGGACACCGGCGAGGAGACTCACGGCATCGCCAAATCCAAGGACAAGACGGACGACCGAGCGCACTCCAAGACCTCGGCGTCCGTGCACGCACCACGCCCCTCTCAGGAGGTGCCGGACCGACAGCGACGTGGTACCCAAGGTACCATACGCTTGCTGGGACAAGGCCAAACTGGCGGGTCGCGGGACGCTCAAGGCCAACGCGCTGGCACGAGTAAGGCGCGATCGCCGGGGCGAGAACCTGCTCCTTCTAACACAGTTAGAAGTCCGAGCATATCTCGCTCCTCGCACCGCTCGCCACCGCTCCCCTCCACTCCAGCAGAAGCTCTAGCCCGAGCTCGGCTGCTCCTCGACTTCCCTCCAGCGGCAGACAAGGCCGATGATTGGAGGGCCACCATCCAAAGCCTCATCGCCTTCGCCAATAACGACACTCCGCAGCAGCCGACGACGTCGCGGCCGCGACAAGTTAGCCAGGCGCGGGCTGATGGCGACAAGACCACCGGGGGTGCAACTACCGTGCACTCCCCGCTCCGAAGACCGAGATCGCCGACTCGCCGGTTCAACATCGACGACGACTCTACGGCGTCGTCGGATCCACGAGCTCGCCGCGATCAACGCCAAGTCCTCGACGACAGACGACAAGAAGACGCTCGAACTCGCATCGAGCGTCGAAGAGAAGCGCAGCGGCAATCTGACCAGCGCGCTGGGCCCGCTGTCGACGCGCACGCGCCCGGAGAACGAGGCGACTTGCCGTACGCGGCGGGTTGCCCTGCGTTCACCCGTGAGCTGCGGCAAGTCCAGTGGCCCAGCATGAAAAACTTCAAGCCCGACGTACCCGAGAAGTACGACGGCAAAACTCATCCGTCAGAGTTCCTCAGCATCTACACCATTGCGGTGCAGGCTGCCGGGGGACGAGACGAGAAGATACTAGCGAACTACTTCCCGCTTGTGCTCAAGCCGAATGTCAGATCTTGGCTCATGCACTTGCCGGAGAACTCTATTTCTTCTTGGGCCGACCTGTGCCACCAGTTTGTCGGCGCCTTCACAGGTGGCCACAAGCCTCATGGCCAGGAGAGTGACCTTCATATACTCGCCCAGAAGGAAGGAGAGTCCCTGCAAAAGTACATCCAGAGATTCAGCCACGTCCAGCACAACATCCCGGACGTCCACCCTGCCGCGGTTATTACCGCGTTCCATCAGAACGTGCGTAACCGCATGATGAGGGAGGAAATGGCGATGTGCAAGATCCAAGACGTCAGCGAGCTTTATGCCCTGGCCGACAAGTGTGCACGCGCTGAAGAGGGGAGGAGACTCCCCGGAGAGGATGCTGGAGCAGGAGGAGCAGATAGTGAGGATCCCACCCCGGCAAGGAAGAACCGGCGGCGGAACAGCAAGAAAAAGAAGAACAAGGAAGTACTGGTCGTTGAGCAGTCCGGCTAGGAGGCTGGTGCCAAGAAAGCTCAGGCTGGTGGCTCCGGCAAGGAAGCTGCCACTGTAGCGGCCGCCGACAAGCAGGACGGCTTCGACAAGCAGTACTGCAAGATCCACCGCACCAAGGGCCACGATCTCCAGAACTGCAAAAGGGTCGAGTACCTCGTCGAACAGCAGAAGGCTGAGTACGAGCGACGCGACAAGGAGAAGGCCCAGGGAGGTGGAGGAAAGTCCGGCAAGAAGCGGCCATTCAATGGCCGGGGAGGACGCCGCGGCAAGGCCAAGCAGCGGCAAGGAGATAGACCTCCCCGCGGCCGCGACAAGGACGAAGACAACGACGATGACGAAGACATGGACGACGGAGACAACAGCAAGCAGGAGTTTCAGAAGGCCACAGAAGTTCTGTGCGTCGATGGAGGTGCCTCTCTGCATACTTCCCACCGCCAACTCAAACAATGGGTGCGGGAAGTTAATGCAGCAGAGCCACCCGTCGAGTCGCGCAAACTCCTGAAGTGGTCCAGCACGCCCATCATCTTCGACATTGAGGACCACCCTGATCGTACAACTGCGGTCGGGTGCTTGCCGATGTTGGTTTCGCCAACCATCCGCAACCTCAAGGTCACCAAGATGCTGGTTGACGGCGGGGCCGGCCTGAACCTGATCTCCTCTGCTGTGGTCTGGAAACTACAGATCCCCGACGACGAGCTCGAGGAAACCGGCACGTTCCAAGGGATCAACCCGGGAAGGAGCAAGCCGAAGGGGAAGATCACATTGCCAGTAACCTTTGGCGGAGAGCTAAATTTCAGGACTGAGAGGATCACCTTTGACGTTGCCGATATCCCGTTGCCATACAATGGGATACTTGGCCGTCCGGCGCTCGCCAAGTTCATGGCAGCCTCTCATTACGCCTACAACATGATCAAGATGCCAGGCCCGATAAGCGTCATCTCTGTCCCCGGCGACAAGAAGGACGCGCTTACCTGCGCCGACAAGATTTACCGGGACGCAGCAGCTGCTACAGATAGCAAAGCACTTGCCGCTGAAGCTCCTGGGGGGAAGAACAAGACCAAGTCCGGCAGGAGCTCTGGGGCCCACTCCGGCAAACGCACCTCCTCGGAGTGCTGCGCTGCCGTCGAGGACGCACCATCGAGCTCCACCGGCAAGTGCAAGAAAGGAATGGCAGCTCCACCTGCAACCAAGAAGGTGTCCGCCAAGGAGGACGGCACTGGTGGTACTTTCACCATCAGTGCCACGCTCGATCCTAAATAGGAAAGTGCGCTCGTTGCTTTCCTGCGGGCGAATGTCGACGTGTTTGCATGGCAACCGTTTGACATCCCCGGCGTTCCCAGGAAAGTGATTGAGCACAAGCTTGCCGTTTGTCCTTACGCGCGGCCCATCAAGCAGAAGGTCAGAAAGCAAGCGGTGGAGCGCCAAGAGTTTATTGCTGAAGAAATCAAGAAGCTGGAAGCAGCAGGCCTTGTCAGAGGTGTACTTCATCCCACGTGGTTGGCCAACCCTGTTGTCGTGCGCAAAGCAAATGGGAAGTGGAGGCTTTGTATAGACTTCACCGATGTGAATAAAGCTTGTCCTAAAGATCCATTTCCCTTGCCGCGCATTGAGCAGATCGTTGACTCCACGGCTGGATGTGAGTTGCTTTCGTTTCTTGATGCATACTCCGGATACCACCAGATATTTATGGTTGAAGAAGATGAAGAGAAGACCGCATTCATTACTCCATGTGGCACTTATTGCTTCATACGCATGCCCTTTGGATTGAAGAATGCAGGTTTAACGTTTGCAAGGGTAGTCCACACTGCTTTTGAACCACAGATACACAGGAATGTAGAAGCTTACATGGATGATATAGTGGTCAAGAGCAAGGACAAAGATACCCTGATTCAAGATCTAGATGAAACTTTTGTGAATCTGCGCAAGATACAACTCAAGCTTAACCCCGAGAAGTGTGTGTTCGGAGTCCCCTCCGGCAAGCTTCTCGGGTTCTTTGTGTCCCAGAGGGGGATTGAAGCCAATCCCGACAAGATCAAAGCCATTGAGCAGATCGAAGCTCCGAAGCGCATCAAGGATGTACGAAGACTTGCCGGTTGTGTGGCTGCTCTCAGCAGGTTCATTTCTAAGTCCGCAGAACGTGCCCTGCCGTTTTTCAAAATCTTGAAAAGGGCAGGTCCAATGAAATGGACTCCGGAAGTGGAGGCAGCGCTGCAAGACTGGAAAGGGTACCTGTCCTCCACTCCAATACTTGTCGCACCTAGGCCACAAGAGAAGTTGCTGCTGTACTTAGCAGCAACCAATCAAGTGGTTAGTGCTGCGTTAGTAGCGGAAAGGGAGGCAGATGAGGAGCCCACAACCCCGGCAAGCGCATCCAACGACAAGCAGGGGGCTTCCCCGACAAGCTCTGGCCCCGACAAGGATGAGTCTGCGCAGATGCAAGAAGAGGTGCGGAAGAAGATGGTGCAGCGCCCAGTTTACTTTGTCAGTCCCCTCTTGCAGGGGGCTAGGTCAAGATACTCTGGGGTGCAGAAGCTGCTTTTCGGCCTCCTCATGGCCTCGAGAAAGCTGCGCCACTACTTCCAAGCACATGAGATAACAATGGTCACTCGCTTTCCGCTGAAAAGGATATTGCAAAATCCAGAAGCAACAGGCAGGATTGTCGAGTGGGCACTGGAGCTGTCAAGATTTGGTCTCAAGTTTGAAAGTACTTCTACTATCCAGAGCAAAGCATTGGCAGAGTTCATAGCAGAATGGACACCAACGCCAGATGAAGAAATTCCAGAGACAAGCACCCCCGTCAAAGAAGCAAGCAAAGAATGGATAATATACTTCGATGGTGCCTTCTCGCTGCAAGGCGCCGGCACTGGTGTGCTGCTTGTCGCGCCCACCGGCGAGCACCTCAAGTACGTCGTCCAGATGCACTTTCCCAAGGAGCAAGCAACGAATAATACTGCAGAGTATGAAGGTTTGCTTGCCGGCCTCAGAATCGCAGCAGAGCTTGGGATCAAGAAGCTGATTGTGCGGGGTGATTCGCAGTTGGTTGTCCGCCAAGTGAACAAGAGCTACCAGAGTCCACTGATGGAAGCTTACGTCGACGAAGTGAGAAAGCTTGAACAACACTTTGAAGGCCTACAGATGGAGCATGTTCCAAGAGCTCAAAATGACATCGCAGACGGCTTGTCAAAGTGTGCTGCACTAAAGCTACCTGTGGAACCAGGGATCTTCGTGCTCAAGCTAACTCAACCATCCGTTACACCATCAGTTGGGCAAAGCAAGAAGAGAAAGTTGGTCTCCGGTGACTACTTGCCGGCAGAGCTTCCCGAAGCCGCCGCCAACAAGGTCCCCAAGATCAGCGACAGAATTGCTGAGGAACAGTCCGCTCCTGCAGACCCTAGGGTTTGTACAGTTGAAGCAGGCGTTCCCGACAAGTCTTGCCCCGGCAAGCTAGCCGGGGAACGTCCAGCTCCCGCCGAGCCGCAGGTTCTTGCCGTAGAAGCTGACGTTCCCGCAGCAGCACTGATGCCTTTAGTCCTTGTTGTTGAGCCTCGGGCTCCAGCATGGGCGCAGCAGATTGTCCGTTTCCTTCAAACCAGAGAACTTCCCGAAGAGCCAGAAGAGGCAGAAAGAATAACCCGGCAGTCAAGTATGTATCAGTTTGTCGGCGACGAACTATACAGGAGAAGACTCAACGGTGTCAGATTGAAGTGCATTCCCCGGGAAGATGGGCAAAAGCTGTTAGCAGAGATACATGGAGGCATATGTGGCCACCACATTGGCGCAAGAGCACTTGCCGGCAAGGCGTTCCGGCAAGGTTTCTTTTGACCAGAAGCCCTCCAGGATGCAACTGCACAAGTAACCAAGTGTGAAGCGTGCCAGTTCCATGCCAAGCAAATACATCAACCAGCTCAAGCTCTCCAGACGATCCCTTTGTCCAGGCCATTTTCGGTCTGGGGGCTCGACATCCTCGGCCCTTTTCCCCGCGCAGCTGGGGGCTTCGAGTACTTGTACGTCGCCATCGACAAGTTCACGAAGTGGCCGGAAGTGGAACCAGTGAGAAAGGTGACCGCATAGTCAGCAGTCAAGTTCTTCAAGTCAATTGTTTGCCGTTTCGGAATCCCTAATAGGATCATCACCGACAACGGCACACAATTCACAAGTCGCACCTTCATGCAATACGTCCAAGACCTTGGCGCCAAGGTCTGCTTCGCTTCTGTTGCTTACCCGAGGAGCAATGGTCAAGCGGAGAGGGCAAACGCTGAAGTGCTGCGCGGGCTCAAGACAAGAACTTTCGACAGGCTGCACAAATGCGGAAGAAACTGGATTGAGGAGTTGCCGGTGGCTCTTTGGTCAATCAGGACGACACCAAATCGAGCCACTGGACAGACACCCTTTGCTCTTGTCTATGGAGCAGAGGCAGTTCTCCCCACGGAACTCGTATACGGGTCACCTCGAGTGCTCGCTGACGATGAGCTCGAGCAAGAGCAGCTGCGGCAAGACGACACACTGCTCCTCGAGGAGGACCGTCTTCAGGCTGCTGTACGAGCTGCTCGATATCAGCAAGCTTTGCGCCGCTACCATAGCCGCAAAGTTAAGGCCAGAAGTCTCGAGGAAGGCGACCATGTTCTTCGGCGCGTTCAGTCCGCCAAGAATTCCAACAAGTTGACGCCGAAGTGGGAAGGCCCTTATCGGGTGAGACAAGTCACAAGGCCAGGCGCTGTCCGCCTTGAGACCGAAGGGGGCTTACCGGTGAGCAACTCCTGGAACATTGAGCACCTTCGCAAGTTTTACCCATAAGGCGCGGTTGCCGTGATCCGCTCCGGCAACCACCTTTTGTACAAGTCTTGCCCCTGTTGCATGTAAACCTTTGTACAAAGCCGGGCGCAGACCCCGTGCATCAGTAAAACTTATGTGCCTCGCACAACTTGTCGTTTCATGCCTTCTCGCTTTTCTTGCATGTATTATCTGACACTTTGTGCAGCGCACACCCCCGGTAAGCAATAATGAGCCACAAGGCTCCATATCTATGTTTCCTCCCTTTTCTTTTCTCTCAAGCAGAAGAAGTTTTCCTCGCGCACAAGTTTGCCGGGGAGGGAAGGAGACAGTGGTATGGACCAAGTGCCGTTCAAGAAAGCCTCGCCTTGCCGGGAAGCAAACAACACAAAAGTTAAGTTGCCAAAGTTTGAGCATTCCAATTTTTAAATTTTAAGGTTATCTTCCTTGAACGACCGCACTTTGTATGAAAAACCTGTGCGCGGAGGAACCAACTCGTGGCTAGCCGCGCCCTTAATTTGTTTCGAGCACGCTCAACGACTTAAGTGTGCTGCGACAAGTGTCGCACCCTTACTTCTTTTTCGAGTTTGCTCAACAATCTAAGCGTGCTGCGACTAGCTGTGACAAGGTTTCTTGTCGGCAACGGCGCTGCCCGCAGGCTGCTGAAGTTCCACACTCAGCGCTCGCGGCAAGGGTCCCTTTGCCGGCAAGTTCCCTAAAAGCGTAGGGTAAAAGCATACAAAGCAAAGGAGTCGAGTAAAGGAGATAACATCGCATCAACTACCCAAAATAAAGTTATATTACAAGATGACTTGTCGCTGTTCTAACAAACTATTGTCCATAACATGATTGACAGCGACAAAGGAGGCAAAAAGGAAAACAGCCTAGTCCACGCGGTCGCCGTCGACTCTCTTGATCTTGCCCACCTTGGCCACGATGGGTGCGACAAGGGTCCTGAGCGCCTCCTGGTCGGCGTCGGGTGGCAAGGTCCTGAGGACGTTCTCGAGATTGAGTCCTGGGTTGCGATAGGCTATCTTCATCAGCACCCTCTCCATGACTCCCGTGCAAAGCCTGCGCGCCTCGTTTGCCAGCTGCGTGGGGATCCTTTCCCGGAGCTGCTCGAGAGCCGGCGCCACTCCCCTGAAGAACAAGCTTAGCTTGGCGCTGTGAGGGAGGTTAGCATCGGGGGAGTACCCGAGGTGCTCCGTCCCCAGCCCCGCCAACTCCCTGTCGATGTCAGCGGCGGCGGCGACAAGCCCCTCGGTCCATTGCTCCACCGTCTGCCTGAAGTTGTTTTGGGTGAGGGCGGCGCTGTCCAACAGTGCCCTCTCAGCCCTGAGGTCCTCCTTCAGGTTCGTCTCCCGATTTCTGGCGCTGTCAAGTGACGCGGTAAGGGTGGATAGCTTCAATTCCAAGTCTGCAACAGAATCCTTGGCGATGGCGAGCTCCTTGCCCTTGTCGAAGAGACGGACCTGCAGCTCGGAGTGACTGTGGGCGTCCTTCTCCCTCTCCAATGTGAGCGCAGCAACCTTCTCCTCGCTCGTCTTCAAGTGGATCTCCAATTGTGCCACCCTCGCCTCCAAGTCCCTCTTGGCGGTCTCTGCAGCTGCAGCGGCGTCCCTCGCTTCCTGCAGAGCTCCGCCAAGGGACTGTTCGCGCGCGGCAAGGTCGTCCTCGTGGCTATCGAGGTCGACCTTCCGTTGCGTCAGCTCACCTTCCCGCCGAGACAGCTCTTCGGCGGCGAGCCGTTGCTGCTCTTCTGCTTCGGCCTTTTCAAGGATGAACGCCTGATGCGCCTCGGCGAGCTCCTCCCGCTCCTCCGCCAAGGATTGAAGGGCCGCCTGGTTGGCGGCCCGGAGCTCTTCGGCGCGCTTCTCCAAGTCGACGCCCGCCTTGGCGGCCAGAGCCTCTCGGGACTCCAGCTTGGCCTGCCTGGCGCGGTACAGAGCCAGGAGCCTCCGCAGAAGCTGCTCCTCCTCGGGCTCGCTACTGCTGCCGGGCGCGTCGACAAACTTCAACCCGGCGGAGGCAAGGACTTCCCCATCGAAGACCTCTCCCTCCACGGGTGCCCTTGACGTAGATGCCCACGGGAGCTGAATTAAGACCCCATTTCCAGCCTCCAGGTAGGCGCCAGTTCCAGCCGCGGCAGCAGCAGGGTCGGCGGTCGGCGCAGCGTCGGACGCTCCTGCGGCCTCGACCGCCGGTCCCCTCCTTAGCTGCCGCGTCGGCGGCCCTGGCTGCCTCTTCGACGACAGGCTCGTCAATACCGATCGCCTCTTCGGTGGCCGCGGCGTCACCAGCGTTGCCGTGCGCGGCCTCCTCGGTGGCGGCCTCCGTCTCCATAGGCTCTGGAGCGGACGAGTCTGAAGACAAGAAAAGAAGAAGGAAGAAGAAAGTAACTGTCAAGCAAATATCCAAGAAAGATAAATCCAAGAGAAGAAAAGTACAAGGGTTACCTGCGCGGGCCTCTTCTTCAACGGGGTTCCTTGCCGAGGAGTCCTCCCTCGGCGGCGTGGTGGTAGCCCCCGCCGGCGGAGGGCCGCTGGCGCCTTCCCTTGGCGGGGTGCTCGCCCTTGGTGGGGTGCTCGCTCTTGGCGGAGTACTCGCCCTTGGCGGAATACCCTCCCTCGCCGGGGAGCTCCTCCTTGGCGGAGATGTCGAGATGAGCGGCTCGTCGGGAGCAATCTCTTGGCGCTCCTGAGGCTGCTGCTCTGCTTCTGCACAAGTCAACGAACAAGCAAAACATTAACAAGGATAAAAAGCCCACGCACGCCCGACAAGCAGAGAATGGTTAGAAGACTTACGCTGGGGGCTGCGCTAGGGGCTGCTCTGTGGAGCAGCTGGCTGGTCCAGGAAGCTCGTCGCAGGCGCATCCCCTGCCGCTGCGACGGGCTCGTCCTCGAGGTCGACCACTGGGATCTTGGCCCTCTTCGCCGCCCTCTGGGCCAGGGTCCTGGAAGACAGACAAAATCAGAATCAGACGAAGAAAGTTCAAGACAAGAGCAACCAGAACCAAAAGAAACAAGAGTTGCCAGTACTTTCTCTTCCCCCTCCTCGTCGGAGCTGAGCACGGAGAAGTGAAAATCCGCCTCGCGCGTCCCGGCGCGAGGAGCTGGAGGAGTAGGTGCCCTTGGCCGCTTGGCGGGGGCAGGGACGGTGGTCTGGGAAGACCCCGCTCCAGTTGTCGCCAAGGCACGAGGGGCGGCAGGAGCATTAGCCCCGGCCCGGGAGGACCCTCCTCCAGCTGCTGCTGAAGCGCGGGGCCCTCCCTTGGCGGCCTTGCCCGCCGCAGTGGCGCGCGTCGGACGGCGCTGCGGCTGCTGGCCCGCCAGCTGCCCCGCCGCGTCTGCGGCTTTGCGGAGGCACCTCCTCGCTGGAGCCGGAGGACTTGCCGGTGGTGGTGAACTCCCCGAGGATGAAGAAGAAGAATCGAGGTTCAAAGACCCGCCTGAGTCTTCGGCGGAGTCGCTGGATTCGGCGCCCTGCTCGACGGGCCCGCTCGACTCTATGCCTTGCTCGGCGGCCTTGCTTGTCCCAGCAGGCTTTATCAGTTTGAGGAGCTCTTCCTCCTCGGCCCGACTTACCGCCTCCGCTGCATCCGCCTCCTCCAAGGTATACCCAAACTCGCCTGCGGCCGCGGCTACGGCTGCCTCTTCCAACCTGGTGGCAATATAAGCCATCTCCTGGTCGGTGGTGTCGCGGGTGAGGCCTCTCTTCTCGTCGGGATCGATTGGCACCTCCACCAAGTTGTCGAAGAACGTTTGCACGGCTTCATCAGAAGGCTCCCGCCAAGTAGGGTCAATCCCGTGGGAGTCACACCACGGCATCGCCGCACGGATAGCACTGAGCGACGAATTGTTGCATAGTGGAACTACGCCCCGCGGCAATGCAAACCACTCTGGATGTTTGGAGTCGTGCTTGAATAGCTCACGGAGCATCCCGTTGAGCTACAGGACAGTGAAATTATAGTTGAGGCCTGGGCGCAGCCTCATAAAGTCTGTCACGTTACCAAACTCCCAAGCAGGCCTTTTCCTCTCCTGCAAGGGAGCAATGCGGCGGCGAAGGAAATCTGCTCCGACAGCCCCTACAATGAGCTTGGCTTGCCAGAGGCGAAGGATCCTAGTGATGGCTATCTTCAGCTTGTCGTCCTCAGGGGCCAGGTCACTCCAGTCATTGCCGCGCACTATCGCAACTTGGCGCGGGGAAGTGAACTGCTGGGGTTCGTCCTCCATGATCCAGCACTAGTTGGCCCTCCACTCCTCCCACTTGCCGCGGAGTTCCCCAGTCAAGTATGCCTCTTTCTTATGAAGCCTAAATATCCAAGAAATCCCGCCAGACAGATGAGACCCAGACTCGACTTGAGGCGTAAAGTAATGGCGGAAGAGGGCTACGTTGGGGTACACTCCGACAAAGTTCTCGCACAGATGTGCGAAAACGGCCATGGTCAAGACGGCGTTTGGGGTGAAATCAAGGAGATGAAACCCGTAGGTATTCATAATATCGCAGAGGAATTCGGAGTATGGTGGGCAGAGTCCGCAATGGAAGAACAGAGCGAAATAGGCGTACCCTCCCGGAAACATGTCGCAGGCCTCGGCGGGGAGTACCCTGGTGCGCGGGTGCGCTTTTGTCTCCCTCGACCAGAAGAGGTAGAAGGAGTCCTTCAGCTCCCTCGCGCCGAGCCTCGGCGGGAAGACCACCATCTTCTTCCGCATTGCTGCTAGCTTCAGCGCCCGGGCAGTCTTCGCGGCTTTCGCCTTGTCGCCCTTCGGGGCCATGGCGGGGACGGCGAGGGAAGTCGACGGCGCTGGGGAGGCTGGCGACGGCGGTGGAAGGGCGGAGCGCTGCTCTCTTTCAACCTTCGGGGAGGGGGGAGCAGCGGGGGTTTCTGGAGGTTGAAGAAGCAATGAGCGAATGGAAGGAACTGCCCCTGTTTCCCCTGCTTTTAAGGGGGAGAGGAGGACGTTCCGCATTTTCTCCACTAAAGAAACAGGCCACGATCTCTCCCACGACGCTGCAATCGACGCGTGCTGTTAGGGAGGGGCGCGGCGGATACGGAGTGGGATGCGGTGCGCCGTGGGCCGCGTGTGCCCGTGCACTGTTTTGGGCCTGGCCCAACAGCGCTCGGCACCGTGTGTGGCCCAGGCCCGGGGGCTCCTGTCGGTGTACTAAAGTAGGGGTACCTTAGTATCCCGACTTGTGCACGGGCAGTCGCAGCGTCCCGTGGCAGGGCTTGCCACACGCCCGCCAAGACCCACTATGGTTCCTTTGGAGCCATTCAAGAACAAAGTATTCAAGTTAAAGAAACAAGACCCCGGCAAGAGGAGCTTGCCGGGAAGGCCGCTCCAGGCTCAAGACCACCCCTTTGTCACAAGACCCTGGCAAGAGGAGCTTTCCAGGAAGGCCAAACATGGCATTTCAGGAGACTTGCCGTGGCGCGTCGCGCGCCCCGGCAAGACCCGGAGAGCGACAAGCTCCCGGGCGCGACAAGTTAACAACCGCGGCAAGGTGCAAGCCGTGGCAAGCTTCCACTACGTGCCCATGCTCCAGCTCATCCGGCCACGGCGTCGCCCTGGGGCCCTTCTAGGTGCACGTGGCGGAAGGCTGTGCAGCCTGGGGTACACGGTGGCGAGCTGCGATGACGAGGCCACCATCGTGGCGGATGGAGACACCCTGACGGGTGCTTTTTGCACTGTTTGGGGCGACGGCGACGGGCATTTAATGCCCTTGTCCCCTGCTGTCAGGGTTAGGTAAAGAGCACTATGCATACACTGTTCCAACTACCACCATTTTTACGTTTTTACCCTCGACTGCGTTGCCACCTGTCGGTGACCCCTTGACCTATAAAAGGAGGCCCATGCGCAACGTAGAGGGGGTTCCGATCTTCGATCACTCTCACGCTCGGTGTTGCTAGCGACAAGTACTGTAGCCTCTCTCGCTCCCGAGCTCAGAACACAATACAAACCAAGGCAGGAGTAGGGTTTTACGCATCCGTGCGGCCCGAACCTGGGTAAACTGCTCGCGTGCACGCTTCGATCCGCTCTTTGTGCATCCTCCGCCCCCTTGCCGTACCGGAAAGGGGCTTCGGTCCCATAGGTGTTCGTGGGCGGTCAGTTTCCCCGACACAGACGTGATGCCTATATACAATGATCGTGCCTAGATAGTCTCATAATTATTCGCTTTTCTATCAATTGCTCGACAGTAATTTGTTTACCCGCCGTAGAATACCGCTTACATGAGAGAAGCCACTAGAGAAAACTATGGCCCCCGGGTCTATTCTCAACATATCAATCTACATCTACTTTACTTTACCGCTTTTATTTGCTTTTTTTATTAAACCAAAATACCAAAAATATAAACTATCATCTCTATTTGATCTCACTTTCGTAAGTGACCATAAAGGGATTGACAACCCCTTATCGCGTTGGCTGCGAAGTTCTTATTTGTTTGTGCAGGTGCGAGGGACTCGCGCGTGGTCTCCTACTGGATTGATACCTTGGTTCTCAAAAACTGAGGGAAATACTTACGCTACTATGCTGCATCTCCCTTTCCTCTTCGAGGGAATACAACGTAAGCTCAAGAGGTAGCAAGGGACAAGGCGAAACTACTCCACGAGCTCGACCTGCTAAAGGAGGAGAACGCCAGCTAGAAGAAGTTGCATGAGAATAGCAGTTCCTCGGTGAAGATGTTGCACGCCCTCGTCATGGAACATAAGGAGGAGTTGGCGAAGCTCCACATCAAGCACCCAGCTGCTGTCAAGGTACGTAATGCGTCCGTGGAACAAATGATGAACGTTCGCCTCAAGAAATCTCGCCACATGGACAAAATGAAGAAGATGGCTGAAGAGACGAGCGAGGAGATGAACGTCATGGAGGCGATGAAGAAGCAGTTAGGACTCCACGGTTAACTCTTCATGAAGTAGAGAGCAGCGCCCCATACTTGTGTCTGCGTCTTCCTTCTTTTGGGGTGGGGGGTAATCTTACTTATTCTTTTGCTCCTGTGTTTCTTCTTTTGCTTCGGGTGTTTCGCCGCCTGTGTAACGTTCTCTGCGAGGCATGAATATAACAATGGTAATGATGAGCAGTGTCGTGGGATCGATGACTAGCAAATTAGATCATTTTTATCGCCATATCACACTGCGTTGTCGTGTTTCGTGCTCCTCCGTCGTAATAGTACTCCGACGGGAAACTTGAGTATACCACACGGTTCTTTGCTCCTCCTCAAGTCGCCGACAACATTTATATGAGCAGTCAAATCACAAGGCCCCACCTTCCAGTAGTAATGAGCCATCAAATCACAAAGGCCCTCGCCTCTCGTGAAACCGACCAAGCGAGACTGCCCTGCCCTCTAGCCTTTTAAATGTACTTTTGTACAATAGTAGTATCGATGGATTGCGTCATGGAGCAATGACGTGCGCTTGAGATGCGTTGCTATTACCCCAAAGAGGAAGGTATGATGCAGCATAGCGACGGTAAGTATTTCGCTCAGTTATGAAACCAAGGTTATCGAACCAATAGGAGAACCGGGCAACACTTTGTAAACGGTAATGCACACAAAGAACAAATACTTGCAACCCGACGCGTTAAAGGGGTTGTCAATCCCTTTCGGGTACTGGTCCCAGAAATTGACGTGTTGATGCAATAAAATTGCAGTAGATTGAAAGATGCAAATAAAATGCAGCAAGGTGTTTTTGTGTTTTTGATAACATAGATCTGAAAATAAAGGTTGCAAATAAAGGAAAAGGCAAATGGCAATATAGATCTGAAAGTATATGATTGGAAAATAGACCCGGGGGCCGTATATTTCACTAGTGGATTCTCTCGAGAAAATAGCATGCGGTGGGTAGACAAATTAATGTTGGGAAATTGATAGAAAAGCAAATCATTATGACGATATCCAAGACAATGATCATGTATATATGCATCACTTCCAAGATTAGTAGACCGACTCATGCTTTCATCTACTACTATTACTCCACACATTGACCGCTATCCAGCATGCATCTAATGTACTAAGTTCATGAAAAAAATGGAGTAATGCAATAAGAACGATGACATGATGTAGACAAGATCTATTCATGTGGGAATAAACCCAATCTTTTAATCCTTAATAGTAACGATACATGCGTGCCTTGCTGCCCCTTCTGTCATTGGGAAAGGACACCGGAATATCGAGCCTATTACAAAGCACCTCTTCCCATTGCAAGATAAATAGGTCAAGTTGGCCAAACAAAACCAAATATCAGAGAAGAAATACGAGGCTATAATAATAAAGAATGGATAATTAATCAAGGTAAATCTGATCATAAACTCACAATTCATCGGATCCCAACAAACATGCCGCAAAAAGTCATTACATCAAATAGATCTCCAAGAAACCATTGTATTGAGATACAAAGAGAGAAGAAGCCATCTAGCTACTGCCTACGGACCCGTAAGTCCGTGGTAAACTACTCACGCATCATCGGAGAGGCACCAATGAGGATGATGAACCCCTCTGTGACCGTGTTCCCTTCGGTGGAGTGCAGGAA
This sequence comes from Secale cereale, assembly GCA_902687465.1. Lineage (NCBI taxonomy): Eukaryota > Viridiplantae > Streptophyta > Magnoliopsida > Poales > Poaceae > Secale > Secale cereale. The sequence goes on along the minus strand of LR738709.1, from coordinate 559,187,784 downwards.
AAGGGCTCTAGATTGGATCTCCTGGTTCTGGAACTTGTGGTGGCTGGAATAAAATTTCTCTGACTCCCCTAGGGTTTTTGGAATATTGTAGTATTTATAGGGTGAAGAGGCGGTGCGGGAGGCCACCGAGGTGGGCACAACCCACCTAGGCGCACTTGGGGGCCCAGGCACACCCTGGTGGGTTGTGCCCCCCTCGGGGCACCCCGAGGTACTTCTCTGGCCCACCGGATGCCTTCTGGTCCCAAAAAAATCCACAAAAAGTTTCGCTGCATTTGGACTATGTTTGGTATTGATTTTCTGCGATGTAAAAAACAAGCAAAAAACAACAACTGGCACTGGGCACTATGTCAATAGGTTAGTCCCAAAAATGATATAAAATGGTTGTAAAACATCCAAGAATGATAATATAACAGCATGGAAGAATAAAAAATTATAGATGCATTGTAGACGTATCAGCATCCCCAAGCTTAATTCCTGCTCGTCCTCGAGTAGGTAAATGATAAAAACAGAATTTTTGATGTGGAATACTGCCTATCATGTTCATCAGATATTTTTTTTTAAAGCATGGACATTTGGACTTTTGCATGGTTCAAAGCAATAGTCTAGTTTCGACATGAAGACTTTAATACTCAAGCATATCAACAAACAACCATGCCTTTCAAAATATCAATACTATAGCAAGTTATCCCTAGCCCATCATGCTCAATCATTGATCCATTCATGCAACACATCCAAATATTGACTATATCGAATGCTCACGTGTGATAATAGTGTTCCGTAGTTACTGCTTTATAAGAGAAGATGGAGACTCAAATATTTATTTTGCATAAAGTAAACGATAGGCCCTTCGCAGAGGGAAGAAGGGATTTGTAGAGGTGCCAGAGCTCAAAGCTTAAATTGAGAGATAGAATTATTTTGGGTGGCATGCTTTTCTCGTCAACGAGAACGACTTAGAGTTCCGAACACTTTCCGTGCTAGATATACCATAGGCGGTTCCCAAACAAAAAATAAAGTTTATTCCTTTTTCCACCAAACTTTCACAAGCCATGGCTAAGCGTATCCACGGGTGCCCTCCATACCAACACTTTCCAAGGAATTTATTATTTGACAACATAAAGTAATTTTTCTTTTCATTTCGGGACTGGGAATCCCTATTACCGCCATACTCTCGTGCATTGACAAATGAATAAACACTCATCTGGAGAATAACATATCTAGCATGAAAAATATTAGCCACCCCTCGCCGCTTCATGAGCGGTACGGACACACAAAAGAGAAATTTATTTTGAATTTAGAGTTGGCACATACAAATTTGCTTAGAAGGGCAAGGAAATACCGCATATAGGTAGGTATGATGGACTCATTTGGCACCACTTGGGTTTTACGGTTTGGATGCACAAGTAGTATTTCTACTTAGTACAAGGTGGAGGCTAGCAAGAGGTTGATAAACGACCAACCAAGGAACGAAAACCATCATAAGAGAACATTAAACATAACTAACACCGAAAAATGCAACACAAGTAGGATGTAATTTCATTGCATGACTATTGACTTTCGTGCTTGCATAGGGAATCACAAACCTTAACATCAATATTCTTACTAAAGTATAATTACTCATTAACGCGGCTCACATATCACTATCATCATATCTCAAAACTATTACAAAGAATCAAGTTTATTTTGTCCAATGATCTTCACGAAAGTTTTTATGGTATCCCCCTTGGATATCTATCACTTTGGGACTAGTTTCATATGTTGCTTTTGATAAGCTCAAACAAATATAAGTGAAGAATATGAGCATAATATTTTCTTCTCTCGAATTAGTGTAAGTGAAGCATGAGATAATTTCTTCAAAAATAACAAAGGACAACGTGCTCAAAAAATATATAAGTGAAACACTAGAGCAATTCCACAGCTCTTGAAAATTTAAGTGAAGTATAAGAGCAAGCACAGCATAATTTGGCTCTCTCAAATAGGTGTGTACAGCAAGGATACTTATTAAAAAATTAAAATAAAAACAAGCAAAGACTCATATCATACAAGACGCTCCAAGCAAAACTCATAATATGTGGCGAATAAAAATATAGTCTCAAGTAAAATACTGATGGTTGTTAGAAGAAAGAGGGGCTGCCACTCGGGGCATCCCCAAAATTAGTTGCTTGATACTTCTTGAACATTATCTTGGGGTGCCTTGGGCATCCCCAAGCTTAGAATTTTGCTACTCCTTATTCCTTCAACGATCATGATCTCACCCCAAACTTAAAAACTTCAATCACACAAAACTTAACAAAACCTCGTGAGAACCGTTAGTATAACAAAACCAATCTTTACTCTAAGTACTGAAGAAAACCAATTCATATTTTGTAATTGTATAATATATATTGTATTCTAACTTTTCTATGGCAAAAAATCTTCAAAATAAACCATAGATCAATCAAAACAAGCACATAACACAATGAAAACAGAATCTGACAAAAACAGAATAGTATGTAAAGATGCGATTTTAGACCATACTTATATAACTCTGAAAATTCTGCAAAATTAGGATAACATGGAAAATTTGTATCCAGATAACGTTTAAAAAATTCAAGAGTTTCTCATGCACCAGTAATCGTCAGAAATTCTAACTCTCGACGCAAAAGTTTATGAATTTCAACGCAGTCAAATCAACTATCAACCAAATCATCCCAAAGGCTTTGCTTGGCATTAACATTTATTTAAACCACAAAAACACATCAAACCAGAGGTATTATTGGGTAACTTATTGAAAAGAGCAAGAAAACCAAAATGCAAAAGGATACAAGTTGGGTTGCCTCCCAACGAGCGCTATCGTTTTACGCGCTTAGCTAGGCATAATACCAAGAGCTTAAGTGTTGTCATTCTTGTTGGATGTTCCATAGGTTGCCCTAATTATAGATTCATAAGGCAATTTGCTCTTAGTTCTAGAGAAGTGTTCCATGCCCTTTCTCATGGGAAATTGAAGTTTAATATTCCCCTCTTTCATATGAATCACTGCACAAATAGTGTGCAAAAATGGTATACCAAGTATAATCGGACAAGACGGATTGCAATCAATGTCAAGAACAATAAAGTCTATGGGTACATAGTTCCTATTTGCAAGAATAAGAACATCATTGATCCTTCCCAAAGGCTTTTTAATAGTAGATTCCGCCAAATGCAAATTAAGAGAACAATCTTCAATATTGGTAAGACCAAGAACATCAGAAAGAGATTTCGGAATTGTGGAAACACTAGCACCCAAATCACATAAAGCATTGCACTCATAATTTCTAATCTTTATTTTGATAGTGGGTTCCCATTCATCATGTAATTTTCTAGGAATTGACACTTCCAATTCCAACTTATCTTCTAAAACTTTCATCATAGCATCAACAATATGTTTAGTAAAAGCTTTATTTTGTTCATAGGCATGAGGTGAATTTATCATGGTTTGCAACAAGGAAATACAATCAATCAAAGAGAAACTATCATAATTAAAGTCCTTGCAATCCGAAAGATTGGGCACATCACTATTTCATGTTTTGACCTCTCCAACCCCACTTTTATCAATTTTCTCAATAAGATTTTCAACCTCCGAATTATCGGGACGCCTTCTAGCTAAAGTTGACTCTTCTTCAGTCCCTTTATTATCAAGTTTAACTTTACAAAACAAGGAATCAATAGAAGAAACACCAATCATTTTAAGACCTTCATCATTTTTATGAAAGCAATTAATAGAAAACATTTTTTCTCTAACAATTCTCTTTTACCTCTAAGCATAGCGGTTCTTTTTCTTACTTTCATCCATAGAAATATAAAGAGCCTTAATTGATTCCTAAACCTTTGGCACAAAAAAATTCAACTTGAGATTTTCCACATCATGAGAAATTCTATCAATACTTCTCGACATATCATCAATCTTATTCAATTTTTATTCTATAGAAGCACTGAAAACCTTTTGAGTATTGGTAAATTCTTTAATATTATTCTCTAGATAAGAGGCATTCCTATTATTATTATGAGAAGAATTACCAGAACTATTAGAGGAATTTCTAGGGAAAGGCCTAAAATTAAAATTACCTCTATAAGCATTGTTATTGAAATTATTTTGCGAGATAAAATTCACATCTATGGCATCACTATTTTGCTCAATCAAAGTAGAAAAAAGCATATCATTAAGATCAACAGGAGCAATTTTACTAGCAACCATTTTCATGAGAGCATCAACTTTTTCACTCAAAGAATCAATTTCAACCGAATCAACCTTTTTACTAGTAGGCGTCCTTTCAGTATGCCATTGCCAATAGTTCGCCATTATATTATCAAGCAATTTGGTGGCTTCATCCAAAGTAATTTCCATAAAAGTACCACCCGCGGCGGACTCCAAAAGATTTCTAGAAACAAAATTCAACCCCGCATAAAAAATTTGTATGATCATAAAGAATTAACCCATGAGTTGGGAAATTACTTAGCATCAATTACATCCTTTCCCAAGAATGTGCAACATGTTCATGCTCAAGTTGCTCGAAATTCATGATCTAGGTTCTAAAGGAAATAATTTTTGCGAGCGGAAAATACTTAGTAATAAAATCATCTTTGCACCTGTCCAAAGAATCGATACTATTTCGAGGCAAAGATGAAAACCAAATTTTAGCACGATCACACAAAGAGGACGGAAATATTTTCAACTTCACAATATCATTGTCCACATCTTTTTTATTTTGCATATCGCATAACTCCATGAATGTGTTAAGATGGGAAGCGGCATCCTCATTAGGAGTGCCAGAAAATTGATCTTTCATTACAAAATTCAAGAAAGCAGCATTAATATCACGAGATTCCACACTAGTGGCAGGAGGAGCAATCGAAGTGCTAATGAAATCATTATTGTTGGTATTAGAAAAAATCACACAACTTATTGTTCTCTTGCGTCATCTTGAGAAATTGTAAACAAGAACACAAGTAGGTGATAGATCTGACCGGAAAACGGCGAACGAAAAAGTGGGCGAATAAAAACGGCAATTTTTTGTGAAGTGGGGGAAATTAAAACGAGAGGCAAATGGAAATCATGTAAATTGCAAGGATGTGAGATTTGTGATTAAGAACCTGATAGATGTTGATGATTTCTCCGCGGCAAGGGCACCAGAAATTCCTTTGACGTGCGCTTGAGATCTGTCGGTATTTCCCCAAAGAGGAAGGGATGATGCAGCATAGCGAAGGTAAGTATTTCCCCCAGCTATGAAACCAAGGTTATCAAACCAATAGGAGAACCACACAACACTATGTAAATGGCACTTGAACACAAAGACCAAATACTTGCAACCCGACGCGTTAAAGGGGTTGTCAATCCCTTTCGGGTAACGGTGCCAGAAATTGACGTGTTGATGGAATAAAACTTAAGTAGATTGAAAGGTGCAAATAAAAGCAAATAAAACACATCAAGGTGTTTTTGTGATTTTGATAATATAGATCTGAAAATAAAAGTTGCAAATAAAGGAAAAGGCAAATGGCAATATAGATCTGAAAGTATATGATTGAAAAATAGACCCGGGGGCCATAGAATTCACTAGTGGCTTCTCTCGAGAAAATAGCATGCGGCGGGTAGACAAATTACTGTTGGGCAATTGATAGAAAAGAAAATAATTATGACGATTTCCAAGACAATGATCATGTATATAAGCACCACATCCAAGAGCAGTAGGCCGACTCCTGCCTGCATCTACTACTATTACTCCACACATCGACCGCTATCCAGCATGCATCTAGTGTATTAAGTTCATGGAAAACGGAGTAATGCAATAAGAACGATGAAATGATGTAGACAATATCTATTCATGTAGTAATAGACCCCATCTTTTTATCCTTAATAGCAATGATACATGCGTGCCTTGCTGCCCTGTCTGTCACTGGAAAGGACACCGCAAGATTGAGCCCATTACAAAGCACCTCTGCCCATTGAAAGACAAATAGATCAAGTTGGACAAACAAAACCCAAATATCGGAGAAGAAATACGAGACTATAATAATCAAGAATGGATATTAAATCAAGGCAAATTTGATCATAAACTCACAATTCATCGGATCCCAACAAACACACCGCAAAAAGTCATTACATCAAATAGATCTCGAAGAGACCATTGTATTGAGATACAAAGAGAGAAGAAGCCATCTAGCTACTGCCTACGGACCCGTAGGTCCAAGGTAAACTACTCAAGCATCATCGGAGAGGCACCAATGAGGATGATGAACCCCTGCGTGATCGTGTTCCCCTCGGACAAAGTGCCAGAAAAGGGCTCTAGTTTGGATCTTGTGAATTTGGAACTTGCGGCGGCTGGAATAAATTTTTTCGACTCCCCTAGGGATTCTGGAATACTAGAGTATTTATAGAGCAAAGAGGCGGTGCAGGAGGACACCAAGGTGGGCACAACCACCTGGGCGTGCCTGGGGGCCCAGGCGGGTCCAAAAAAATCGACAAAAAGTTTTGCTGCATTTGGACTCCGTTTGGTATTGACTTTCTGCGATGTAAAAACAGCAACTGGCACTATGTCAATAGGTTAGTCCCAAAAAATGATATAAAATGATTGTAAAATCGTTGTAAAACATCCAATAATGGTAATATAACAACATGGAACAATAAAAAATTATAGATATGTTGAGACGTATCAAGCAAAACTAACAAGATGAAATTAAAGAAAAAAAGGTGGTACATATAGAGAGCGCTCATCGCCAAATTATGCATATAGTACTATAATAAAAGCTAGTACGTGCTTAGATGGGGTGCTAAAGTCTATTAAATAAATTAGCATAACTATTTAATTCTTTGACAACTAAACTCCTTCATGCTTTGTGTAAACTTCTCTCATTTAAGTTTTCTTTTAGAATTACATATCTCATTTAAGTGTTTTCTGTATGTGCCATGCTTAGAGCGTGGTTAATAGTATATCCAACCGCTGGCTATATGACGTTGGCCATATCATATACTTTACGTAAATAATGTGAAAAACGAGTGGTAGTAATGCCTACTACAAGATGAACTGTAACAAATACATGTACGTGCTGAAGAGTTAAAGTAACGAGAAAGAACATAACATAGTTCTGGTGGGGGCTCAACACAACATACTTCTGAAATAAAACTAAGCACCCTGAAATTAAACTAAGCAACTAATCTAGTAGACACTGCATTAGAACCACCATGAGCAACGACACTGCCACCTTACTCGGACTCCTCATCCACGTCCTCGACTTCGTCCTTGTCCCTCTTCCTCTTGGCCGATACTTCTCCAATGTATCAATAATTTTTCATTGTTCCATGCTATTATATATTCTGTTTTGGATGTTTAATGGGCTTTATTATACACTTTTATATTATTTTTAGGACTAACCTACTAACCCAAGGCCGAGTACAAATTGTTGTTTTTTTGCCTATTTCAGTGTTTCCCACAAAACGAATATCAAACGGACTCCAAACGGAATGAAACCTTCGGGAGAGTTATTTTTGGAACGATATGAACGCAGAAGACTTGGAGTACACGCGAGGAAACAAGAGAGGTGGCCACAGGGCAGAGGGCGCGCCCAGGGGGTAGGAGCGCCCCAACCCTCGTGGGCCCCCACTGGCTCCCCTGACGTGCCTCTTCAGCCTGTATATACTCTCATACCCTGAAAACATCGAGACAACAGACGTAACCCTAATTCCACCGCTGTAACCTTATGTTCCCGTGAGATCCCACCTTGGGGCCTGTTCCGTAGCTCCACCGGAGGGGGCATCGATCATGGAGGGCTTCTACATCAACACCATAGCCTCTCCGATGAGTTGTGAGTAGTTTACCACAGACCTTCGGGTCCATAGTTATTAGCTAGATGGCTTCTTCTCTATCTCTCTTTGGATCTTAATACAAACTTCTCCTCGATCTTCGTGGATATCTATTCGATGTAATCTTTTTGCGGTGTGTTTGTCGAGATCCGATGAATTGTGGGTTCATGATCAAGATTATCTATGAACAATATTGGATTCTATTCTGAAATCTTTTATGTCTGATTATAATATTCTTGCAAGTCTCTTCGAATTATTGGTTTGGTTTGGCCTGCTAGATCTATAGTTCTTGCAATGGGAGAAGTGCTTGGTTTGGGTTCAATCTTGCGGTGTACTTTCCCAGTGACAGCAAGGGCAGCAACGCACGTATTGTATTGTTGCCATCGAGGATAAAAAGATGGGGTTTATATCATATTGCTTGAGTTTATCCCTCTACATCGTGTCATCTTGCTTAAGGCATTACTCTGTTCTTATGAACTTAATACTCTAGATGCATGCTGGGTAGCGGTCGATGTGTGGAGTAATAGTAGTAGATGCAGAATTGTTTCGGTCTACTTGTCATGGACGTGATGCCTATATACAATGATCATGCCTAGATATTCTCATAACTATGCGCTTTTCTATGAATTGCTCGACAGTAATTTGTTCACCCACCGTAGAATTCTGCTATCATGAGAGAAGCCACTAGTGAAACCTATAGCCCCCGGGTCTATCTTCATCATATTAATCTTCCATCAACTATTTGCTTTACTTTGTTTTCTTTACTTTCAGTCTCTATACGAAAAATACCACAAATATTATCCTACCATCTCTATCAGATCTCACTCTCGTAAGTCACCGAGAAGGGATTGACAACCCCTTTTATCGCATTGGCTGCGAGGTTCTTATTTGTTTGTGCAGGTGCGAGGGACTCGTGCGTGGTCTCCTACTGGATTGATACCTTGGTTCCCAAAAACTGAGGGAAATACTCACGCTACTGTGCTGCATCACCCTTTCCTCTTTGAGGTAATACAACACAAGCCCAAGAAGTAGCAAGAAGAATTTCTAGCGCCGTTCCCAGGGAGACTCACGCCAAGTCAAGTCAAGATTTGATCTCCCGACAACTAGCCAATTTTTGGCGCCGTTGTCGGGGAGATCTTCGCAAAAGTCATATACCAATTACCTATCACAAACCCTTATCCCTCGCATTACATTTATTTTCCTCTCGTTTTCCTCTCCCCCACTTCACCTTTGCTGTTTTATCTGCCTTTTTTTGTTCGCCTTTCTGTTTGCTTGTGTTGCCATGTGTCCTCTATCAGCTTGCATCTTCGCTTGCTAAATTATGGTTCCTCATCCACTTGCTAATCTTTTTAGGAGATCCAATTATAATGAACCAATTGCTAGTGAGCTTCGTGCACTAGATTATCTTTATGAGTTTTGTCTTGAAATTCGTGAGTCCGAAAAATATGAAGAAGTTTTGAAAGAAGAAGATTATAAAGTGATTCTTGATAGCTCCTTGAATGAAAAGCATGATTGCAATGATGTTATTATAAATTATATTAATGGCAATTGTGCTAATAATATTCAAAACCCTAAGCTTGAGGATGCTAGTTTTGCTATGTCTACTGCTTGTTGCAATGATCATGATTGGGGTGATTCTTCTTATGATCTTGAAAATTTATTTAAGCCCCATGATGAATGTAAGATTGATAATAATTTTTGCAGTAATATTGAAAGTGGGTTTGGAAGAGTGTCAACTTTAGATCCCACATATTTGGAGAATTTTCAATCTTATGGAATTTTTGATGAAAGTGGGTTTGAAGAGGTCATGACTTTAATTAATGTAAATCCCACTATTTTGGAAGAGTGTCAACTTCGTATGCATGTGGATCGTGTTGACAATATGTTTTGTGATAGCTATATTGTTGAATTTTCTTATGATCCTACATGCAATTATTATGAGAGAGGAAAATATGGCTATAGAAATTTTCATGTTACTAAATTACCTCTCATTATGTTGAGATGGGTATTGTTTCTTTCTTCTTCCTTGCATATGCTAGAGATTGATTGCCTTGATAATCTGTTTGCTTATAAAATGCCTATGCATAGGAAGTATGTTAGACTTAGATTGGTTTGTCATGTGTTTTATGATGCTCTCTTTGTGTTTCAATTCTTATCTTTCATGTGAGCATCATCGAAATCCAATGCCTAGCTAGGGGCGTTAAATGATAGCGCTTGTTGGGAGGCAACCCAATTTTATTTTCTTTGCTTGCTTCTGTTTAGGAATAAATATTGCATCTAGATTCCGTTTAGATGTGGTTTTGTGTTTTAGTTAGTGTTTGAGCCAAGTATAACCTTTGGGAAGACTTTTTGTGAAGTTTATGCAATCATGCTGTAAAAAACAGAAACTTTAGCGCTGATTAGCTACCATTTTTTTACTGAAGAGTTCTTTTTAGTTGATTATTTTTTCAGATGATTAATAGATAAATTCCTCACATCCACCAATTTATGTCAAAAAAATAGAGTTACAGAAGTATTCGAAAGTTACAGATTGCTACAGACTATTCTGTTTTTGACAGATTCTGTTTTCCGTGTGTTGTTTGCTTATTTTGATGAATCTATGAGTAGTATCGGGGGGTATGAATCATAGAGAAGTTGGAATACATTAGGTTTAACACCAATATAAACAAATAATGAGTTCATTACAGTACCTTTGAGTGGTGGTTTGTTTTCTTATACTAACGGAACTCATGAGATTTTTGGCTAAGTTTTGTGTTGTGAAGTTTTCAAGTTTTGGGTAAGGATTTGATGGACTATGGAACAAAGGGTGGCAAGAGATTAATATTGGGGATGCCCAAGGCACCCCAAGGTAAAATTCAAGGACAACCAAAATCCAAAGCTTGGGGATGCCCCAGGAAGGCATCCCCTCTTTCGTCTTCATCTATCGGTAACTTTACTTGAGACTATATTTTTATTCACCACATGATATGTGTTGTGCTTGGAGCGTCATGTATGATTTGAGTCTTTTATTTTTAGTTTGCCACAATCATTCTTGCTGGACACACCTTTTGAGAGAGATACCCATGATTCGGAATTTATTAGAATACTCTATGTGCTTCACTTATATCTTTTGAGCTAGATAGTTTTGCTCTAGTGCTTCACTAATATCTTTTAGGGCATGGTGGTGGTTTTATTTTGTAGAAATTATTGATCTCTCATGCTTCACTTATATCTTTTTGAGAGTTTCTTAGAACAGCATGGTAATGTTCTTTGGTTATAAATCTAGTCCTAATATGATAGGCATCCAGGATGAGTATAGTGAAAACTTTCATATAAAGTGCATTGAATATTATGAGAAGTTTGATACTTGATGATTGTTTTGAGATATGAGGATGGTGATATTAGAGTCATGCTATTGGAGTAATTGTGAATTTTAGAAATACTTCTGTTGAAGTTTGTGATTCCTGTAGCATGCACGTATGGTGAACCGTTATGTGATGAAGTTGCAGCATGATTTATTTATTGAGTGTCATCCTTTGTGTGGAGGTCGGGACCGCGTGATGGTTAAATCCTACCAACCCTTACCCTAGGAGCATGCGTTGAATACTTTGTTTCGATAACTCTTAGATTTTTGCAATAAGTATGTGAGTTCTTTATGACTAATGATGAGTCCATGGATTATACGCACTCTCACCCTTCCACCATTGCTCGCCTCTCTTGTATCGCACAACTTTCGCCGGTACCATACACCCACCATATACTTTTCTCAAAATAGCCACCATACCTACCCATCATGGCTTTTCCATATCCATTCCGAGATATATTGCCATGCAACTTTCCACCGTTCCGTTCATATGACACGCTTCATCATTGTCATTCACATAGAGTCATAATTTGTTCCAGCTTCGAGTTGTAAGTAAATAAAAGTGTGATGATCTTCATTATTAGAGCATTGTACCAGTGTGGAAAGGATGATGGAGACTATGATTCCCCCAAAAGTCGGGATGAGACTCCGGACGTAAAAAAATAAAAAAAAGAAGAAAAAAGAAAAAAAGAGAAAAGGCCCAAAGAAAAAATGAGAGAAAAAGAGAGAAGGGACAATATTACTATCCTTTTTCCACACTTGTTCTTCAAAATAGCACCATGATCTTCATGATAGAGAGTCTCTTGTTTTTGTCACTCTCATATACTAGTGGGAATTTTCATTATAGAACTTGGCTCGTATATTCCAATGATGGGCTTCCTCAAAATGCCCTAGGTCTTCGTGAGCAAGCGAGTTGGATGCACACCCACTTAGTTTCTTTTGTTGAGATGTCATACACTTATAGCTCTAGTGCACCTGTGGCATGGCAATCCCTACTCACTCACATTGATATCTATTGACAGGCATCTCCATAGCCCATTGATACGCCTAGTTGATGTGACACTATCTTCCTCTTTTGTCTTCTCCACAACCACCACTCTATTCCACATAGTGCTATATCCATGGCTCACGCTCATGTATTGCGTGAAAGTTGAAAGGTTTGAAAAAATTGAAGTGTGAAACAATTGCTTGGCTGAAACCGGGGTTATGCATGATTTAAATATTTTGTGTGATGAAGATAGAGCATAGCCAGACTATATGATTTTATAGGGATAACTTTCTTTGGCCATGTTATTTTGAGAAGACATGATTGCTTTGATAGTATGCTTGAAGTATTATTATTCTTATGTCAATATATACTTTTGTCTTGAATCTTTCAGATGTGAACATTCATGCCACAATAAAGAAAATTACATTGAGAATTATGTTGGTTAGCATTCCACATCAAAAATTCTGTTTTTATCATTTACCTACTCGAGGACGAGCAGGAATTAAGCATGGGGATGCTTGATACGTCTCCAACGTATCTATAATTTTTGATTGTTCCATGCTATTATATATTCTGTTTCGGATGTTTAATGGGATTTATTGTACACTTTTATATTATTTTTGGGACTAACCTACTAACCCAAGGCCCAGTGCAAATTGTTGTTTTTCTGCCTATTTCAGTGTTTAGCAGAAAAGGAATATCGAATGGGGTCCAAACGGAATGAAACCTTCGGGAGAGTTATTTTTCAAACGATATCAACGCAGAAGTCTTGGAGTACACGCGAGGAAACGAGAGAGGCGGCCACGAGGGCAGAGGGCGCGCCCAGGAAGGGTAGGCGCACCCCCACCCTCGTGGGCCCTCTTTGGCTCCCCTGGCGTGCCTCTTCAACCTATATATACTGTCATACCCTAAAAACATCGAGGCAACAGACGAAACCCTAATTCCATCGCCGTAACCTTCTGTTCTCGTGAGATCCCATCTTGGGGCCAGTTCTGGAGCTCTGCCGGAGGGGGCATCGATCACAAAGGGCTTCTACATCAACACCATAGCCTCTCCGAAGAGTTGTGAGTAGTTTACCACAGACCTTCGGGTCCATAGTTATTAGCTAGATGGCTTCTTCTCTCTCTTTGGATCACAATACAAAGTTCTCCTCAATCTTCGAGGAGATCTATTCGATGTAATCTTTTTGCGGTGTGTTTGTCGAGATCCGATGAATTGTGGGTTTATGATCAAGATTATCTATGAACAATATTGGATTCTATTCTGAAATCTTTTATGTATGATTATAATATCCTTGCAAGTCTCTTCGAATTATTGGTTTGGTTTGGCCTACTAGATCTATAGATCTTCCAATGGGAGAAGTGCTTGGTTTGGTTTCAATCTTGTGGTGTCCTTTCCCAGTGACAGGAGGGGCAGCAAGGCACGTATTGTATTGTTTCCATTGAGGATAAAAATATGGGGTTTATATCATATTGCTTGAGTTTATCCCTCTACATCTTGTCACCTTGCTAAGGTGTTACTCTGTTCTTATGAACTTAATACTCTAGATGCATGCTGGATAGCGGTCGATGATTGGAGTAATAGTAGTAGATGCAGAATCGTTTCGGTCTACTTGTCACGGACGTGATGCCTATATACAATGATCATGCCTAGATATTCTCATAACTATGCGCTTTTCTATCAATTGCTCGACAGTAATTTGTTCACCCACCGTAGAATTCTGCTATCATGAGAGAAGCCACTAGAGAAACCTATGCCCCCCGGGTCTATCTTCATCATATTAATCTTGCATCAACTATTTTCTCTACTTTGTTTTCTTTACTTTCAGTCTCTATACCGAAAATACCAAAAATATTATCCTATCATCTCTATCAGATCTCACTCTCATAAGTGACCGAGAAGGGATTGACAACCCCTCTTATCACGTTGGCTGCGAGGTTCTTATTTGTTTGTGCAGGTGCGAGGGACTCGCGTGTGGTATCCTAATGGATTGATACCTTGGTTCTCAAAAACTGAGGGAAATACTTACGCTACTGTGCTGCATCACCCTTTCCTCTTCAAGGGAATACAACGCAAGCTCAAGAAGTAGCATACTAGATGTGGTCTATATCTATTAAATTTCACTCCCATGCAAGATGAAACTTATGGTGAGGTTTGGTCAGTTTTCCGTACGAAGGTTCAACCACGGCTCCTGCGAGGGTCAACATTGAAAGCTGACGGGAGGACACCAGCCTATTCTTTTGGAGGTCAAAGTGTTGGCCTGCAATGAGGCCAATCCGACCCAGGACTTCCTCGTCATTACGAAAGTCTACAGTAACAAATTTGACTCTGTCGTCTACGAGGAAGTTCTTAAGATCCTCACACTTAACGTCAGCATGGCATATGTGGTAGACCAAGCACAAGTTATGCATGCAAACCTGGATCATGGCAGGCTTCTTCTTCTCTTCCTCCTTTAGATTCTTGTCTTTTCCACGGGCTGTGGTGAACTCAACATCTAGCCCATCGACCCACTTACCACCATCTAACTTTTCAAACATGCGTTTGAAGCGAGCTAGGTATCCTTTCACAGTCACGGAAGATCGGGTGTAGATGATGTCGAACTGATCGGTGGCGATGGTTCTAACCTTGTACGCACCGCTGATCATGGAGTTTGGGACGCCATGGAATTTGGAGGAGGGTTGAGGTAGTCCTGGACTAGGGGGTCTGTAATGCCCAGGATGGAGTTATACCTCCTACGTGTCGAGGCACGACTTAAAGGCATAAATCCATCCTAGAATGATCTCAAGTTCGGTAATCTTTGCACATCTCATGTAAAAGAGGGGATAGTAAACATAAAATAGTTGGCTTACACTCGCCACGTCACAGAGTTACAATTCAAGTCTCAATCATCATACATTAAGAACATCACAACCCTCTAATGGAAAAATCCAAATGTCAAAGTACCAAACTTAGATAAATAAGCCACAGGCGGATCGAATCCTAGTAAGAGTCTCCACTACTGATCATCCGGGTATCGCACATAGTACCGACTACGCTCCTCGTCGTACTCCCAATCCAGCTCGGTGCCATCACCTGGATAGCTCACAGCTGGACCTGCATCTGGTGTGTGAAGTAACTGTGAGCCACAGAGGACTCAGCAATCCCGTTTCCGGGTAACAAGACTATCTAAGCCTTTGGGTGAGGGTAAGGCTGAAGAAAAGAATAAGTGTCTGCAGCAGCAACTAGCATCTAGCTTACGTGAGTGAGAGCGAGAAGAGAAAGCCTCGGCGAGAAGTGATCACGAAGTGATCCTAGCTACAAGCTCACCAAACATAACCTCTCCGTGTTCAACTCCCGAATCCCTATTCGGAAATTGACGGTCACGGAACACACGCTGGTAGTGTATTAGAAACATTGTGTCAAGTTATCTACAACCGGAATTAACAAGCTCCCATCTGCCACATAACCGCGGGCACGGCTTTCGAAAGTTCAAACCCTGCAGGGGTGTTCCAACTTGACCCATTACAAGCCCACGATCCGCGGAGTCGCAACTCCAAAGTGGGAAGACCCGAGTATCCTCGGAATCCCGTGCTCAAGATATACCGAACTAAGGTAAGGCTAATCCAGCAAATCCTCCCGGCGTGTCGACACACTGATAGTAGCCGCGCATATCTAAGTCTCAGGACATGACCGGATGGGTGATGCTACGGGTTTTTACCAAACCTCGAGTTTCCTTGAGGTGGCCTCGCAGGACCCCCAGTTCGGACCAACACTCATGTGGAGCACTGGCCCGGGGTTGTTGATTAAGAAAAAGGGTTTATAACTCCCTATGCAAGTTTAGTTTGTTGTTAGGCAAATAGTACCAATGTTGGGACTTGCTGGAAAAGACTTAGCACTTAGCGGTTTATCGAGGGGGTCCCATACACCCCAACCGTGTTAGGAACGCAAAATCAAGGAACATAACACCGGCTTATATGGATCCTAACGGCATGAGTGGAACAAATCACCAAGCAAAAGGCTTAGCCTTCCACCCTTGCCAATATATAGATGATTTCATTTTAAGCATTTATATAGTGTGATATAACCCAACCAAACTTCAACATGAAGCAAGCATCTTCACTTCACCTGCAACTAGCAACGCTATAAGAAGGGCTGAGCGAAGCGTACTTAGCCAAGCAACGGTTTGCATAGGTAGGTTGGTTAAACATGGCAATTGGTTACAAGTAGGAGGCTGACAAGAAGATCATGGGCATCGAGGCAAAACTATAGATCGAGACTACTAGCAATAGGCAAAGATAGTAATGTTATCGGGGTTCGGTCATCTTGCCTGAAGAGAAGTCGTTCGGATCGTAAGAAGGGTCCTCGTGCTCAACCTCGTTGGAAACCTCGTGCTCGTACTCGAACTCAGTCTCGGCTTCCGGCTCTAAACAAAACAATCACACCAAGCACCAATCAACAAGATGCAATGCGCACTCGGAAAAGATGGATGCATGATGGATGCACTAAGGATGCACACGGAGCACGGAAAATATCACTCAAGCAAAACACCTCAAAACATGATAACAATCTGATATTATTAATCTACACAGAAAAACAATCAAGTTTGATATAAGATTCGCTGAAATCGGAGTTACGGGCTAAAAGTTATGCCCGAAACAAGAAATGAGCGAAAACTGAAAATTACAGCATCATAGCAACTTCGGAGCTCAAAATAATTAAGCTACAGCACTCAAATATCATGGCAAAGGACATGAACACAAACTAGACATATACTACAGCAACTAAGTCCAAAGGTGCACCCCCAACGGAGCCACGGATCAATAGCAATGATCTTGGACATATTGAACTTGACAATAAAATTCTGGCAGCAGAATTTTATTGAAACTTTGGAGCAAAAGATAAACATGCTACAGCCACTCAAATAGACATGTGAGGACATGAATGGAAAGACAACAATATATACTACAAGGAACAAACAAGATCCACTGCAAAACTAACATGCTTTGTCCTAGAACATCACACGAACATGGCATCGGAACGTTACAGATTTCAGATTTAGTGGAAATCCACTAAGTCCTAAAACAGCAATATCATCATGGCATATAAAAGAGCAAGTTTAAGTCACCTCGAAACTAAACATGGCAAGCGGTAAGCACCTCATCAAAGTACACATGAAGGTGATCCCGAAACACACAAGCATGCATCATAGAGGTGAACACAACGATTGCAACGAGCTCAACAAGATGGCATTTCATAACAAGTGAAACAACATCACGGCCACATGGCACTTTGCAACGATGATAACAAGGCAATACTAAATCTATCATGCACCCTATCACAAACAACACGTAGAGCATGGCAAGACGAACACGTGGACATGTCATTTGCATCATTCGGATAAACGAGCTAAAAGTTATCACATGGCAAAGGTGGCATAAAAACATCACATAACAGCAGCTTATATCATGATGCACTTTTGCAACAGCAAAACAAGCACCTAGATGATTTCTAACATGCATGACAACAACAGATAAAACGTAGGGCAAGTCTCCACGAACGTCTGGACATATTATACGCGCGAATCGGAGCAACAGACAAAAAGTTAGAGCAGGTCAAACATTGCATCTCAGAACAAAATTAACAGGGACTTAGTGGGAAAAAGGCAACCTCAGATCCAGATCTGGAGTCAACGGGCCCGCGGATCGGGCCGAAACGGGTCGGGGGCCGGCGGCTGGCGGATCCGCGGCGTCAGCGGCCCACGCGGTGGCTGGGGCGGCCCACTCGCGCGGAGAGGAGCGGCGCGGCGGCCTACTGGGGCGAGGCGGCGGTGCGGTGGCGTGGGCCGGCTGGCGGAGGGCCCAGCCCACCCGGCGGAGCGGGGCGGCTGGCGGTCGGATTGGAGGGGCCGAGGCCTGGCGAACGGCTGGCCGCGCGGCTCGAGCGGCTGTAGCGGCCTGGAGGGAGGGACTCGGGGCGATCGGTTGGAGTGGGCCGGCGATGTGGGGACCTGAGCCCCCGCGCCCAGGCACCGAACTGGAACGGAGGGAGCTGCGGCTGCAGTCGGCGAAGTGGTCCTCCTCGAGGGCCCTGCAGCTGGGCCGGCGGGGAAACGGTCCCGATCGGGAACCGGCTGGAGCGAGCCGCTCGGTCGAGAGGAGGCGCCCAGGCGCGTTGACCTGCTCGGATCCTTCGGGATTCGAGGAGATTTTTCAAGTGGATAGGAAGGGGAAGATTGGATCTGAAAACTAGGGAAAGAAAAGAAAGGGAAGAAGAAAGAGATGCCCAAAATTAGACCTAGGGGTCTAATATATAGCAGGTAGCTAGGGTTAGGGGATTTGGGGGTGTTTGGAGCCCTCCGATCGTGATCCGACGGATCCGATCGCGGGGGTAGATTAAAAGGGCCTAGGAGAAGATAAAAGACTGCAGTAGGGGTGTTTCCGGGACACGAAGTGAAGGCACTTTGGACCCACACGAACAACGGATGGGATAGTCAACGGAGTCCAAACGCGGCGAGATTTGAGAGGCGGGTTGCACACAACAAAACAACAACACAGACAACAACCTCGCGGCACACCGGTAACGTTACACGCCCAAACAACAAAGTAGGCCTACGGGACGTCACAGACACGTGAGGGAGCTCCGGAACGCGAAACGGACAACGGGAAGAAACACGCGGAACCGGATGCAACCGACAACACAAATGCAATGCAATGCACATGTCTACATGATATGAATGAATGCCACACACTCACACAACAAAACAACGAAAACCCGAAAGACAAAGAACCCGGAATGGAAATAGATGAAGCCGGAGATATATTATATACCCAAAAGGGAAAGTATTACATCCGGGGCATTACAAACTCTCCTCAACTACAAAAAGATCTCGTCCCGAGATCTAGGACTGGAAAAAGGAAGGGTACTCGGAACAAAGATGATCTTCTCGTTCCCAGGTAGCTTCTCGGTCGGTGTGATGTGACCACTTGACTTTCAGAAATTTGATGGACTTATTGCGGGTCTTGCGTTCGGTTTCTTCGAGAATTGCAACTGGGTGCTCTCGATAGGACAGGTCTTGTTGAAGATCAATCTCTTCAAACGGAATCATGCGCTCAGGTGCCTTGAAGCATTTGCGAAGTTGAGACACATGGAAGACATCATGAACATTTGCGAAGTTTGGAGGGAGCTCAAGTTGATAGGCTAGATCGCCTCTCTTGCCAAGAATCTTGAATGGCCCGACGTATCTAGGAGCAAGCTTTCCTTTGATACTGAATCTTTGGGTGCCTTTCATCGGAGACACACGGAGATAGACATGATCATCGATGTTGAATGCCAAATCACGATGCTTGCCGTCATAGTAGCTCTTCTGATGCGACTGAGCGGCCTTGAGATTCTCATGTATGACTTTGCACATTTCTTCGGCTTCTGAGATCAAGTCATTGCCAAGAAGTTGACGTTCGCCTGTTTCAGACCAGTTGAGAGGGGTACGGCACTTTCTGCCATAGAGAATTTCAAACGGTGCTTTGCCTGCACTTGCTTGAAAGCTGTTGTTGTAAGAGAACTCGGCAAATGGAAGGCAGTCTTCCCATTTCATGCCGAAGGAGATGACACAGGCTCTGAGCATGTCTTCTAGAATCTGATTCACACGCTCGACTTGACCACTAGTCTGAGGGTGAAAAGCAGTGCTGAACCTGATCTTAGTGCCCATGGCGGACTGAAAGGAGTCCTAGAACCTTGATGTGAACAAGCTTCCACGGTCTGAGGATATCACTTGAGGAATGCCATGTAGGGACACAATTCTGGAAGTGTACAGCTCTGCAAGTTGAGCTGCATTGATTGATTCTTTGACTGGAAGAAAGTGAGCGACTTTGGTAAGCTTGTCAATCACCACAAAGATAGCATCATTTCCTCGCTTGGATTTAGGAAAACCAGTGACGAAGTCCATTTCAATGTGGTCGAACTTCCACTCGGGAATAGGGAGAGGTTGGAGAAGACCGGCTGGACGTTGATGTTCTGCTTTCACTCTTCTGCACACATCACATTCGTTCACGAATTGGGCAATCTCCCTTTTCATGCGAGTCCACCAGTAAGACTGCTTGAGGTCTTGATACATCTTTGAACTGCCAGGATGAATGGAAAGGAGAGAATCATGAGCTTCTTCCATTATGAGCTTCCTGAGATCACCTTTGGGAACAACGAGTCTGTCCTCGAAGAACAAGGTATCTCTCTCATCAACACGGAAGCACTTGTATTTTGGAGTGCCCTTTGCAATGCCATGTTTCACTTTCTTCACCATGGTATCACTGAGCTGGGCCTCACGGACTTGATCTTCCAAGGTAGGAGCAATTTGGAGATTTGCAAGAAAACCCTGCGGAACAACTTGGAGGTTGAGTTTCCTGAATGCTTCACAAAGCTCAGGCTGGCACGGCTTGATAAGAAGGCTGTTGCAATATGCCTTTCTGCTCAAAGCATCTGCAATCACATTCGCCTTGCCAGGAGTGTATTCAATGCTGGGATTGTACTCTTGGATCATTTCGACCCAACGAGTCTGGCGAAGGTTCAGATGCGGCTGTGTGAAGATGTACTTCAAGCTCTTGTGATCAGTGAAGATGTCGACCTTTCTGCCCAACAACAGATGTCTCCACGTAATCAGAGCATGTACCACAGCTGCTAGCTCGAGATCATGTGTGGGATAGTTCTTCTCACTTGGCTTGAGCTGACGAGAAGTGTATGCCACAATTCTCTTATCTTGCATAAGCACACCACCAAGACCTTGAAGAGAAGCATCGCAGAATACTTCATAGGGCTTGGTTTCATCCGGAGGAGTCAGAACTGGAGCAGAGACAAGCTTCTCTTTGAGGGTTTTGAATGCCACTTCACACTCTGGAGACCAAAAGTATTTGACATTCTTCTGAAGCAGGTTGGAAAGAGGATTGGCAATCTTGGAGAAGTTCTCAACAAACCTTCTGCAATAGCTGGCAAGACCCAGAAAACTGCGGAGCTGCTTGACGTTCTGAGGAGCTTCCCAGTTGACAATTGCTTCAACTTTCTCGGGATTAACCGCAATACCGTCAGCTGAGATGATGTGGCCCAGGTATAAAACCTTATCGAGCCAGAACTCGCACTTGGAGAACTTGGCATAGAATTTATGCTCTCGGAGTCGATCAAGAACCAGGCGTAAGTGCTTTTCGTGAACTTCTTCATTCTTGGAGAACACCAGAATATCATCCAGATACACAAGCACAAATTCGCCAGTATAGGGGTTGAAGATGTAATGCATCATCCTTGAAAAGGTAGGAGGAGCATTGGCGAGACCGAAGGACATGACGGTATACTCGTATGAACCGTAGCTCGTTCTGAAGGCCGTCTTGGGAATGTCTTCCTCGCGAATGCGAATTTGATGATAGCCCATTCGGAGGTCAAGCTTAGAGAACACTTTAGCTCCTTTGAGCTGCTCAAAGAGTTCGTTGATGTTGGGGAGCGGATACTTGTTCTTAATCGTCTTCTTGTTCAATGGCCGGTAGTCAACACAGAGACGCTCCGTGCCATCTTTCTTCTTGACAAATAAGACACCACAGCCCCACGGAGATGTACTAGGCCGGATGAGACCCATACTCTCCTGCTTATCAAGCTGCTTCTTCAACTCCTTCAATTCATCCGGAGAGAGCTTGTACGGACGCCGGCATGCTGGCTCAGTACCCGGCTCGAGTTCAATGACAAACTCCACCTGACGGTGTGGAGGCATGCCTGGAAGTTCTTCAGGAAAGACGTCTTGATATTCGTTCACCACCGGAATTTGAGATATGGCATTAATTTCGCCCTTATCATTGAGAGAGAAAAGTCTGATAGTGTTATCCCTGGAGGCGAAGATAATCACATCTTCATCAGAATGAGTCATCTGGACTTCCTTTTGAGCACAATCAATGTGAGCATCATGCTGAGAAAGCTAATCCATTCCGAGGATGAGGTCGATGACAGAATTACCAAGAACCACCGGAGAAGCCAAAAATCGATAATCACCCATGCGAATAGAAACATCCGGAGCATATATACTGGAATGCATTGGTCTCCCCGGAGA
This sequence comes from Secale cereale, assembly GCA_902687465.1. Lineage (NCBI taxonomy): Eukaryota > Viridiplantae > Streptophyta > Magnoliopsida > Poales > Poaceae > Secale > Secale cereale. Next base: position 559,165,589 of record LR738709.1, on the reverse strand, counting down.
AACAACTGATAACTCCCTTGGCAAACTTTTGATGTCCACATTATACTTGGATGCAAATGGTTGAGACATGAAAGAGCATGAAGCACCCGAATCAAACAAAACCTTGGCAGGTATAGAGTTCACTGGAAGGTTACCCAAAATGACATCAAAAGAATTCTCCGCTTGTGCTGCATTCATCAGATTGACCCTTGCAGACTTTGGATCAAGCCTGACAATAGCTGAACTCACAGGTGGAGGAGGAGGAAGACGCTTCGAATTCGGACATCTGTTGGCATAGTGACCTTTCTGAGTGCATTTGTTGCAAGTCACTTCTGAGAGAGGACGGAAATGAGAGCCACTGGACTTGGAGCCTTGAGACTGAAACTGCTTCTTCGACTAGTTGCTCGGGTTGGGTGGGTGGGAGAAGCCACGACCACTAGAGTTCTTGTAGTTGGAGTTGTTGGAGTTGTTGTATGGAGCTCGAATCACTGGAGGAGGAGGAAGCCAGAATTTCTGATGCTTCGAGACCATCTGAGACGATGAGGAAGAGTGAACGGCATCTCGAATTCTCTTCTTAGAAGCCTCCATCTTAAGCTGAGCTGCTTCTTGTTTCAAAGCCATGTTATAGAACTTGTCGAATTCATCCGGCTCGAACAAAGTGAGAGCAAGCTGAAGTTCATCTTTGAGACCTCCACGAAACTGGTAGATTTTACTCTTGGCATCAGGAATGTCTTGCTTAGCATAGCGAGCGAGGTTTTGGAACTTGATATTATACTGATAGACTGTCATGGAGCCCTGCTTCAGGTTGCGGAATTGCTCACGCATACCCTCGATGACACTTGTAGGAATGTGATGCGAGCGGAAATCCTTGCAGAAATTCTCCCAAGAGATCACTTGACCCGGCCTGGAGTCTTTGTACTGCTGCCACCAGTCAGCTGCTTGATCTTTCAGTTGGAAGGCTGCAAACTTGACATAATCATCTTCCTTCACGTTACTGCACTCAAAATGCTTCTTTATGTCGGTTAACCAATCTTCAGCATCAAGAGGGTCGACACAGTAACTGAAAGCTTTAGGATTGTTGGCCAAGAACTGGTTGAGGGTAGCATGGTGCTGCTGGTTGAAGAAGTTGCCTTGGTTCCTTGGAACACCCTGATTAGCTTGCATCTGCTGCATCATCAGCATCATCAACTGAGTGTTCTGAGCAGTAGTCTACATAATTGGTCTCCAAGCCTCAGGCGGAGGAGGAGGGGAAGGAGGACGTTCTGGAACCTCTTCCACCTCTGGGTTAGCGTTGGGAACCCTTTTCGGAGCCATCCTGTAAGAGATGACCACAAATCAGCAATTGATTGACAAAAGGTATAAGCTGAATCAATGGAATGAATTGCAACAAGTCTTCACAATTATCATTCGAACAATAAGAACGAATGAAATCATCCGAACAAGAGGAACGAATGATATTCTCAGTTAAATGATAACATCAATCTTCACGAGAAGCCACATAGGGGACAATGGGATAAAATAAGAAAAACAACAAGGTACAGACGGGAACAAACACAAGAGAGGAGTTTCGTTCTAACATCTTTGTGCTGAAAGCATATGAACGCGTTACGAAAAGGTTTTGCAATCCCCGGATCAGCATAGCCAAGGACCCTTTAAGATGCAACTCCTGATAGTAACATCGGTCATATAACCCCTTCACTCAATGTAGAACCCCGAACTCACTAACCTGCATTCGTTGGAAGAATGCCTACGATCTACTGGATAAACCCACCTATAGATTTCTGAAAGATTCCAATTATGCAATCAGGTGTTGGGGATACACGGGAAGCACCGCGCAATCAACTCTAAACCTACATCCAGGTGTATCCATCCTTCAACACATAACCAGTCTTTCTCGGAAACTGTGTACCTCGGACCTTCGAAAAGCATCCACTATAACAAGCTATGGCAATACTCCCGAACTACCTCCCCAGTACTGGGTGATGTCGGGGTTATCTTGCCACTGGCCGTATAGGGGAGATTTTCGATGTCGGCCGTCTTAAGTATTTAGTACTACCGCGATATGCTTGTGACAACCCCGAAGCTCAACTCCTCGGTAACAGGAGGCATCGAGAACAATATCCTTATCACAAGAACATCGAAACAATCCCAGAATACTCGCGGGATTCCTAAAAAAAATTTTGTGCAATTTTTGAAGATAGGAGAGACAAGAGTAGTCGTCAGGAGTCCTCACCAGAGAGAAAAGGGATGAGAAGCAAAGAAATCCTACTCTTCGATATAATATAGGACTCAAAAAGTTTTTTTAGTGTGTGCCTAGACTCGACCGTCAACGATTCGATCAAACAGTGGGGGCTCCTAGGTCGGAGAAGGCTCTGAATACCAACTTGTAATGCCCAGGATGGAGTTATACCTCCTACGTGTCGAGGCACGACTTAAAGGCATAAATCCATCCTAGAATGATCTCAAGTTCGGTAATCTTTGCACATCTCATGTAAAAGAGGGGATAGTAAACAGAAAATAGTTGGCTTACACTCGCCACGTCACAGAATTACAATTCAAGTCTCAATCATCATACATTAAGAACATCACAACCCTCTAAGGGCAAAATCCAAATGTCAAAGTACCAAACTTAGATAAATAAGCCACAGGCGGATCGAATCCTAGTAAGAGTCTCCACTACTGATCATCCGGGTATCGCACATAGTACCGACTACGCTCCTCGTCGTACTCCCAATCCAGCTCGGTGCCATCACCTGGATAGCTCACAGCTGGACCTGCATCTGGTGTGTGAAGTAACTGTGAGCCACAGAGGACTCAGCAATCCCGTTTCCGGGTAACAAGACTATCTAAGCCTTTGGGTGAGGGTAAGGCTGAAGAAAAGAATAAGTGTCTGCAGCAGCAACTAGCATCTAGCTTACGTGAGTGAGAGCGAGAAGAGAAAGCCTCGGCGAGAAGTGATCACGAAGTGATCCTAGCTACAAGCTCACCAAACATAACCTCTCCGTGTTCAACTCCCGAATCCCTATTCGGAAATTGACGGTCACGGAACACACGCTGGTAGTGTATTAGAAACATTGTGTCAAGTTATCTACAACCGGAATTAACAAGCTCCCATCTGCCACATAACCGCGGGCACGGCTTTCGAAAGTTCAAACCCTGCAGGGGTGTTCCAACTTGACCCATTACAAGCCCACGATCCGCGGAGTCGCAACTCCAAAGTGGGAAGACCCGAGTATCCTCGGAATCCCGTGCTCAAGATATACCGAACTAAGGTAAGGCTAATCCAGCAAATCCTCCCGGCGTGTCGACACCCTGATAGTAGCCGCGCGTATCTAAGTCTCAGGACACGACCGGATGGGTGATGCTACGGGTTTTTACCGAACCTCGAGTTTCCTTGAGGTGGCCCCGCAGGACCCCCAGTTCGGACCAACACTCATGTGGAGCACTGGCCCGGGGTTGTTGATTAAGAAAAAGGGTTTATAACTCCCTATGCAAGTTTAGTTTGTTGTTAGGCAAATAGTACCAATGTTGGGACTTGCTGGAAAAGACTTAGCACTTAGCGGTTTATCAAGGGGGTCCCATACACCCCAACTGTGTTAGGAACGCAAAATCAAGGAACATAACACCGGCTTATACGGATCCTAACGGCATGAGTGGAACAAATCACCAAGCAAAAGGCTTAGCCTTCCACCCTTGCCAATATATAGATGATTTCATTTTAAGCATTTATATAGTGTGATATAACCCAACCAAACTTCAACATGAAGCAATCATCTTCACTTCACCTGCAACTAGCAACGCTATAAGAAGGGCTGAGCGAAGCGTACTTAGCCAAGCAATGGTTTGCATTGGTAGGTTGGTTAAACATGGCAATTGGTTACAAGTAGGAGGCTGACAAGAAGATCATGGGCATCGAGGCAAAACTATAGATCGAGACTACTAGCAATAGGCAAAGATAGTAATGTTATCGGGGTTCGGTCATCTTGCCTGAAGAGAAGTCGTTCGGATCGTAAGAAGGGTCCTCGTGCTCAACCTCGTTGGAAACCTCGTGCTCGTACTCGAACTCAGTCTCGGCTTCCGGCTCTAAACAAAACAATCACACCAAGCACCAATCAACAAGATGCAATGCGCACTCGGAAAAGATGGATGCATGATGGATGCACTAAGGATGCACACGGAGCACGAAAAATATCACTCAAGCAAAACACCTCAAAACATGATAACAATCTGATATTATTAATCTACACAGAAAAACAATCAAGTTTGATATAAGATTCGCTGAAATCGGAGTTACGGGCTAAAAGTTATGCCCGAAACAAGAAATGAGCGAAAACTGAAAATTACAGCATCATAGCAACTTCGGAGCTCAAAATAATTAAGCTACAACACTCAAATATCATGGCAAAGGACATGAACACAAACTAGACATATACTACAACAACTAAGTCCAAAGGTGCACCCCCAATGGAGCCACGGATCAATAACAATGATCTTGGACATATAGAACTTGACAATAAAATTCTGGCAGAAGAATTTTATTGAAACTTTGGAGCAAAAGATAAACATGCTACAGCCACTCAAATAGACATGTGAGGACATGAATGGAAAGACAACAATATATACTACAAGGAACAAACAAGATCCACTGCAAAACTAACATGCTTTGACCTAGAACATCACACGAACATGGCATCGGAACGTTACAGATTTCAGACTTAGTGGAAATCCACTAAGTCCTAAAACAGCAATATCATCATGGCATATAAAAGAGCAAGTTTAAGTCACCTCGAAACTAAACATGGCAAGCGGTAAGCACCTCATCAAAGTATACATGAAGGTGATCCCGAAACACACAAGCATGCATCATAGAGGTGAACACAACGATTGCAACGAGCTCAACAAGATGGCATTTCATAACAAGTGAAACAACATCACGGCCACATGGCACTTTGCAACGATTATAACAAGGCAATACTAAATCTATCATGCACCCTATCACAAACAACACGTAGAGCATGGCAAGACGAACACGTGGACATGTCATTTGCATCATTCGGATAAACGAGCTAAAAGTTATCACATGGCAAAGGTGGCATAAAAACATCACATAACAGCAGCTTATATCATGATGCACTCTTGCAACAGCAAAACAAGCACCTAGATGATTTCTAACATGCATGACAACAACAGATAAAACATAGGGCAGGTCTCCACGAACGTCTGGACATATTATACGCGCGAATCGGAGCAACAGACAAAAAGTTAGAGCAGGTCAAACATTGCATCTCAGAACAAAATTAACAGGGACTTAGTGGGAAAAAGGCAACCTCAGATCCAGATCTGGAGTCAACGGGCCCGCGGATCGGGCCGAAACGGGTCGGGCGCCGGCGGCTGGCGGATCCGCGGCGTCAGCGGCCCACGCGGTGGCTGGGGCGGCCCACTCGCGCGGAGAGGAGCGGCGCGGCGGCCCACTGGGGCGAGGCGGCGGTGCGGTGGCGTGGGCCGGCTGGCGGAGGGCCCGGCCCACCCGGCGGAGCGGGGCGGCTGGCGGTCGGAGTGGAGGGGCCGAGGCCTGGCGAACGGCTGGCCGCGCGGCTCGAGCGGCTGTAGCGGCGTGGAGGGAGGGACTCGGGGCGATCGGTTGGAGTGGGCCGGCGATGTGGGGACCTGGTCCCCCGCACCCAGGCACCGAACTGGAACGGAGGGAGCTGCGGCTGCAGTCGGCGAAGTGGTCCTCCTCGAGGGCCCTGCAGCTGGGCCGGTGGGGAAACGGTCCCGATCGGGAACCGGCTGGAGCGAGCCGCTCGGTCGAGAGGAGGCGCCCAGGCGCGTTGACCTGCTCGGATCCTTCGGGATTCGAGGAGATTTTTCAAGTGGAGAGGAAGGGGAAGATTGGATCTGAAAACTAGGGAAAGAAAAGAAAGGGAAGAAGAAAGAGATGCCCAAAATTAGACCTAGGGGTCTAATATATAGCAGGTAGCTAGGGTTAGGGGATTTGGGGGTGTTTGGAGCCCTCCGATTGCGATCCGACGGATCCGATCGCGGGGGTAGATTAAAAGGGCCTAGGAGAAGATAAAAGACTGCAGTAGGGGTGTTTCCGGGACACGAAGTGAAGGCACTTTGGACCCACACGAACAACGGATGGGATAGTCAACGGAGTCCAAACGCGACGAGATTTGAGAGGCGGGTTGCACACAACAAAACAACAACACAGACAACAACCTCGCGGCACACCGGTAACGTTACACGCCCAAACAACAAAGTAGGCCTACGGGACGTCACGGACACGTGAGGGAGCTCCGGAACGCGAAACGGACAACGGGAAGAAACACGCGGAACCGGATGCAACCGACAACACAAATGCAATGCAATGCACATGTCTACATGATATGAATGAATGCCACACACTCACACAACAAAACGACGAAAACCCGAAAGACAAAGAACCCGGAATGGAAATAGATGAAGCCGGAGATATATTATATACCCAAAAGGGAAAGTATTACATCCGGGGCATTACAGGGTCCTCGGGTATCCGGATTACTCGATATGGCCCGGACTGGTGGGCCATGAAGATGAAAGCAGAAGATTATCCCCCGTGTCCGGATAGGACTCCTGTGTGCATAGAATTGCAAGTTTGAGTCTGGATGTAATGTTTTCTTCCTCTGCAAGATGATTCTGTACAACCCTAGGTCCCGGTGTGTATATAAACCGGAGGGTTTAGTCCATAGAGGCTATCACAACAATCATAGGCTAGACATCTAGGGTTTAGCCATTACGATTTGGAGGCAGATGAACTCTTGTAATCCCCATATTCATCAAGATCAATCAAGCAGGAAGTAGGGTATTACCTCCATTAAGAGGGCCTGAACCTGGGTAAACATCGTGTCTTTGTTTCCCCCTGTTACCACCAATCCTCAGGAACACAGCTCGGGACCTCCTACCCGAGATCCGCCGGTTTTGACACCGATATTGGTGCTTTCATTGACAGTTCCGCTGTGTTGTCAACAGAAGGATCGATGGCTTGCTTTGTTGTTGGCAACGATGCTTCCTTGGGGGAGATCTTACTCCCTGGCCAACTTTTCGTGTTTGCCGGTTTCGTGCTACGTGCCAACTCGGATGGCCACCTTGAGCAGATCGACAGCTACACCCCTGGTCATCAGATCAGGTTTGGAATTCTGAATTACGTCACTGATATCCGAGGAGATATGATCTTCGAGGGATTTGTGGCCTCGGCTGCCGCTCCCTACCTGCACGAAGAAGACCCCTTGGATCAACTATCGGATCCCATCCAGGGGTCGACAATCACGTTTGCTCCGGTCTTAGATCCGGAGCAAATTACTTCATCCGAAGACGCGAGGCTAAACCCCGCCGGAATCTTCACCCCCGAGAAATTTCTCATAGGAGACCAAGAGGCGACCACACAGTTGATGGACCTGGAGCCAAACGGGACTCTTCCCATGGCTAGGGAGCCAGATTCACCTCCTTATATGAGCTCCAAACTCTCGAGATCCGCGTCCCCTAAGCTTGGCCAAGCGGTTAACACCAGCCCCAGCTTCGCGGATCCTCAAACTTCTATCCAGCTCTCGCTCCTAAATGAGGCGCTGGACTTGATGCAATCTCTCGCCATCACGGAGGCTTCACCTTTGAACTATGCTAGGTTCAAACTGGGGGCTGAGACTAGGGAATTTTGCTTCCCACCCACCACCCACTTGGTAGCCACGGTCGAGGATTTAACCGACGTGCTAGAATACACTTCCGAAGACATCGATGGCATGGACCATGATGTCGAAGCCGATCTAGGTCAAGACCCGCCCATCAATGGGCGTTGGACAACCACTTCTACCTATGACATATACATGGTGGACGCACCCAAGGAGAAGGGCGATGATGGCACTAAAGATGCAGAGGATGATAAACTTGTTGATGAACCTCCTAAACGTCGGCGTTAGCAGCGCCGCTCATGATCGCATCGAGGAAGGGAAAGTAATATTGACACCGGAGACAATGACACTCCAGATGATGCCGAAGACCCCGTGGAGCGAGCGTTAGAGCAGGAGGAGAGGTAAGATGGCCAATTCAGTCCCGAACAACTCAGTGATCACTATGATTCCGAAGATAGTAATTATCTACCTGTCTCCGAAGAGGATGTCAGCCTTGGAGACAAAGAATTCATCATCCCAGAGGAATCCCTCGAACAAGAACGCTTTCAGCGATGGCTTATTGCTACAGCAAGGAGCCTGAGAAGAAGCATCAGCGGCTTAGATCCCAACAAGATAAACTCAACGACAGATGGAATCAAGTGCTAGATGCTACAGAAAGATACGGACGTGAGCGCGAAACAAAGAGCTATCCTAAGCGCAAATTATTGCCACAATTTGACGACGAGGCCCTTGCGCCAATTCCGTCAAGGCACGATCAGGCCGACCAACCAGACCGACCACCTCGTGGACGGGACAATACGGCTAGCAATGTCGAATACCAGCCCGCGCCTCCCCACCGTAAAGGAAAGGAGATAGCGGTTCAGGGCCACAAGTACGACCTACATCAGGACCTGGACAATAAAGCTAGTCAGGTCAGATCGATCTATGGATCAAGAGGACGTTCTCCCACACGGGATGGCAGTTATCAAGCCAAGCACGCCGATTATAATCAAGTTCGGAGTTAGCACCGAACACAGATAACGTCCGAACTTCGTCGCATGTCGCATGATACGGAGGTGCCGTGCACCCTATGTGCTTTATCGATGAGGTGATGGACCACCAATTTCCCGAAAGGTTTAAACTCGTAAATATCGAGCCATATGATGGAACAATGGATCCTGCTGTATGGATTGAAGACATTATTCTCCACATCCACATGGCTCGTGGAGATGACCTCCATGCCATTAAATACCTCCCTCTAAAGCTGAAGGGGGCAGCGTGACACAGGTTGAACAGCCTCCCAGAGAACTCCATTGGATGCTGGGAAGATTTAGAGGATGCCTTTCGGGCTAACTTTCAGGGGCCTTATGTCCGTCCATCGGATGCTGATGACTTGAGCCATATAATCCAGCAACCCGTGGAGTCAGCCCGGAAGCTTTGGAATCTGTTCTTAACTAAAAAGAACCAAATCATCGACTGTCCACACACCGGAAGCCTTAGCGGCATTCAAACATAGTGTCCGCGACGAATGGCTCGCCCGACACCTCGGCCATGAGAAGCCGAAGACTATGGTAGCTCTTACCACACTTATGACCCGCTTTTGCATGGGCGAAGATAGCTGGTTGGCTCGTAGATGCAACAGTACCAACAACCCTGTCACTTCCAAAGCCAGGGATGGCAATGGCAGGCCACGAGGCAACAAAAATAAGCGTTGGAGCAACAACGGAGAAACAAATACTGACGCTACTGTGCTGTATCACCCTTTCCTCTTCGAGGGAATACAACGCAAGCTCAAGAAGTAGCATACTAGATGTGGTCTATATCTATTAAATTTCACTCACGTGCAAGATGAAACTTATGGTGAGGTTTTGTCAGTTTGCCGTACGAAGGTTCAACCACGGCTCCTGCCAGGGTCAGCATTGAAAGCTGACGGGAGGACACCAGCCTATTCTTTTGGAGGTCAAAGTGTTGGCCTACAACGAGGCCTATTCAACCCAGGACTTCCTCGTCGTTACGAAAGTCTACAGTAACGAATTTGACTCTGTCGTCTATGAGGAAGTTCTTAAGATCCTCACACTTAACGTCAGCATGGCATATGTGGTAGACCAAGCACAAGTTATGCATGCAAACCTGGATCATGGCGGGCCTCTTCTTCCCTTCCTCCTTTAGATTCTTGTCTTTTCCACGGGCTGTGGTGAACTCAACATCTAGCCCAGCGACCCACTTATCACCATCTGACTTTTCAAACATGCGTTTGAAGCGAGCAAGGTATCCTTTCATAGTCACGGAAGAACGGGTGTAGATGATGTCGAACTAATTGGTGGTGATGGTTCTAACCTTGTACGCACCGCTGATCATGGAGATTTGGGACGCCATGGATTTTGGAGGAGGTTTGAGGGAGTCCTGGACTAGGGGGTCCTCGGGTATCCGGATTACTCGATATGGGCCGGACTGGTGGGCCATGAAGATCAAAGCAGAAGATTATCCCCCGTGTCTGGATAGGACTCCTGTGTGCATAGCATGGCAAGTTTGAGTCTGGGTGTAATATTTTCTTCCTCTGCAAGATGATTCTATACAACCCTAGGTCCCGGTGTGTATATAAACCGGAGGGTTTAGTCCATAGAGGCTATCACAACAATCATAGGCTAGACATCTAGGGTTTAGCCATTACGATTTGGAGGCAGATCAACTCTTGTATCCCCTTATTCATCAAGATCAATCAAGCATGAAGTAGGGTATTACCTCCATTAAGAGGGCCTGAACCTTGGTAAACATCGTGTCTTTGTTTCCCCCTGTTACCACCGATCCTCAGAAACACAGCTCGGGACCTCCTACCCGAGATCTGCCGGTTTTGACACCGACATTGGTGCTTTCATTGACAGTTCCGCTGTGTTGTCAACAGAAGGATCAATGGCTCGCTTTGTTGTTGGCGATGACGCTTCCTTGGGGGAGATCTTACTCTTCGGCCAACTTTTCGTGTTTGTCGGTTTCATGCTACGTGCCAACTCGGATGGCCACCTTGAGCAGATCGACAGCTACGCCCCTAGTCATCAGATCAGGTTTGGAATTCTGAATTACGTTGCGGATATCCGAGGAGATATGATCTTCGAGGGATTTGTGGCCTCGGCTGCCGCTCCCTACCTACACGAAGAAGACCCCTTGGATCAACTATCGGATCCCGTCCAGGGGTGGACACTCACGTTTGCTCCGGTCTTAGATCCGGAGCAAGTCATTTCATCCAAAGACGCGAGGCTAAACCCCGCCGGTATCTTCACCCCCGAGAAATTTCTCATAGGAGACCAAGAGGCGACCATACAGGTGATGGACCTGGAGCCAAACGGGACTCTTCCCATGGCTAGGGAGCCAGATTCACCTCCTTATATGAGCTCCAAACTCTCGAGATCCGCGTCCCCTGAGCTCGGCCAAGCGGTTAACAACAGCCCTAGCTTCGCGGATCATCAAACTCCTATCCAGCTCTCGCTCCTAAATGAGGCGCTGGACTTGATGCAATTTATCGCCATCACGGAGGCTTCACCTTCGGACAATGCTAGGTTCAAACTAGGGGCTGAGACTAGGGAATTTTGCTTCCCACCCACCACCCACTTGGTAGCCACGGTCTAGGATTTAACCGACGTGCTAGACTACACTTCCGAAGACATCGATGGCACGGACCATGATGTCGAAGCCGATCTAGGTCAAGACCCGCCCATCACCAGGAGTTGGACAACCACTTCTACCTATGACATATACATGGTGGACGCACCCAAGGAGAAGGACGACGATGGCACTAAAGATGCAGAGGACGATAAACTTGTTGATGAACCTCCTAAACGTCGGCGTTAGCGGCGCCGCTCACGATCGCATCGAGGAAGGGAAAGTAATATCGACACCGGAGACAATGACACTCTAGATGATGCCGAAGACCCCATGGAGCGAGCGTTAGAGCAGGAGGAGTAGCCATATTCAGTCCCGAACAACTCAGCGATCACAATGATTCCGAAGATAGTAATTATCTACCTGTCTCCGAAGAGGATGTCAGCCTTGGAGACGAAGAATTCATCGTCCCAGAGGAATCCCTCGAACAAGAACGCTTTCAGCGATGGCTTATTGCTACAGCAAGGAGCCTGGAAAAGCAGCATCAGCGGCTTAGATCCCAACAAGATACACTCAACGACAGATGGAATCAAGTGCTAGACGCAGCAGAAAGATACAGACGTGAGCGCGAAACAAAGAGCTATCCTAAGCGCAAATTATTGCCACAATTTGACGACGAGGCCCTTGCGCCAATTCCGTCGAGGCACGATCAGGCCGACCAACCGGACCGACCACCTCGTGGACGGGACAAAGCGGCTAGCAATGCCGAATACCAGCCCGCGCCTCCCCACCATAAATGAAAGGAGATAGCGGTTCAGGGCCAGAAGTACGACCTACATAAGGACCTGAACAATAAAGCTGGTCCCGTCAGATCGATCTATGGATCAAGAGGACGTTCTCCCACGCGGGATGGCAGTTATCAAGCCAAGCACACCGATTATAATCAAGTTCGGAGTCAGCACCGAACACAAATAACGTCCGAACTCCGTCGCATGTCGCATGATATAGAGGTGCCGCGCACCCTATGTGCTTTACCGATGAGGTGATGGACCACCAATTCCCAGAAAGGTTTAAACTCGTAAATATCGAGCCATATGACGGAACAACTGATCCTGCTGTATGGATTGAAGACTTTATTCTCCATATCCACATGGCTCGTGGAGATGACCTCCATGCCATTAAATACCTCCCTTTAAAGCCGAAGGGGGCAGCGCGACACAGGTTGAACAGCCTCCCAGAGAACTCCATTGGATGCTGGGAAGATTAAGAGGATGCCTTTCAGGCTAACTTTCAGGGGCCTTATGTCCAGCCACCGGAGGCTGATGACTTGAGCCATATAATCCAGGAACCCGTGGAGTCAGCCCGCAAGCTTTGGAATCGGTTCTTAACTAAAAAGAACCAAATCACCGACTGTCCAGACACCGAAGCCTTAGTGGCATTCAAACATAGTGTCCGCGACGAATGGCTCGCCCGACACCTCGGCCATGAGAAGCCGAAGACTATGGTAGCTCTTACCACACTTATGACCCGCTTTTGCATGGGCGAAGATAGCTGGTTGGCTCGTAGATGCAACAGTACCAACGACCCTGTCACTTCCAAAGCCAGGGATGGCAATGGCAGGCCACGAGGCAACAAAAATAAGCGTTGGAGCAACAACGGAGAAACAAATGACATGGAAGTAAACACCGGATTCAGTGGCTCCAAATCCGGCCAGAGGAAGAACCCATTCAAGGGAAATCGGGATGGTCCATCTAACTTGGACAAGATACTAGAGAGACCTTGCCAGATTCATGGCACCCCTGAACAGCCTGCAAACCACACCAATAGAAATTGCTGGGTCTTCAAGCAGGCCGGCAAGTTAAATGCTGAACATAAGGGGAAAGGGCCTCAAATAGAGGATGAGGACGAGCCTCACCCACCAAACACTAGGGGGACATAAACAATTTCCCCCTAAGGTGAAAACGGTGAACATGATCTATGTCACCCATATCCCCAAGAGGGAACACAAGCGCGCACTAAGGGACATGTACGCTGTAGAGCCTGTCGCCCCCAAGTTCAACCCATGGTCGGCTTGTCCGATCACCTTTGATCGCAAGGATCACGCAACCAGGATCCATCACGGAGGTTCGGCGGCCCTGGTACTCGATCCTATCATCGACGGATACCATCTTACTAGAGTCCTTATGGACGGCGGCAGTTTCCTCAACTTGATCTATCAGGATACTGTCCGCAAGATGGGGATAGACCCGTCAAGAATCAAGCCTAGCAGCACTACCTTTAAAGGAGTGATACCCCGCGTAGAGGCCCGCTGCACGGGCTCATTAACACTGGAGGTAGTATTCTGCTCTCCAGACAATTTTCAAAGCGAGGATTTAATCGTCGACATCGCTCCCTACCGTAGCCGCTATCATGCACTGCTCGGATGAACTGCTTTCGCCCGCATTAACATAGTCCCGCACTATGCTTACCTCAAGCTTAAAATGCCCGGACCTTGTGGCGTCATCATAGTCAATGGGAATATGGAGCGCTCCCTCCGCACAGAGGAGGATACCGCGACCCTGGCAGCCGAAGTTTAAGGCAGCCTATTCAGGCCGAATAATTCACCGGTCATCAAGACCCAAGACACTGCTAAACGTGTCCGGCCCGCATCGCAGCGTGGTAGCTCAGGGGAACCTGAGCTTGAGAAGCAGCTCGGCCTCCACTGACTGCCCCATAAGGTTGTGGCATATGTACCTTGTGTACATAACTACACTCTTGCAATACCTTGGTAAGCGCCGGGGGCACACTACGGAAAACGGTCCACAATATGACTTGACCCTATTCATACTTTTATTATGTTTTCATTGTAGGTTCTTTAAAGAACCCACCTTATCTATGGTTGTGCAGTGAATTATTTTCCTCTTTTCGCATACGGCCATCAGACTTCTCTCCTTCAAGGATGTTTCACTAAGGAGAAATGGCGCAGACGTGCATCAGGGCTTCATTGGGATTGTTAAATCATTAAGTTTAGGATCTGTGTAAACCTTTCCCTTTATTATTTCTTTCTTGGCATGTAAAATGTCCTTGATGCTTTTGGCATTATCTGTAACTACATGGCTCGCCGTATTAATCAAGGTATAAAGGAAGCAGTTGGTTTCCACTTTGTTTGGAGTTCATTTTACATTACCATATGTGCTCCCTCCCTACCTCAGATTGCCATGCTTCAATCTGGACTTAACACCAGGGGCTGGATGTGGCCTAGCACATTGCAAAGTCTGAACACCTATAGGGAATTGTTCGGCATCCTGGATATTGCATTATATGCATCGGCTCCGAATCATGTCTTGGGTCTATAGTTGGGTTGTCATGCTCCTGTGCTTACCACCTTACGTTCCATATCGTTCGACTAAGGTAGTAAATGCAGAACTACTACGATTGTATTTCTGGTTCGTCTGGTCAAGTACCTCATTAGATAAAGCCAAAACCTGATTATCATGATACGTGAGAGCTGGTCGGTGATTCGGCGACTTAGCATTACACTACAGATCGTTAGCGATCTACCCCGTGTTACCTGAGGGGTTGGTCTTCGCCCATCTGCGTAGGATAGGCACCATAATCCGGATAGCTGCACACGCACAAGGGGCTAGTACTTAGCCCCACAGTCAAACCCTATGGCTAAGTGAAAGCAATAAAGCCGCATAGTCTGATTGCCTGGTTCACCTCACAGACACCTCCTTTACAAACCAAGACATTGGGTAAAGCGTGGTCACACGTCATGACGAACATCCCTGTAGCATCTAGATGGGGGCTGAAGCCGAGGACTGAAAACTTTCAGAGATATAAAAATAAATGGCCGCATAGGAGAAAAAGTTGATTGAATAAAAGGCGCAAAAGTATATTCATACATATAGGTTCATAAGCATAGTCTTTACAAGCCGAACACACTTAATTAAAATTCACGTCTTTCAAGCACTAGCCCTCTACAATGCGGGCTCCTTCTAGGACATCATCGAAGTACCTCTCTGGCCTCCGATGATCCTTGCCTTCGGGCGGGCCTGCGGTCGCCACTTCGGTGGCCTTCATCTTCGCCTAGTGCATCTTGACGCGGTCGAAGGCCATCCGGGCACCCTCTATATAGACTAAGCGCTTCACAGCGTTGATCCACGGTCTCGCATCAAGGAGCCGCTTCACCAATCCAAAGTAGCTGCTAGGGATTGGCTCGGTTGGCCAGATCTGGACTATTAAGCCCCTCATGGCCAAACCCGCCATCCTATGCAGCTTGACCAGCTACTTTAGCTGGTCGTTCAGAAGCGTTGGATGTTCTGGTGCAAGAAACTGCGACCAGAATAGCTTCTCCGCCGGGTTTCCCTCCTAGGCTCTGAAGAATTGGGCGGCGTCGGCGATACTCCTCAGGAGATCCGCAAACGTGCCTTGAGAACTCCACACTCGAGTAAGTGACGCATACTTCGGACCTCCAAAGATACTCTGCAAAAGAAAGGCCTTACCAGCCGCTATCTGCCACGCCTGGTGGATCTCCTCGCGAGTGAGGGAGTCCTGTATTCAGGGGTCCTCAGGCATCCGGGTCGATGAAGCTGGGTGATACGTCTCCAACGTATCTATAAATTTTGATCGTTCCATGCTATTATATTATATGTTTTGGATGTTTAATGAGCTTTATTATACACTTTTATATTATTTTTGGGACTAACCTACTAACCCAAGGCCCATTGCAAATTGCTGGTTTTTGCCTATTTCAGTGTTTCGCAGAAAAGGAATATCAAACGGAGTCCAAATCGAATGAAACCTTCAGGAGGATCGTTTTTGGAACAAATACAACATAGAAGACTTGGAGTACACGCCAGGGAAGCCACGGGGTGGCCACGAGGTAGTGGGGAGCGCCCCCACCCTCGTGGGCCCCCCATTGCTCCATCGACGTGCCTCTTTCTCCTATATATACCCATATACCCTGAAAACATCCGAGAGCACCACGAAACCCTAATTCCATCGACGTAACCTTCTATACCCGTGAGATCCCATCTTGGGGCCTGTTCGAGAGCTCCACCGGAGGGGGAATCAATCACGGAGGGCTTCTACATCAACACCATAGCCTCCCCGATGAGTTGTGAGTAGTTTACCACAGACCTTCGGGTCCATAGTTATTAGCTAGATGGCTTCTTCTCTCTCTCTGGATCTTAATAAAAATTTCTCCTCGATCTTCTTGGAGATCTATTCGATGTAATTCTTTTTGCGGTGTGTTTGTCGAGATCTGATGAATTGTGGGTTTAGGATCAAGATTATCTATGAACAATATTTGATTCTTCTCTGAAATCTTTTATGCATGATTTAAATATCTTTGCAAGTCTCTTCGAATTATCAGTTTGGTTTGGCCTACTAGATTGATCTTTCTTGCAATGGGAGAAGTGCTTAGCTTTGGGTTCAATCTTGTGGTGTCCTTTCCCAGTGACAGCAGGGGCAGCAAGGCACGTATTGTATTGTTGCCATCGAGGATAAAAAGATGGGGTTTATATCATATTACATGTGTTTATCAATCTACATCATGTCATCTTGCTTAAAGCGTTACTCTGTTCTTATGAACTTAATACTCTAGATGCATGCTGGATAGCGGTCGATGTGTGGAGTAATAGTAGTAGATGTAGAGTCGTTTCAGTATACTTGTCATGGACGTGATGCCTATATACAATGATCATGCCTAGATATTCTCATAACTATGCGCTTTTCTATCAATTGCTCGAGAGTAATTTGTTCACCCTCCGTAGAAATCTGCTATCTTGAGAGAAGCCACTAGTGAAACCTATGCCCCCCGGGTCTATCTTCCATCATATTAATCTTCCATCAACTATTTATCTTTACTTTACTTTTATTTTGCAATCTTTACTTTCAATCTATATAACAAAAATACCAAAAATATTATCTTATTATCTCTATCAGATCTCACTTTTGCATGTGGCCGAGAAGGGATTGACAACACCTTTATCGCGTTGGTTGCAAGGTACTTATTTGTTTGTGTAGGTACGAGGGACTCGCGCGTAGTCCCTGTCACACCGTGCATTTGTAACATGTCATTTGCATCAATAAAGCATGAAAATTTGGACCAGCAATTTTTTTTTGGCATCATTTGGCTTTTATTTGGAATTGAGTTTTTCTTCCTGTGTTTTTCAAGTGCTCACTAAAGTCAACTACTACCTCTTATAGAATTCATCTCCATACCCAAAACTTCTGCCCAATGATCATGCCAAGTGTTTTATAGCAGTATGGTAATTTCTTATAAAATTAATTTGGCTAACATGTATTTTCAAAAATTAGTATTCCAAAAACCCCTGAATTGAGGTTTGCACTGCAAGTGCTTGATTTAGGGTGAGAAAATTATTTCAAAAAGTATATCTGAGACCTAGTAGATATAGGACTCCCAGAAACCACAAAATTATAATTTTAAAAGTTATTTTCCTATTTTATTTAAAAGCTTTTTCTTAAGGCCAGAAATGGTCTTTAATAGGGAAAAATTATTTAATTATTTCAAAAATATTTGCCAAAATTCAGAGAGACTCATAGGACATATATTGTCCATATATAAGAGTTTCAACACTTGGTCATGTTCAAAATAATGGGCTAATCCCTCAGAAACCCTTTCTGGATATTTCAAGCTTTTGAAATATTTACAAAGGAAATATTCTCTAAAAATTCCAGGGAAATTCTATCATGTCATATATGACATATTTGATGATCTTGCCAAGCCCCATGCCTTGGGAAGCAAGATAACATCATCAAAACCCTTCAAAACCATTCTGTCCATATCTGAAGTTTGAGCAACTTTACATTGCCAAACTTGTCCAAATGCTCCCAAACTTGGTGCACATGCTAGAATGGCCTAATAAGGCATCGAGACCAAATGGCACAAGTTTTGGAGAAGGGTAACTTGATCAGAATACCTCAAAACCCTTTCTGTTCAAATTCAAGTTTGAACAACTTTGCATTACCAACTTTGTACCTGGGGCTTCAAACTTTGTGGGCATGATCATAAACCTAAATGATGACACTACACCAAGTGGTGCATCAAGGGGAGATGATTAGCTTGACTTAAACATGGTGAAACCATTTCTGTTGAATTCTAGGGTTCACCAAAGTTACATTGGCTAGTTTCTTCAAACAAACCCAAATTTGGTGAAACACCCTATTTCCTTATGACATTCAATCCTGTTGAGTGTCATGGCTAGTGGAGATCAATTGCTTGCCCAAAACATAATCAAACACCTTCTGCCATTTTACCAAAACCATCATCTTGACCTCTTTTACTATTTACTTTTGCTTCAGCTTTCTACCTCAGCCTCACCTAGTTACATTCTACCCCCAGTAACTCCCCCAGGACCAGAGCTCCATGATTGAAGGGTGAAAACCCTAAATTACCTTGCTGGACAGCCCAGTTCTACCCATCTACCAGCTTCCCTCCTCTCTCACTTGACATCCAAGGCATCCAAAGCCACAACTGGTTTGTTTACTTCATGCTGGACCCCCCCAGACACGGCGGACACGCCCAGTGAGCCAACGGCATGCCGTGGCATGCCATCAGCATGCTCCAGAGCGCGCTACAGTGCGCACCCGCACTGTAGCCTCGCCCAATCCATCGCTCCCGACCACCTCGTGCTTTCCCCTCGCGCCGTTCAATGCGTCTCGGCGTCCGCAACTCCCCCCGGCACTGTCCCCCTCCTCCTTCTCCCTCCAGTGGATGTCCTCGCACGCGCGCCGGCCGCCCGCGAGCTCCAACCTCTGGCTTCACACGCGCGCAGCTCCAGAAGCATCCCCCGCTCGCCCTCTTCCTTCCCTCTGCCCTAGAACTCGTCCAACAACACCGCAGACATTTCCCCAGCGCCTCCCGTGCACTGTGGCGATGAGCAGAGGCTCGCCGGCGCACAGGTCCACGGCACCTCACCGTCCTCCTATAAATAGGGCCCCCGAGCCCCTTCTCTCTTCACCAGCAGCACTCTCCCTCTCTCAATCATCCCCAGAGCCACTCGCCCCTCTTCAGACCCGCCCGAGCTCGAGATCGAGCTCGAGCTCTGCCGCGGCGGCTCCCCGTCGCCTGCTCGACAGGCTGCCCTAGCCTTCCCTTTCGCTCGATCTAGCACCACAACACGTCACTGATGCGTTTCCCCCTCTTTCCCCTTTCTGCAGCTGCCGGAATCGACGGGAGCAGCATCCACCCGAAGCTCCTCCGCTGCGTGTCCTCGCCGCTGGCGAACCAGGCCCCTCCGGTGACCCGCACCACCACCACTAGATCGGCGACACCCTGCTGAGCCCATTCCTGCCCTCAGCTTGCCCCGCCGTGCACCATACTGCTGCCGGTGAGCTCGCCGCTTCTCTGGCCGCGAGGTTGAAGATGACAGGCGGGCCCCACCTGTCATCCTCACCTCTCTCTCTCCCCTCTCCGACGCTGACAGCCGGGCCCCGCCCGTCAGGTTTAAAAAACTCTGGCGCGCGATGGCGTCGTGCGGTGGGCTGATTTCACCCTGGGCCGTTGCACTGTGGCCGTTCTGGCCCAGTGGCACAGAGCCTTTTTCTTTTTTCCTTTTCTATGGATTTTCAAATAATTCCATAGAATTAAATATATATCCAAATGAATTAATTCCAGCTCCTAAAAACTAGTAAAAATCCAACCTATTTAATGATGTCACTTTCACACATGTCCATGGATCTTTTCTGTTCTGTTCAAATTTAAATTCATATTTGAACATTAAAACTTCTGTTCAAATATTCATGGACCCCATTCTGCCACTTCAAAGCTCAAACTAAGAATTTTTGCCATCTTAGTTTTCCCTCTAGTATTTAACAAAAATAAGTTGACATTTTTCTGAGCACTTTGATTTTTCTGTTTTTATTGTGACCATATTTTCTTGTTGTTATTTTGCGACGATTAGATACCGTATTTGATGAGGTTGCTGAAGAAGAAGGTGGGGAAGGATTTGAAGACTTTGAAGACCAAGCCAATCCAGGCAAGCAGCCCTTTGACCATGATACCCTTGTGATCTTCGGAACCTGTTTATTTCCGAATGCATGATGATAAGAGTGACGGTGGTGACCTAGTTGAGAACCACCACATGATGCATGTTTCACTCATGATCTTGCTATGTGCTAGATGTAATGCAAATGATTAGTAGTGATACTTAGTGATGCATGTGTGCCATGAAACCTTCGTGGTTGCATTCTTTTCAAAAAAAAAATGTCGGGTGCCCCTAATGCCCGAGGGTGATGTTGAGTTAGTCATCACTTGAGGAGGAAGTGATGTGCCAATAAAGATCTTGTGCATGGGTGAAATGATGGATTAGATTTATGTGTGACTACCGTCCCAACCAAATATGTGCAACCACTCTACCCCTTATGGGACGGGGCGTTATTGATTACTTAGGTCGATACTGTGCCCGCATTACTAGTGACGGGAAGACTTGAGGTCTTTCCCGGGACGGGGTCGTGCTTGGATAGACGACCATGACTGTTTTCACAGGGCACCGGACACACCGTTGGTCCCTTCGTGTACGCGTGACATTGAAAATAGGGCAAGTCCCATGATCTATTGTTTGTACTCGAGGGCTGTGCACCAACGAGTGGACCCTATGTTAGTGTCGTCTAAGGAAAGATAATGACCGGGTGCTTCCCCCGAGTACTTGAGGTACTGCGGGATCGTGGTGACACGAAAGCTTCCCGGATCTTGTGGGTAAAGTGCGCAACCTCTGTAGAGTGTAAAACTATTCGAATAGCCGTGTCCACGGTCATGGACAGTTGGGTGGTGCTACTTAAACTATGTCCAGAATTTTACTACATTAGAGAAAGTATGTGTGTGTGATGAGTCAAGGTGGTGGCTTGACTCGTTGAGCTGAATTCTATTCATGTTGATATCGGTAACCTGTCTTCGAGGGTACATGAATTTATTGATGCATATACTTGATGGTAGAATATTTATTCTAGCTCGTAGCTAGATTGCTCATTGTTGTACAATTGCATTGTTACTTTGAACCAAATCATGGGTTGCTTGCGAGTACATTCAAAGTACTCATTGGCTTGCCACTGGTTATTTAATTGGCCAGGCATGGAGGAACGGGAATATGAAGAAGAATTCTATGGAGATGAACATGCGAACTAGGACGCTATCCCAGTCAGAATGCCTATAGGGTTAAGGCAGATGGCATGGGTTCTAGTTATCTTCGAAGAATTCCGCTATTCGAGTTGTTTGCTATTCAGCCCTTGAGGCTTTATCTATGTTAGACTTGGCCATAATGGCCATAATTTGTGTAAGACGGTATGTATGGATGTAAGACTCTTGTTATTCAGCTTCTGTGTGTTCAGTGAGCATTGATCTTTGGGATCACTGTACACGTGCATTCGGTGATCTCGACTCTTAAGTCGGGGTCCCCACAGTCTCCTATTGGATTGATACCTTGGTTCTCAAAAACTGAGGGAAATACTTACGCTACTGGGCTGCATCACCGTTTCCTCTTCAAGGGAAAAACAACGCAAGCTCAAGAGGTAGCACTAGGCCGTATTGACGGGCCACAAAAGAAGAAGTAGAAGACTCTCCCCGTATTCGGTCAGGACTACTACGTAGGTAGAAAGGCAAGCAAATAGTCAGGATGTATCAATTACTTCCTCCCCAAGTCTCCCTTGTAACCCTAAGTTCCCTCTAGCGTGTATATAAGCCAAGGGGTTTAGTCTATAGAGGGGATCATCAACATCACAATATCCTCATAGGCTAAACTTTAGGGTTTAGCCATTACGATCTCGAGGTAGACCAACTCTTGTATTCATATTCATCCATATTAATATAGTAGGAAGTAGGGTATTACCTTGATCGAGAGGGCCTGAACATAGGTAATCATCGTGTCCCGAGCCTCCTGTTACCATTTATCCTCTAAACGCATAGCTTAGGCCCCCCTACCCGAGATCTGCCAGTTTTGACACCGACAATGGTTCTTTCATTGAGAGCTCCACTGCGCGTTTGCGCTGAGCGGCCGATGGCTCGTCTCGTCATCAGCGACGGGATCACCCTCGGAAACGACTTGGCCATTGGCCAGGTTCTGCAGCTCGACGGATTCCATGTATGCTCCCGCATTACCTCAGGGCCGGCCACACTCCCTGCGGTCATCGAGCGCCACCCTTATGTTGACTCCGACCACTCCGATGATACGACCTCGGCAGATCACTCACCCTTAAATGAGCTACTGGATTGCATCGCCGTCCTGGGGCTTTCATCGCCGGGAGATCAAATCGGACTTAAATCCAGTCATGATGAAATAGATCCCTTCCCGATCAGTCATCTAGTGGCAGCAGTTGAGGACGGAGTCGAAGAGACTCCTCCTCTAGAGACGGAGACCGTCACAGTTTGGATCTCCAAACCCATCGAGCCGAGCACACCCTTGTCGGGAGGCATTTTATGTTCTTTGAGCTTTGGGATTGACGCTGGACCCACTGAATGATTAGATCTTGTCGAACCCGGATCGTCCACATCGGAGGTTGCCAAAACCCCGAATACCACTTTGGGTTGGGACTCAAAATTACCAACACCCACCCACCCTGGGAAAAACTCTCGAAGTAAATCCAGACATCCGGACATAGATGATTTTGTGAACATACAGCAGCAGCCCGAGGAAACGGTCATCCACTTCTGGGCTAGATTCCTTCTTGTTAAGAACAAGATCAGGAACTGTTGCGACGACGAGGCGGTCTCCCTATTTTACCGCAACTGCACGGACGAGGGAGTCTTGAACACCCTCAACCGACGTCGTTTTCTGAGTTTCACGGAACTGTCGCATTTAGTACAAAAGTACTGCGCAATGGAAAACACTTGGAAATCCCAGAATACACCTCTCGAACAGTCCATATCCGGACTGTATACTATCAAGGCTAAACAGACATACCCTAGCAGGTCATTTGATAATATGCCTATTGGCAAGAAGAACAAACCTTTTTTTAAGGCACATGTCCGTACTGGTTGAACTGCTCGATAAACCTTGCCAAATACACGCAGCCCTGGACAATATCCCAAACCATTGCCTTAGAGCGTGTTGGGTACTCCAGAAGGTAGCAAAGAGCAGTGCGGCAATCCTTGCCACCATCGTATCAAGGGAGAAAGACGTCGATGTCTTTACTATCTTCGAGACGTTCTCCTCAAATCACCGCCGCAAGAGAGCAAATCGCAAACTTGCCGAGGTCTACCAAATTAGCTCCGCAAGCCCATGGAGCGACACGGCAATTAGTTTTTCTAACGAAGACGCACCCCGAGTCCGGCCGATCCGAGCATCAGTAGCTCTTGTACTAGATCCAATAGTGGACGGTTTCTGCCTCACTAAAGTACTTATGGACGGAGGAAGTGGACTGAACCTCATATATGAGGAAACGCTGGCAAAAATGCAGGTCGACAAATCCCGCATTGAGCACACCAACACAACCTTTAGAGGAATTATACCTAGCCGCGAAGCCCGGTGTTCGGGAAGCATTAAGTTCAACGTAGTATTCGGCACATCCGATAACTACAGGTCGGAGGAATTGCTCTTCCACATTGTTCCCTTTCATAGTGGATACCACACCCGCCTAGGACGGGACACTTTTTCACGCTTTCAAGCTATACCCCATTACGGGTACATGAAGCTTAAAATGCCAGGGCCCAATGGAGTGATCACGTAAGAAATTGATCCGGATAGAGCACTCCGCGACGAGAACAAGACGTCATCCTTAGCCTTAGAGGCATTATCCGAAGCCCTTGCGGCCGAAGAATTAACTACCTTACGATCAAAGCTGGACAAGGACGATGTAAGCCTCGCCAAAAGATCGAAATCTACCTCCTTCAAGCCAGCAGATGAGACCATAAAATTCCAAGTGCACCCAACGGACCCTAACAAGACAGCGTCTATCCGGGCACAACTGGATCCAGCGGTAGACATCATGTTACGTGCCTTCCTTCGAGAAAATTGGGATATATTCGTCTGACACCCTTCAGATATGTCGGGAGTCCCACACAGGCTGGCCGAACACAGCCGCAATATTATCAAATGGTTCAAACCAGTCAAGCAGTCACTGCGACGGTTTTCCGAACCCAAAAGACAAGCAATGGGAGAAGAGCTAGCCAAGCTATTGGAAGCCGGATTGACTAGAGAAATTAAACACCCGGATTGGCTAGCCAACTTAGTCATGGTGCCGAAGAAGGATAAATCCTGGCGCCTCTGCGTCGACTTTACAAACCTAAATAAGGCCTGCCCCAAGGATCTCTTACCTTTGCCCCGCATTGATCAAATTATCGATGCAACGGCCGGACACGACTCGTTGTGCTTCCTTGATGCTTACTCCGGATACCATCACATAAAGATGAAGGAATTTGATCAGGCGGCAATGGCATTTATCACCCCGTACGGTCCCTTCTGTTTCAACACTATGCCCTTTGGACTTAAAAACGCTGGTGCCACGTATCAATGCATGATTCAAACATGCTTAGAAAAACAAATTGGCAAAACAATGGAGGCATATGTTGACGACGTAGTCGTTAAGACCAAACACGTCGAGACTTTGGTGGAAGATCTCTGCCTTAAGTTTTCCAACCTTCGAGAATATGACATAAGGCTCAATCCAGAAAAATGTGTTTTCGGCATTCCAGCTGGAAAACAATTTGGGTTCATCGTATCCCATAGAGGAATCGAAGCTAACCCAGCTAAAATCCGGGCCTTGTCAGAGCTCAAAATACCAACTGACCTAAAGCAAGTGCAAAAAATAGCAGTCCGCATAGCGGCCTTAAGCCGCTTCATCTCCAGGTTAGGAGAAAAAGCATTGCCACTTTATAGATTGCTACGACGCACTGATAATTTCGAATGGATGGATGCGGCCATAACTGCATTGGAAGAAATAAAAACTCTACTAGCGAGCAACCAAATCCTAGCCGCCCCCGGTGTTGGCTAACCAATGTTGCTGTATATATCAGCCGCTCACCAGGTAGTGTGTGCCGTGCTCGTCGTCGAATGAGCCGAAGAGGGACATAAATTCCCCTTTCAAAAACCCGTATACTACGCATCCGAGGTCCTAACACCGTGCAAATCATGGTACCCCCACTATCATAAAATTGCCTATGCGGCCTTCATGTCATCTCGGAAACTTCGACACTACTTTCAAGAGTGTTCGATCACAGTGGCATCCAAGGTACCACTCAACGATATTATTAACAATAAAGATGCCACTTGACGCATAGCCAAATGGGCCATCGAGCTCTTACCATTCGAAATATCTTATAAGCCACGCCGGACTATTAATTCCCAGGTGTTGGCTGACTTTTTCGCAGAATGGACCGAAGCCGAACTCCTTAAAGAGTACGGATCATACTCCCACTGAACAATGTACTTTGATGGTTCCAAAATGCTAGCCGGATTGGGGGCCGGCATAATATTGATATCTCCAACTGGGCATACAATCCGGTACGTTCTACAAATTATGTACACGGACTTAAACAATGCAGCCGAATATGAGGCCCTATTGCATGGTCTCCGCCTAGCTGTATCCATGGGCATACAACGCCTCGAGGTACATGCAGACTCAAACCTCACCATCTCCCAAATAAATGGAGATTTTGATGTGAAGGACTCAAAAATGACAGCTTATAAAATGCTATATTAAAAATGTCGGCTAGATTCGAGGGGTTGGAATTCCATCACGTAGCCCGGGATAATAACCAGGCCACCGACGTACTCGCTCGTATGGGTGCTAAACGCGACCCCGTCCCGCCTAAAACCTTTGTGGAAAGGCTATTTAAGCCATCAGTAACATGGCAGGACGCAGGCGGCGATACGAATTCGGATCCGAATACACCCCCGGCCGAACTTAACCAAGACGTTATCGGAGACCCAGACATTGAGATAACTCCTTCCGCTCACGAGATCATGGTTGTCATAGCCACCTGGATAGAGCCCTTCCTAGCTTACCTTAAAAGGCAGGAACTCCCCGATGACCAAAATGAGGCCCGCCGCATAGTCCGGCGTTCTAAAGCCTACAAAGTTCACGAAGGTGAACTATATAAGAAAAGCACAACTGGTGTTGTACAAAGATGCATCTCCGAAGAGGAGGGAAGGCAAATTCTCACTGAAATACACGCTGGAATGGGCGGCCACCATGCCGCAGCCCGTGCGCTCGTAGGCAAAGCTTTTCGAGCTGGCTTTTACTGGCCCACTTCCCGAGCAGATGCCCAGACCTTAGTCCAACACTGCGTTGGCTGTGAGCTCTTTGCAAATCAAAGTCACATGCCTCCCACCGCTCTGAGAACAATCTCCATCACTTGGCCTTTTGCAGTCTGGGGGCTTGATATGGTCGGACCCCTTAAAGGGTGTCGGTGTATTTGGATCGACACCTATGCGATCACAAGAATCCCTACTACGGTTGCGGGGCGCGGGGTTGAGAGAAGAGCGGATCTAACGATCAGGACACAGTTCCTTTACCCAGGTTCGGGCCGCAAAGATGCGTAAAACCCTAATCCTGCTTTGGTGGATTATATGTTGGTGTTCTTCAGCTAACGAGGAGCTCCAAAAGAGTCGTGAGGGGTTTCGAAAAGCCGAATCCTTCTCCTGGTCGCCTCGGGCCTCCTTTTATAGGGAAAAGGGGCTGCCATAGTGGCACACAGGAGGTGGAAAGGGTACAGTGATGTGAGGTTATCCCTCGCATTACAGGACAAGGTGCATTTAATGCGCCCTGCTTAGGTGTCCTTGCTTTATCGGGGACGAGGGGAGACGCCCGTCTTGTCCGTCGCCGCTCCTCCTCGTGTCGACACGCGCCCTGGCCAGCGGTGCCTGAGGTGCCATGTAGGCAGACAGGCAGCTGAGATGGCGCAACGGCGGGCCTCCATGAAGTGGGTTGCCACGCAGGAGCCTGTCCAGCTGGTTGGGTCGGCAGCTGCGTGGGTCGGTAGAGACCCAGTTGGTGCGGGCCCGATGGTGGCCCCGTGGGTGTCCTCGGCAAGGGTCTTGCCGTGGCGCCTGCTGTCATCCCCGGTAAGGTGCTTGCCGGGGGTCTTGTGGACCTCCTTGGCTGGGATTCCGCCAAGGGTCGTCTTCTTACCTCACATTTGATCTTGAAGGTCTTCACAAAGATCTGCATGCCACCACGGGGATATCTCCCGAATCCTCCCCCCATGAGGGTGGTGGACTCAAGGGTGATTCGCTTCGTAGGCGGGGGGGGGAGGGGGGGGAGCTGCCGCGGCAAGGGTCTTGCCGGGGCTGCCAGAGCCGGCCCCGGCAAGGATCTTGCCGGGGGAAACCGCTTCATCCCCTTGCTCTTCATGGTCTTGTTCTTGGTGTCGCTCCAGTCTTCATCAAGCTTCAGTCTTGCCCCGGCTTGCCTCCCTTGCCTTGCTTGGTGGGATGGCGCCGTGGCTCAGACTGCCCGTGCACAGTCATAGGGGTACAAAAAGTGCACCCCTCTTTTTGTACACCGACAGCAGCCCCCGGGCCTAGGCCACACATAAGCGCGACACGTTGTTAGGCCAGGCCCAGAACGGTGCGCGGGCAGGCGGGGTGGTTCTGACCGCGGTAAAATTTTCACACGTTGCGCCTCCCACGGCCCGCGCGAGCGGCGCGGGGTGGAGGTGCGTGCGTGACATGGGCGGCGTGCGTGGGGCGGTTTCCGCACGCATGCGTCACGTCGCAGTAAATGCGAAAGGAGGCGGCCCGCGCCTTCCCCATAAGCGGGGGAAGGTGTGGGGGCATGGCCCGCTTACTGGATGGGGCCGAGGCGCGGTCTGCTAGGCGTCCACTTTCCACGATCACGGGGTGGGGAGAAGTCGCCTCACCCGTCCCTTCGGTCCTGCGCGTTCGCCACGTGCCTTCCATGCGTTCGAGGTGGCGAGCGGTGGAGGCGGGAAACCGAGCCGTCGTTGGTTGGGGCGGCGGGTCGGTCCCAGCCCCTCTCGCCTTCTACGTCTTGATTGGTCGAGCGGGGCGGTCGAGCTCCAGCCCCGCCCCTTTATAAAGGGCGGAGGGAGGGCACGGCGCTCCACACTCCTCCATCTTCTTTCTCCTCCAGCTTCTGCTCCTTTCTTCTATCCGCCATGAAGAAGGAAAACCCCGGCTCCTCAACGGTGGCGGCGAGGGTCGCCGCTCGACAGCGCGTTCCCCCTTCTCCTGCACCCGTAGTGGCCGAACCAGCTACGACGGGAAGAGGGAGGGGGCGAGGCCGTGGGCGAGGCCGGGGTGCTCGGGGAAGAGGAAGACGGGGCGGTTCGCCGGCCTCGCCCCCGCCAGCAGCTCCTCCTCCGGTGGAAGGTCATGTTGGAGATGACCCCTGCGAATTCTTCGTTAGGATGCGGGGGTCGCCGCGCCGTCGCCTTCGTCTCCCGACCCCGTTTGCGCGAGAGATGGAGGCGAACCCGCCGGAGTCGTTGCGGTTGCACATGAGGGGTTGTGGGATCAGTGGCACGCGAGCCCTCGTCGACTTCCCCGCCCCTCATGTGATGTATCTTCGCCGAGGATGGAAGAGGTTCGCTCGCATCCACAGCCTGACGGACGGGCTCACCCTCCACTTCGAGCTGATGGGGGATGGCCACCTCTCCGTCAAGGTCTTCGGGCACCTCGGAACTCGCGCGAGGTGCTGCATGGAGAGCTCCTTCGACGACGAAGACTCCTCCTCGAACGAGGGTGACGAGGAGGACAGCGACAGCGACGACGAGGGCGGGGGACGGCAGGTTGACGGGTCCGACTAGGTGTCGGGCGCCGCTCCTGGTGGCACCGGCGACCCCATCATCCGCGTCGCCGGCTCCTTGAACTTCTCGGGGTCGTCTCCTTGGCGGTTGGCGTAGGGAGGCAGCGAAAGAGGAAGAGGAAGAAGGTGGGCGGCAAGGTCGTCATGTCGGAGTACGCGGGCACCGACGCCTTCGTCTCCTACTGACGTCATGCCGCCTCGTCTTCGAGCTCAGCCTCCAGCGCCGTCATCACCGTCCAGCCCTGGGGAGGCCGCCGAGATGCCTTCTCGGTGTCTTCTGCCACCCGTAGCTCGCCTAGGCGCCCCTTATTCCATCCTCGCCTCCCTGACCTACCTCCTGAGGAGAGGGATAAGAAAGGCATTACGGGCATCTTATCTCTTTTTAGTCTGTAAGCCTTCGGGCCTCTGTAAAGTTTAAAACTTGTAATCTCCCTTATTCATGTTTCTTATTCCCTATGGACTGTACCTGATTGGAATGTTTTTAATGAAAAAGGAATGTCTGCCAGGTCCTTTTGTTCGTAGGTAAAAACCCACAACAGGGAATAAATCCCTGATATCCTTAAGATGAACATTTTTTCGCCCGGCAACAAGCCCTGCCGTTTCCCCACTTCGCTCGACCTTTCTCATGCTCTTGGCGGAGGCAGGGATGAAGCGGGCCTAGGCTCCTTGTTTTATCCTTTTGCCGCCGCGACTACGACCAAACTTGGTCCCTGGGACGAGCCTTAGGACCTAGAGTTATGGGAGCACGGTAGCTCAAGGAAAAGAACGAGGTTTCACATACCTCAGTCCATAACAGAATGCATGACAAGGGAAAAAGGACTTATCTGAGATTGCAGCCCTCGGCAACTCTGGTCTGCCAGGGGCGAATTCTTGCTCTTGTAGTCCCCGGCAATGCTGGCTTGCCGGGGTCCAAGTACTGATTTGTTCTTCTCTCCTCCCTCCACGTGGCCTCGGCAAGGATGCATGTGCGTCCTCTAAGCCAAGGAAGACAGAGGAAAGACAAAGACTCGACCTCTAAGCTAGGGGTTAGCCGCTGCTAAGCACTATCAACCCTAACCAAGGACAAGACTCGACTCAGCATGCATGCTAAAACTCAGGGCGCCAGCGCTTCATTTATTTATGCTCAGGGTCTGTTCCTGGCTTTGCACAAAGGGTTACATGCCTTGCCGGCAAAGCTTGTACAAAAGGGTGGCTTGCCGGGAGGCCCGGCAAGCCGCGCCTTATGGGTAAAACTTGCGAAGATGCTCGATGTTCCAGGAGTTACTCACCGGAACGGCATCCTCGGTCTCCAGGCGGACTGCGCCAGGCCTGGTGACTCGTATTACCCGATAAGGGCCCTCCCACTTCGGTGTCAACTTGTTCGTATTCCTGGCCGATTGAACGCGCCGGAGAACAAGGTCACCTTCCTCAAAGCTTCGGGCATGAACCTTGCGGCTATGGTAGCGGCACAAGGCTTGCTGGTAGCGCGCTGGTCTCACAGCCGCCCGAAGACGATCTTCCTAAAGGAGCATCGCGTCATCTTGCCGCAATTGCTCTTGCTCAAGCTCATCATAAGCGAGCACTCGAGGTGACCCGTATATGAGTTCCGTGGGGAGAACTGCTTCTGCCCCGTATATCAGGGCAAAGGGCGTCTGGCCAGTGGCTCGATTTGGCGTCGTCCTGATCGACCAAAGAACCGATGGCAATTCATCAATCCAGCGCCTCCCGCTCTTGTGCAACCTTGCTGCCGAGGTCTTGGGTATATTGCATGAAGGTGCGACTTGTAAACTGCGTGTCGTTGTCGGTGATAATCTTGTTGGGTACACCAAAACGACACACTAGCCCCTTGAAGAACTTGACGGCTGACTGAGTTGTGACCTTCCTCACCGCCTCCACTTCCGGCCACTTTGTGAACTTGTCGATTGCAACGTACAAGTACTCAAAGCCCCCGACGGCGCGGGGGAAAGGGCCCAGTATGTCGAGCCCCCAGACTGATAAGGGCCAGGAGAGAGGAATGGTTTGAAGGGCTTGAGCTGGTTGATGAAGCTTCTTTGAATGGAATTGGCACGCTTCACACCTGGTGACCAGCGCCGCCGCATCCTGGAGGGCAGTGGGCCAGAAGAAGCCTTGCCGGAATGCCTTGCCGGCAAGGGCTCCTGACCCTATGTGGGATCCACATATGCCTCCATGTATTTCCGCCAACAGCTCCAGTCCTTCCTCTTGAGGGATGCACTTCAATTTCACACCATTCGGTCTCGTCCTGTACAGGACGTCATCGACGAACTGATACATGGCGGACCGACGAGCTACTTTCTCCGCTTCTTCCTGCTCCTCAGAAAGTTCCCCAGTTTGAAGGAATCAGATGGTATGCTGCGCCCACGCTGGAGCCTGGGGCTCGACGGCGAGGACTAAAGGCATTTCCTCCGCCAAGGGAGTGGCCACCTCGACGGCAAAAGCTTGACGCTCCGCCAGAGTTAGCCCTCCGATGGCGGACTCAGTGTCACCGGCAACATCTTTCCCGACGGCTCCGGGGAGTGCGGTGGGAAAGTACTTGCCGGGCCCTGACTTCCTCCTCTTGTTCTGCTCTGTTGATGGATCCACGGATGGCTGAGAAAGCTGGAGCACAAAGGTACCTGGTTCCACAGGTAACTTGAGAGCAGCGCGCTTTGACAGGTAATCGGCGATGTTGTTCTCCGCTCGGGGAACGTGCTCCGCCTGTATACCGTCAAAGCGCTCTTCCAACTTCCTCACTTCATTGACGTAGGCCTTCATGAACGGGCTCTGGTAATCCATGTTGACTTGTTTGACGACAAGCTGTGAGTCGCCTCTGACAATGAGCTTCTTGATTCCGATGTCCGCCGCGATCCTAAGACCGGCAAGCAGCCCCTCGTACTCAGCAGTGTTGTTCATTGACACCTCCCTAGGGAAGTGCATCTGGACCACGTACTTGAGGTGCTCTCCGGTGGGCGCGACCAGCAGTACGCTAGCCCCGGCGCCCTGCAAAGAGAAAGCACCGTCAAAGTACATGATCCAGTTGCAACTTGCCTCTTTGCCGGGGAGAGTAGTTTCTTGGACTTCTTCATCAGGCGTTGCAGTCCATTCTCCGACGAACTCTGACAGGACTCGGCTCTGAATTGTCGAGGTGCTTTCAAACTTGAGGCCAAAGCTGGACAGCTCCAGTGCCCACTCCACAATCCTTCCCGTTGCATCTGGATTGTGCAATATCCGTTGCAGAGGGAGGCGAGTGACGATAGTGATCTCGTGCGCCTGGAAGTAGTGACGCGGCTTCCTCGAGGCCATAAGAAGGCCGAAGAGCGGTTTCTGCACATCGGAGTACCTTGACCTAGCCCCCTGCAAGGGGGAGCTAACGAAGTAGACCGGGTGCTGCATCATCTTCTTCTTTGGCTGCACTCCAATCCACTGTGTCGTCTCTACGCCAGTGGCACCAGGCTCCGTTGCTGCTATCACCTCATCATTAATTTCTCTCCGCGCCACCAGTGCAGCACTGACCACCTGGTTCGTTGCCGCTAGGTATAGCAGCAACGGTTCCTGTGGTCGAGGCGCAACCAGTATTGGCGTTGAGGAAAGATACTTCTTCAGATCCTGTAACGCTACTTCGGCTTCTGGTGTCCATTCCGTTGGGCCCGCCTTTTCCAAAATCTTGAAAAAGGGGAGGGCACGCTCAGCAGACTTGGAAATGAATCTGCTTATGGCGGCAATGCAGCCAGCAAGCCGACGCACATCCTTGACCCGTTTGGGTGCTTCAATCTCCTCTATAGCTTTGATCTTGTCCGGATTGGCTTCTATCCCACGCTATGATACAAAGGACCCGAGAAGCTTGCCAGACGGAACGCTGAAAATGCACTTCTCAGGGTTCAGCTTGAGGTTGATCTTGCGCAGGTTCACAAATGTTTCTTGTAAATCCGGTACAAGGGTTGCCCTGTCCTTGGTTTTGACCACTATATCATCCATATAAGCCTCCATATTTCTATGGAGCTGGGGTTCAAAACCAATCTGGACTGCCCTCATAAATGTCGAGCCAGCACTCTTCAACCCGAAAGGCATTCGTACGAAACAGTACGTACCACATGGGGTGATGAATGATGTCTTCTCTTCGTCTTCTCTCGCCATGAAGATCTGGTGGTAGCCGGAGTAGGCATCGAGGAATGATAGCAGGTCACACCCAGCCGTGGAGTCGACAATCTGGTCTATGCGCGGCAACGGGAAGGGGTCCTTGGGACAAGCTTTATTGATATCCGTGTAATCAATACACAGCCTCCACTTCCCACTTGCCTTGCGCACTACCACTAGATTGGCCAACCACGTTGGGTGGAGCACTCCTCTCACCAAATCTGCAGTCTCCTCCGGATCTCCTCGGTGACGAACTCTTGCCATTCCAAAGCTTGCTTCCTGACCTTCTGCTTGACGGGCCGCGCATGAGGGCAGACAGCAAGGTGGTGCTCAATCACCTCCCTGGGAACGCCGGGGATGTCGGATGCTTGCCAGGCAAACACGTCGACATTCGCCCGCAGGAAGGTGACGAGCGCATCTTCCTATTTTTTGTCAAGGGCGGAGCTTATGGTAAAAGCCCCT
Organism: Secale cereale; assembly: GCA_902687465.1. Lineage (NCBI taxonomy): Eukaryota > Viridiplantae > Streptophyta > Magnoliopsida > Poales > Poaceae > Secale > Secale cereale. Next base: position 559,132,095 of record LR738709.1, on the reverse strand, counting down.
CCCGTGCCGTCCTCCTTGACAGAAACCTTCTTGATTCCTGGCGGCATAGCACTTGATCTCTTGTTTCTGCCGGTGGAGCTCTCTGGTACGTCCTTGACGGGAGCGCGACACTCCGAAGAGGTGCGCTTGCCGGAGTGGGTGTCTGAGGTCTCGCCGGTCTTCTTCTTCCCGGTGGAGCTCTCAGGCACGTCCTCGACGGGAACACAGCACTCCGCAGAGGTGCGCTTGCCGGAGTGGGCGCCCGAGGTCTCTCCGGTCTTCTTCTTCTTCCCTCCCGGGGCTCCAGTAGTAGGAGCAAGTGCCCCCGTAGCGGCAGTTGCTGCAACTGCTTGCTGGTACAATTGGTCGGTGCAAATCAGCACGTCTTTCTTGTCGGAGGGGATGGTGATGATCGTCACCGGCCCTGGCATCTTCAGGGTGTTGTAGGCGTAGTGCGACGCTTCCATGAACTTGGCCAGCACTGGGCGGCCAAGGATCCCGTTGTAAGGCAGGGGGATCCTGGCGACATCAAACACAATTCTCTCCGTCCTGTAATTTAGATCACTTCCAAAAGTCACGGGCAGTGTGAATTTCCCCTTTGGTTGACTCCTTCCTGGGCTGACCCCTTGAAACGTGCCCGTCTCTTCGAGGTCTCCATCAGGAACTTGCAGCTTCTCAATCACGGTGGGCGAGAGTAGGTTTAGGCCGGCCCCGCCATCGACTAGCATCTTCGTCACTTTGAGGTTGCGTATTGTTGGTGAAACCAACAACGGCAAGCACCCGACCGCAGTAACGCCATCAGGGTGATCCTCGGTGTCAAAGATGATAGGTGTGCTAGACCATTTCAGCGGCTTTTGGGCACCGGGTGATGGCTCTGCCACAATAATCTCTCGCGCCCACTGTTTAAGCTGGCGGTGAGAAGCATGCAGCGAAGCGCCACCATCGACGCACATGGCGTCTGTAGCCTTCTGAAATTCATGGCCACCGGACTCGTCGTCCTCTTCGTGATCGTCGTCTTCAGGTCTTCTATCGCGGCCTCGGGCGGGCCTTTCTTGTTGTTTCTCCTTGCCGCGACGGCCCGCTTGGCCGTCACGCTTTTTGCTGGATCCTTCAGCGCCGTCTTGGCCCTTCTCTTTGTCCCGCCTCTCGTATTCAGCTCTTTGATTCTCAGCAAGGAGCTCAACCTGGTGGCAGTCCTGGAGATCATGGCCCTTGGTGCGATGGATCTTGCAGTACCGTTTGCCGGAGTTTCCTGGCTTCTCGGCGGCCGCCAAGGCTTGGCAGGCAACACATCCAGCGATTTCCTTTCTAGGGTCACCCGCCTTGGTTTTCTTGGCGGAGCCGGCGTCATCAGATCCCTCAACGGCAAGCACGGCCTTCCCCTTGCGCTTCCTGTTGCGGTTCTGGCTCTTCTGCGCTGGAACAGTGGTATCTTCGTCCGAGGAGTCGGTTTTCACGCCGGCGCTTTTGCCGGGGTACTTCCTTCCCTCTTCAGCACGGGCACATCTGTTGGCAAGAACGTAAAGTTCTGCCACGTCCTTCACCTTGGTCATCGCCAGTTCTTCGCGCATCTTGCGGTTGCGCACGTTCTGGTGGAACGCGCTGATGATGGCGGCAGGGTGAACATCGGGGATACTGTACTGTACCCGGCTGAATCTTTGTATGTACTTGCGCAGAGTCTCGCCTTCCTTCTGGGGTATGACATGCAGGTCACTCGCTTGGCCATGGGCTTGATGGCCTCCGGTAAAGGCGCCAACAAACTCATGGCACAAGTCGGACCAGGAGGAAATACAGTCTACTGGCAAGTGCATCAACCACGACATGGCGTTAGGTTTAAGAGCTAACGGAAATTAATTCGCAAGCACCTTATCGTCACGGGCCCCAGCAGCTTGCATCGTGATGGTGTAGATGCTGAGGAACTCCGACGGGTGGGTCTTGCCGTTGTACTTCTCGCCAATGTCAGGTTTGAAGGTGCGGTGAGAGGTCCACTAGAACTGCCGCAGCTCACGGGTGAAAGCCGGACAGCCCACCTCGTCAGGTAGACCTCCAGGGCTTTCCGGTGTTGGGTGGTCCGTGGCAGGCCCTGCTCGCCTGTCTGACTGGTGGCGCGTTTCGCACTGGCGCTCGATGGTGGTTCGAGCGTCTTCATGGGCTCGCTCCTGAAGAACTTGACGCTGGTCGCCGCGGGTCCGCGGGTCGGACGACGCTATGGAGATGGCGTCGCCCGCGACGTCCTGACGGGTCGACGCACGCGGCGCTGGGCGAGGAGGAGGCGAATGCACCGTAGCCATGGCGCTGCCAGCTCTCCCGCCCGCGGTGCGTGGGACCCCATCAGAGTGTCAGCCCGGGAGTTCCGCTGGATTTAGGTCGTTCCTGTAGGCGACTGCGACAAGGCTTCGGATGGTGGCTCTCCATTCGTCGAGTTTCCTCGTAACGGGAGGAAAGTCGAGGAGCAACTGCGCGCGCGCCAAAGCTTCGGCTGGCGTCGACGGTAGCGAAACCTGCACGGAACACGACGCCCTTCGACCCCTGACCGCGTCAGGGGGAGCTCCATCACGATCCTGCGGTCGCCTATCGTCTCCACCAGCGCTTCGGTGAGCGGGCAGGCCTTCTACTTCCCTGGAGCGGCGCTCGGGGCTCTTCCCATGGCGACGTCCGGGGTCTTCGGGACGACGATGCCGTTCGTCACGCGCTGCTTGAGAAGCGCATGCTATTGGCGCCGGCGTTGGAGTTCTGGAGGGCCTCGCGTCGTCCTCGGGTGGTGCGGCCGCGGCCTTGGAGGGCCCCGCGCCACCCGAGGAGGGCCGGGTTCCATCTATGGAACTGGCGACGTGCGGCAAGTTACCAGGCGCACATGCATCGCCACCTCCGAAACTCTTGCTATCGGGGTGGCGTTTGTGTTCACGAGCAGCGCCCCGAGTCCTTTCTGCGACTGGTCCACTGCTCGCCCGCGTCGGGACGGGCTGTCCGGCTTCCGATTGGCCAACCGCCACCGTCGTATTCTTCTTGGGCGCCATGATGATGCAGAAGCATCGAACTAACCGCTAAATCCGATTCTCACAACTACGCCCCCTACCTGGCGCGCCAAAGATGTCGGTGTATTTGGATCGACACCTATGGGATCACAAGAATCCCTACTACGGTTGCGGGGCGCGGGGTTGATAGAAGAGCGGATCTAACGATCAGGACACGGTTCCTTTACCCAGGTTCGGGCCGCAAAGATGCGTAAAACCCTACTCCTGCTTTGGTGGATTATATGTTGGTGTTCTTCAGCTAATGAGGAGCTCCAAAAGAGTCGTGAGGGGTTCCGAAAAGCCGAATCCTTCTCCTGGTCGCCTCGGGCCTCCTTTTATAGGGAAAAGGGGCTGCCACAGTGGCACACAGGAGGTGGAAAGGGTACAGTGATGCGAGGTTATCCCTCGCATTACAGGACAAGGTGCATTTAATGCGCCCTGCTTTGGTGTCCTTGCTTTATCGGGGACGAGGGGAGACGCCCGTCTTGTTCGTCGCCGCTCCTCCTCGTGTCGACACGTGCCCTGGCCAGCGGTGCCTGAGGTGCCATGTAGGCAGACAGGCAGCTGAGATGGCGCAACGGCGGGCCTCCATGAAGATCTGTGGGTTGCCACGCAGGAGCCTGTCCAGCTGGTTGGGTCGGCAGCTGCGTGGGTCGGTAGAGACCCAGTTGGTGCGGGCCCGATGGTGGCCCCGTGGGTGTCCTCGGCAAGGGCCTTGCCGGGGCCCCGACAAGGGTCTTGCCGTGGCGCCTGCTGTCATCCCCGGCAAGGTGCTTGCCGGGGGTCTTGTGAACCTCCTTGGCTGGGATCCCGCCAAGGGTCGTCTTCTTACCTCGCATTTTATCTTGAAGGTCTTCACAAAGATGTGCATGCCACCACGGGGATATCTCCCGAATCCTCCCCCCATGAGGGTGGTGGACTCAAGGGTGATTCGCTCCGTAGGCGGGGGGGG
>LR738709.1:559096020-559127978 GCA_902687465.1 Secale cereale | reverse complement strand
GGGGGGCGAGCTGCCGCGGCAAGGGTCTTGCCGGGGCTGCCAGAGCCGGCCCCGGCAAGGATCTTGCCGGGGGAAACCGCTTCGTCCCCTTGCTCTTCGTGGTCTTGTTCTTGGTGTCGCTCCAGTCTTCATCAAGCTTCAGTCTTGCCCCGGCTTGCCTCCCTTGCCTTGCTTGGTGGGATGGCGTCGTGGCTCAGACTGCCCGTGCACAGTCATAGGGGTACAAAAAGTGCACCCCTCTTTTTGTACACCGACAAAGGGGAAAGCCATAAAAAGAAATACTTGCTGGTGATGGTAGATAAATTCACTAAATGGATAGAAGCCAAGCCAGTAAAAATAGCTGAGGCAGGGCCCGTGATAGATTTTATATCCAGTGTAGTACGCCGTTATGGTGTCCCACACAGTATTATCGCAGATAATAGCATGAACTTCACAGCTGACGAGGTAAAAAATTGGTGCGCAAAGTTAGGTATTAAACTTGATTACGCTTCTGTGTATCATCCTCAGACAAATGGTCAAGTCGAAAGAGCCAATGGTTTGATAATGAGCGGCATTAAACCCCGACTAGTGCTCTCCCTACGGGAGTCTGATAAACACTGGGTCGAAGAGCTTGACTCCGTACTCTGGGGGCTGCAAACCACACCTAATCGGACGAACGGATACACACCTTTCTTCATGGTGTACGGCCTAGAGGCTGTTCTGCCCTGTGACATTATTCATGACTCACCTCAAGTGCACATGTACGAGGAGAGAGAAGTCGAGCTAGATCGGCAGGACGACCTAGATGGACTTGAAGAGGAGCGCGATAGAGCGCAAGCCCGTTCCGCATTTTATCAACAACAGGCCAAGCGATATGTGACGCCCGGGTAATCAAGCTACAGTAACCCTATGCTAATGATGCCACGTCACCTCGGTTACTGTTGATAAACTCATGTTGATTCGAAATTGATTCAAATTCAATTTCAAAACCAAGCCAAACAAAAAAAGTTTTCAAACAATGAAACAATAATGTTCGGGTTGTGCTAGATAATGCATAGGTGATTATGGAGGTGAAACCAAACTATTATGAAATGCTTAACTGCACTGAAGTGATTGAAATAGTACCAAAACTAATTATTTAACTGACTTTACTAATTAATAAAATAACAAACTAAATCATTTGCGGACTAGACTTTTTGGTGATAGTGGACTAAATTGAAATACTATATTAGATGCTAAGTATATATTTTACAAAAACTAAAATAATGCGAACAAAGATACAATGGAATAAAAGAACAGAAAAACAAACAGAAACATTGAAGGAGAGCAAAACCCGGCCTCCCCCATGGACCAATTGGCCCGGCTGCACCAGCGCAGCCCATCAAAAGGCTTAGGTGCCCCCCGTGTAGCCCACCTAACCACCACTCATCCCTAACCTCTCTCTCTCTCCCGTCCGTGTCACCATCGCATGCCATATTCGCTGTTGCGACCATGCGATGCTTGCCACGATGATGCTACAGGGCGTCGAGGAGGGGATAAGGCTGTCCCTGCACCCCCCCGCAAACCCTAGCTCCTCCTGTGCCCCCACGTGCTGCTTCTTCCTCCTCCGTGTGGACCCGAGCCTTCGTTGCCATGGTTGACCTCGCCCGCACACCCACCGTCGTCCCTGCGCCTGTCCACCTCGTCCACGCGCTCGGCCGTCCCTTTCTCCGTTGGCTTCAACCACCGGACCAAGCCAGGAGGCCCTCGCGCATTGCCATCGGATTCTTCTCCGTCGCTGCATCCTGACGGTCACCGCCGTCAACTCGACCGAATCCGTCCACCGCCGGCATCCCCGACCTCGTCCCCGGCACCACTGTGAGCTCCCGGTCCAACGTGGCCCCTTCCCCCTTTCCACCTCGTCCCGTAGTTTCTTTCCCAGCGAGCATCGCCACCACCGCCGCTCGGCCCTCGCGATAGCCTTCGCTCCGGCCACCCCCGGCTGGCGCTACTCCCTCCGTTTAACGCGTCTCGTCGCAATGGCCCCGTAGAAACAAACTGCGACCAAAATGGTCGCCTGTAGCACCTTCCCGACGAGGTCCCGCGCCCGCCTGCAGATTCGTCGGCCATCACCTACAACAGCCAGCCACGCCCCTGCCGCGGACCTCGTCGCCGCTCGTGAACTGCTGCCGCCCCACCGCGGCCGCGCCCTTGCTCTTTGCCGCGGTGCCTGCCCTGGTCGCCGCCCGGCTTCCCTCCGCCACCGCGCCTCGCCCGGCCATCCCCGTCGCCACACGCCTGTCGCCACCGGTCTGATGGCTCCGGTCGGCCGCCCAACCCCAGCCGCCGCGGCCTAGCCCCTGCGCCCGACGTCGGCGCCTCGGCGCGCCCTCACGCCCACGCGTGATGGGGCGGACGCCCGCGCCCATGCCCCTCCGCCCGTTAGCCCGCCCCTTTGGGCTGGCCTGCCCAGTGGACCGCGCCCGGTTAAAAAAAGATTTAGAATTTTTTAAAAATTAATAATAATATAATAAAAATTAAAATAATAATTAAAGAAGTAAATAACTTAATTATTCCTTCTTAACTTAATCTAATAACTAATTAATTAAGTTTAGTTAAACTATGGTTATGACAACTGGGACCCAGGGTTCAATTTGACTCAGTCAACTATTTAGTTGACTGATGACGTCATCTGATGTCATGATGATGTCATAATTGTATTGTAAAATTAAAGTAATTCTGTAAATTCTAGAAAATGATTTAAAATTTTAAATATTAATATAAAATAATCGGTAACTCGGATGAAAATAATTTATATATGAAAGTTGCTTAGAACGACGAGACGAATCCGAATACGCTGTCCGTTTTTCAGCCACATGCCCCTAGGATAGCAAACATGCAACTTTAGCCCTCCGGTCCGTTCGTCTGAAAATGTCAAACACCGGGAATACTTTCCCGGATGTTTCCCCCCTTCACCAGTAGCACCTCGTACTGCGTTAGCTCACACGTAGCACCTCTTATTGCCATGTTATGCTTTGTGGTGTGATGTTTGCTTTATATTTATTGTTTCCGCCCCCTCTTTTCTCCGTTAGAAACCAGGACTGAGACCGCTGACGGTGCCACTGTGATCGACTGCGTCGACGATGACCCCCTCCTTGCCAGAGCAACCAGGCAAGCCCCCCCTTGATCACCACATATCCCCCATTCTCTTCTCTCTTATTCTTGCATTCGATTTGCTACTGCTGATGATTCGATAGCTCCTATTCTGTTGCATAGCCTGTCATTGTTGCTACAACTGTTGATACCTTTACCTGCTATCCTAATGCTTAGTATATGATGCTAGTTTTCCATCAGTGGCCCTACATTCTTGTCCGTCTGCCATGCTATACTATCGGGCCGTGATCACTTGGGTGGTGATCACGGGTACATATTATACTATTACATACACATGATGATGATTTGGATACGGGAGCTGAAGGGGCAGGTGGTTCCACACAGGTAGTGGTGGGCCTGGGTTCCCGACAGCCCCTTGATGGTTATTTTGTGGCGGAGCGATAGGGAGGGTTGCGACCACCTAGAAGACAGGTGGGCCTGGCCCTAGTCGTTGTCCACGGTTATTTCATAATAACACACTTAATGAGATCTTGGTATTTGATCTGAGTCTGGCCATTGGCCTATACACACTAACCAGCTACGTGGGAATAGTTATGGGCACTCGATGTCATGGTATCAGCCGAAGCCTTCTTGATGTCAGCGACTTAGTGGCGCGCGCCGGATTGGACTGGAACACCACTCTGGTATTAGGAACGGCTAGGTCTGCTTACCGGCCACCCTCGCAACATGCAGGTGTGCATTGGGTGATGGGCTCAGACCCCTGTGCGCTTAGGACTTAGATCGGCGTGCTGACCTCCCTGTTGTGCTTAGGTAGGGCTGCGACGTGTTGAACTTCCGAGGCCGGGCATGACCCAGGAAGGTGTGTCCGGCCAAATGGGATCGAGCGTGTTGGGTTATGTGGTGCACCCCTGTAGGGAAGTTAATCTATTCGAATAGCCGTGTCCCTCGGTAAAAGGACGACCCGGAGTTGTACTCCGACATCATGACAACTAGAACCGGATACTTAAAAAACACACCCTTATCAGTGCTAGATACAACCCGGTGATTGCTTTCCCACAGGGTGACGAGGGGTGGATCGCCAGGTAGGATTATGCTATACAATGTTACTTGGTGAACTTACCATCTATTCTATTCTACTGCTGCAAGATGGAGACTACCAGAAGTGATGATACTTGTTACTTTCCAGCTACTCTCTTCTACTACTGCAAGATGGAGGTTGCCAGAAGCGTAGTCTTCGATTGGATGAGTTATCCCCCTCTTTTCTGGCTTCTGCAGTTTAGCCCACAGATATTACCCCTTTACATAGATACCATTGCATATGTAGTGTAGATCCTTGCTTGCGAGTACTTTGGATGAGTACTCACGGTTGCTTTGCTCCCCATTTCTCCTTTTGTCCCTTCTTCTCAGTTGATGCAACCAGATCGGTGGAGTCCAGGAGCCAGAGGATCTCGAGGATGATTCTACGTGGAGTTTAGTTTCGAGGAGTAGTTAGGAGGTCCCAGGCAGGAGGCCTTGCCTTTTCGATCGTTGCTACTTTTGTGCTGGCCATCTTATGGCACCTTGTTTAACTTTATGTCTGTACTCAGATATTTTTGCTTCCGCTGACTCTTGTGTTGTCGAGCTTATGTATTCGAGCCCTCGAGGCCCCTGTCTTGTAATATAAAGCTTGTATTATTTTAATTTGTGTCTAGAGTAGTGTTGTGATATCTTGCAGTGAGTCCCTGATCTTGGTCATACACATTTGCATGCATGATTAGTGTATGGTCAAATCGGGGGCGTCACAAGTTGGTATCAGAGCCGACTACCTGTAGGAATCCCTCTTCCAACTCCTTGGTCGAAGTTGAGTCTAGTCAGTGCAAAACTTTTACTAACATGACTATGTGGCTTACGGGCCCACGTCGCCATTGGGTGGTATTACGATCTTTTATTCCTCTTCGTTACTCTGGGACTCTGATCTCTCTTCTATTTGGGTTAAAAGATTTTACTAACTCTGACTCTAGGTTCTTGTAACTATTTCTCCCGGAGAGCCCTCATTCTGGAAGATCACCTGCTTCGTTAGAAGATTTTGAGGATATCCCTCGATATTTTCCCAAGACTCTTGTGCTCATCGCCTTTGCAATTCACTACCACCGATATATCCATATGGATATCTACATGCAATTGTCATTCTCATAATCATTCCTTGTCGCACTTGTTGTTACAAGATGCCTCGAAATATTCTCCCTTGCCTTGAGAATCCTTTGAATTTACTGTCTTGCAGTTTCATTTCGAATGAAAACCCTTACGGTTATTTCCTCACATATATCGAGGATCCATTCTTCTCAATTGTTCTTGTGTCTCACAAAATTCTTCGGAATACTTTTCAATCTTTCGAAAATCCTCTGCAGCCTATTACTCTTGAAATTATTGCCTGTTTGCATTATGGTTAATTCCATATGACTAGTAGTCTTCGTTAACATCCCTTGTCTTAGCCATTTTGAGCCTATTAATTCAATGTGTGCGTATGCACGCAGTCATCAGGTTATCCTTTTTAAAATTATCTTTCCGGCTAAGACGTCATTCCGGACATGAGTTGGTTCTCGGCAATTCAAACCTTTATTGATTGTCCAACTAAGTGTTTTCAACTTATCCATCCTTGATCAGAGCGTCTGCTTCTGATCCTTCGTTTTGGAAACCATAATTACTTTCTATTTAAGCATCAGACTAATAAGGTGATTCTTGAATCTGATGCCTCTGCATTCCTTCTTCCTCTGAGTGAGTACCGATACTCACATCAGCTATGTTGTGGATCGCCCGATCCATCGTTGGATTGTCATCCGACAGTGTCCTTCATATTCAATCACCTTGTGAGTTCTTCCCCTGATACATAATGCCTTTGGTAAATTGTATCCTCTGCTTGGCCAACCATGCTCTGCTTTCGAGCTTGTGTAATTACTTTTGAAACTTGTGGTATATGTTACTAAGATGCTCGATGGGTTCAACCTATGCCTTCCCCTAATCTATGAGAACCTGAAAGTTTTCACAAGTCTTACTCTTCCGGTGTTCTACCAGATAAAATTCTAACACTACAGTTTTATCAAGGCGAGAGGTGAATGAAATAATATGCATTAAAGAAGTGGGAGTCGAGCTTGAACTTTGTGTTCATGCCCATGAAAATAATGTAGACCATCTCGGAAGCTTCTTGCATAATGATTATCCAACTGTATGATTCTTTCAGTATTCTTGAATTGATTCCTTACAGTTATGGTTTCGACCATGCTGTCCTGATCTGATATATCTTATGGGAATTCATTCTAGTGCTTCGTCTATTTTTGACAAGGTTGAAGTACCTACTGTCATAGGTCAATGACTCGGTTCTACTTCTATCATGTTCTACCTTTGAGTATTACCCCCTGGTATCTCAAAGATGTCTTGCCATTGCACCACATCTTACTAACTTTCTTGAACTAATGTCTTTCCTTATCGCAATCACTCTACGGGTTCTAGGTTATTGACAAACGAGGACACCGACTAGTGGAATTATTCCGCACTACAAATCAAATACCCCTAGTACTTATACTGGGAAATTCTGAACTCAATCTGGTCATTCATAAACTATCGGCTGCATCCTGGTCTCGCTATCTTTGACTGTGCTACCTCGTCCTTCTCTGGTGCACGAATTATTCAGTGTGTGAGCACGACTTACGTCGAGCCTTCAACATGATGTTGCCTATCTTGAAAGGCCACTTTGGTTCCGAGCTTGCATCTTCTATATTGATCCTATAACTTGCCACTTCGTCATTCCCTTGCTTGTTGCCGTTGTTGTTGTTGGGTTGCATCCTCTTGAAACCTCCCGGCAAATGTGTCGGATCACCTTCAACACTTTGAATTTTTCGGAGATGTCAACTGTGTTCATGATGAGAAATACCCTCCTTGCCCTCGATGATTTTTATTATCATCGACAACACCCTTGGCTTCCTTTCATCGCGACTTGTCCACATTATGAATACAACTTGCTCTCAAGCTAGTGTTGTGTTCTGCCTTGTAGTATTACTGTCTTTTATGTCGAGAATGTTGCGGGGATTGCTGCACCTCTTAGAAATTCTTGGTATGATGATACTTCTCACCATCACCATTCTTCCTTGGTCCCCGTGTTGTTTTTAACCGGGATACCAATATGCCAACGCTGCTGCTTGAGTTCTGCACTTCTAGCAACCCTATTGCTTTCAAATTAACGATCGATAGTTCCTTCTTAGACTGTTGGTTACTGAATCGTCACTCTAACATTGATCTTGCTGCCTAAGGTCATATTTCGGGCACACCTTTCACCTAATCATTAATGGTGTATGTTTTTCCTTGAGCATACAACATTGCATCATTTGAATTGACAACTGTCATCCCCTTGTTCACATTATTGTGGAAATCCCTCCGTTTGGAATTCTCGATGAATTGTCGCTGAGCCCATCAGCCACCTCCTCATCCTCTCCTTGGTTTAATGATGAACTATTGTTTTGGGGACCCGCTCCCATAGTTCATTTCCTGAGAATCTTGCAATGTCATTTTGTCGATTAATGTTGCATCGTTTCTTCTCGAACATCCCGAGTCCGAGGTATCATAACACTAATCAGATCTAAATCTCGGTCAGATATGGGACAAGTTTCCAGGAGTTATAATATTGGTCCTTTGATGACTTAGTAATATGATGTCATGCCTAGCACCCCTGGCTGGAGGACCTATCATTATAATCTCTTTTGCAAGGATAACCATTCTTCCAGGAGTAAATTCTAAGACTTATTTTATAAGTTGTTCCTGATGAATCCTGTGTGTATCCAAGTCCGACCTTTGCTTCAAGACCATGCATCTCGAAGCATGTCTGTGGTACTCCAATTTTCAACAAGAGCATTTGAATCCCAATGCTAAATGTTTCTTGGTTAGTTATCCAAACACCGTTGTATGGGTAACATCTTGATTAATCCTGGCCTCTTTATCTAAATTGTTGGGTACTTGCTCTCCTACCCTGTATGCCATGCTCTGCTTGTCCATGGGAAGGATATACTCCTATTAATTGTGTGTAATCACAATTTTCCTTTCCTTTTGTTTGTTTATTCTTTCTTTGATCTACATATAATCTAAGTAGTAATAATTTTCTGCTTATGTAAAGACCTTGGTGTACAACTCTGTCAGTAAGACCTTGATTCTATTATTGATAACATTCCGGCACTGTCGGTGGACGAGAACTTTGCCTATTGGTCCGCCTCATTTCAACGAGCGAGAGAATGGTTCTCTTCGTTCCCCATCCTTGGTACCGACATTGTTGCCGTCATAGCTGACAACCTATCCACTGACATGCCTCCCAGTCGCGGCTGTGCAAGATATTACCACCCTTTCTATTTTTAACCCACATGGTGGGCACATAACCCACAAGTCCACTGGATCGAAACCTGACTCTTCTTTACAACCTGGATTCTAATGTATCCTTTGCACCTGGCTTCCTATGTGATTCACGAGCTAAATTCTATACGAGTATTCATCATGGAATCAAACACCATGTTACTCTCGTTGTTCAAACCCCCATTCCAGCTTCTGTCTAGGCGTCGAATGATTGCCTACCCATTTGAAACTTTGGTACCATCATATATTGCACTCAATGAATTCATTGAAATACAAGTCGTGGGGTACCTCGTGTATTTCCCATTGAGTTCACCGTCAGATGCCCAACTTTGTGGAGATGCGTTCTTCCGGAGTTTTCTCTTCCCCCTGGTCACGTTCGTAGGACGATGGAGATCCCGAAGAAAGGATGACAACTTGATCATGATGCCTTGAAGCAGAGAAATGAAGACATCAATGTAATGGAACAACCGCTTTGAGAAGATCAACCAACATCCAGAAGACCCGTTAGGATTTCGGAACCAACCCCCCTTACCCCACCTCTTAAATCTAGGGATGAGATTTCTTGTAGTGGAGGAGAATTGTGACGCCCGGGTAATCAAGCTACAGTAACCCTATGCTAATGATGCCACGTCACCTCGGTTACTGTTGATAAACTCACGTTGATTCGAAATCGATTCAAATTCAATTCCAAAACCAAGCCAAACAAGAAAAGTTTTCAAACAATGAAACAATAATGTTCGGGTCGTGCTAGATAATGCATAGGTGATTATGGAGGTGAAACCAAACAGTTATGAAATGCTTAACTGCACTAAAGTGATTTAAATAGTAGCAAAACTAATTATTTAAATGCCTTCAATAATTAATGAAATATCAAACTAAATCATTTGCGGACTAGACTTTTTGGTGAAAGTGGACTAAATTGAAATACTATATTAGATGCTAAGTATATATTTTACAAAAACTAAAATAATGCGAACAATGTTAAAATGGAATAAAAGAAAAGAAAAACAAACAGAAACAATGAAGGAATGGAAAACCTGCCCTCCCCCCATGGACCAATTGGCCCGGCTGCACCAGCGCGGCCCATCAACACGCCTAGGTGCCCCCCGTGTAGCCCACCTAACCACCACTCATCCCTAACCTCTCTCTCTCTCCCGTGCGTGTCACCATCGCATGCCATCCTCACCGTTGCGACCACGCGATGCTTGCCACGATGATGCTACAGGGCGTTGCGGAGGGGATAAGGCTGTCCCCGCACCCCCCGCAAACCCTAGCTCCTCATTTGCCCCCCACGTGATGCTTCTTCCTCCTCCGCATGGACCCGAACCGTCGTTGCAATGGTTGACCTCGCTCGCGTGTCCACCGTTGTCTCTGCGCATGTCCACCTCGTCCACGCGATTGGCCGTCCCCTTCTCCGTTGGCTTCAACCACGGGACCAAGCCGGGAGGTCCTCGCGTGTCGCCATTAGGTTCTTCTCCGCCGATGTATCCCAACGGTCACCGCCGTCAACTCGACCGAACCCGTCCACCGCCAGCATCCCTGACCTCGTCCCCGGCACCACTGTGAGCTCCCGGTCCAACGTGGCCTCTTCGCCCTTTCCACCTCGTCCCGTAGTTTCTTTCCCAACGAGCACCGCCGCCACCGCCGCTCGGCCCTTGCGATAGCCTTCACTCCGGCCACCCCCGGTTGGCGCTACTCCCCCCGTTCGACGCGTCTCGTCGCAACGGCCCAATAGAAACAAACTCCGACCAAAATGGTCGCTTGCAGTGCCTTCCCGACGAGGTCCCGCGCCCGCCTGCAGCTTCGTCGGCCATCACCTGCAACCGCCAGCCACGCCCTTGCCGCGGACCCCGCCGCCGCTCATGAATTGCTGCCGCCCCACCGCGGCCGCGCCCCTGCTCTCTGCCGTGGCGCCTCCCCTGGTCGCTGCCCGGCCTCCCTCCGCCACCGCGCCTCGCTCGGCTATCCCCATCACTACACACCCGATGCCGCCGCTCCGGTGGCTCCAGCCGGCCGCCCAACCCCGCCCGTCGCGGCCTAGCCCCCGCGCCCGACGCCGGTGCCTCGGAGCGCCCTCACGCCCACGCGTGATGGGGCGGACGCCCGCGCCCATGCCCCTCCGCACGTTAGCCCGCCCCGCTGGGCTGGCCTGCCCAGTGGACCCTGCCCTAGCGCCCGGTTAAAAAAAGATTAAAAAACAATTTTTAAATTACTAATAATATAATAATAATCAAAATATCAATTAAAGAATAAAATAACTTAATTATTCCTGATTAACTTAAAATAATTAACTAATTAATTAAGTTTAGTTAAACTATGGTTATGACAACCGGGACCCACGCTTTCGTTTGACTCAGTCAACTGTTTAGTTGACTGATGACATCATGCTGATATCATGATGACGTCATAATTGTATTTTATAATTATAGTAATTCTGTAAATTCTAGAAAAATGATTTAAAACTTTAAAAATAATATAAATAATCCGTAACTCGGATGAAAATAATTTATATATGAAAGTTGCTCAGAACGACGAGATGAATCAGAATACGTTGTCTGTTTTCAGCCACACGCCCCTAGGATAGCAAACATGCAACTTTTCCCCTCCGGTCCGTCTGTGTGAAAATGTCAAACACCAGGAATACTTTCCCGGATGTTTCCCTCCTTCGCTAGTAGCACCCGGTACTACGTTAGGTCACACGTACTGTCGGATTCAAGGCTCCGTAAAACCCGTTAAGTTCGAACACAGGGGCGTGAACGAAGATCTCTCCCACTCACGTCTACCTAGCGCCTCGCTCTCGTCTTGGTGGAAGGATTCAAGCAAACAACGAACAAGCACACAAGAGTTTATCCAGGTTCGGGCCACCGTGTGGTGTAAGACCCTACTTCCTGCTTTGGTGGATTGGCTCCAGCCGAGCTAGAATATGAACTGGTACAAGGGTTTCTGGGCTCAGGAGGCGAGCTCAGGAGGGTCAGGAGGCTAGTGTTCTTGCTCCTTGCATGGTGGCTAAGTGTGTTCCTTCATCTGCCCGTCCGTCCCCTTTGCAGTGGGGGCTCTAGCTACTTATATAGGCGGCCACGATCCTCTTCCCCCGAAATGTTTAGGCGAGAAGGGATCCCAGAATGGACATTTTTGAGCGGGAACACAAGGACGTTCCTGCCCTGATAAAAGCGGTCTTCGCCTGCAAAAGGATCAGGCGGTGACACAGTGGTGGGCTCGACGATGACATCCTCCTTGTTGTCCTTGCGGTCTTTGGTCTCGTTGCACCAAAGGGGAAACCTTTGCCCCGCTCCTTGGGAACCAACGGCTACGCTGTCCCCTTTGCACCGAAATGGCAACTGCGCCGCTGGCGGACGCTGGCACCCGCTGGCGCGGGGCGTCACTGCCTCCTGCTGAAGCAGGTTTGGCGTTGGATTCTCCGCCCCTCCAGAACGCCTTGCCGAGGCCGCTCCCGAGGAAGTCTTGACGTTGTTCTCCTCGTGAGGCCTGGCCCCTCGCGAGGGTATTGAGCGGCTGGTCGATCAGTTGGGCCGTACCAGGCCGCTTGTAGGAGCGCGTCGCGGCCCACAGACAGGCAAGTCTGGGTACCCTGGTTCCCAGTACGCCGACAAGTATAGCATGGCAGACGGACAAGAATGTAGGGCCACTGATGGAATACTAGCATCCTATACTAAGCATTAGGATAGCAGGTAAAGGTATTAACAGTTGTAGCAACAATAACAGGCTATGCAACAGAATAGGAGCTATCGAATCATCAACAGTAGAAAATCTAATGCAAGAATAAGAGAGAAGAGAATGGGCGATATCTGGTGATCAAGGGGGGGCTTGCCTGGTTGCTCTGGCAAGGAGGGGTCATCGTCGACGCAGAGTGGCACCGTCAGCGGTCTCAGTCCTGGTGTCTAACGGAGAGAAGAGGGGGAACACACAATAAATATAAAGCAAACATCGCACCACGAAACATAACATGGCAATAAGCGGTGCTACGTGTCGGCGTACTGGGAACCAGGGTACCCAGACTTGCCTGTCTACGGGCCGCGACGCGCTCCTACAAGCGGCCTGGTACGGCCCAGCTGATCGACCAGCCGCTCAAGACCCTCGCGAGGGGCCAGGCCTCACGAGGAGAACAACGTCAAGACCTCCTCGGGAGCGGTCTCGGCAAGGCGTTCTGGAGGGGAGGAGAATCCGAGGCCAAACCTGCCTCAGGAGGAGGCAGTGACATCACCAGTGACGCCCCGCGCCAGCAGGTGCCAGCGTCCGCCAGCGGCGCAGTTGCCATTTCGGTGCAAAGGGGACAACGTAGCTGTTGGTTCCCAAGGAGCGCGGCAAAGGTTTATCCTTTGGTGCAACGAGACCGAGGACCGCAAGGACGACAAGGAGGATGTCATCGTCGAGCCCACCACCGTGTCACCGCCTGATCCTTTTGCAGGCGAAGACCGCTTTTGTTAGGGCAAGAACGTCCTTGTGTTCCTGCTCAAAAATGGCCGTTGTGGGATCCCTTCCCGCATAAACATTTCGGGGGAAGAGGACCGTGGCCGCCTATATAAGTAGCTAGAGCCCCCACTGCAAAAGGGGACGGACGGGCAGATGAAGGAATACACTTAGCCACCGCGCAAGGAGCAGGAACACTAGCTTACTGACCCTCCTGAGCTCGCCTCCTGAGCCTAGGAACCCTTGTACCAGTTCATATTCTAGCTCGCCTGCAGCCAATCCACCAAAGCAGGAAGTAGGGTCTTACACCACACGATGGCCAGGAACCTGGATAAACTCTTGTGTGCTTGTTCGTTGTTTTCTTGAATCCTTCCACCGAGACGAGAGTGAGGCGCTAGGTAAACGTGAGTGGGAGAGATCTTCGTTCACGCCCATGTGTTCGAACTTAACGGGTTTTGCGGAGCCTTGAATCCGACATTTGGCGCGCCAGGTAGGGGGCGTGTCGAGATATCGCCTCTCCGACGACCTCGCCCGGTCTCGTCCACCAACCCCGCGTCTCCGAGCTTCAACAAACCGCAACCACGATGGCGGAGGCGCACCAGACGCATGCGGAAGCCCGTGGTGTCCGTGTCGCTCACGCATCGCCCTTCGGCCGCGGGACCCACCGCCACCCATCTTTGATCGGGGCCGACGACACAATGAGCATCACCAACCTGCCGCCAGAGGACCAACAACATCCTCCACCCAGTCGACGCCAAGGCCGTGTGGCAACACGGGCGGCCGAACACGCGTCGGTAAGCTCGCGAGACCGGCGCGAAATGGTGAACATGAGGGCTGCTATACTGGTGGCAAGGGAACTGCTAAGGTGCCGGCTGCTCGACAGCGGCCACGACGCGCTGCTCCTCAGGGTGGCCGAGCTCCTCGACGCCGCCAGCACCGGAGCCGAGCCGTTCTGCGTCCACATGACGATGTCGGGGACCGGGTGCCGCCCCAGCCACACCCAGTCACCTGTATGGTCGAGACCCGCGGCGACCTATGAAGGCGACATGGGGTATGATCCGCTAAACCCTGCATATGACACCGCCCCTCTGCCTCGAAGCCCGTTGTATTCAGAAACCGCCCCCGTCGAGGAGCCACCGAAGAGCGACCTCAGGGCTACGCCGAACGCCAGATGCAACCAGGCGTCGGCACAAGGGGGCTCAGGAGCGGGAGGTCAGGAGGCGGATCCCCCGCTTGTGGCCCTCAATCCGTCACCATCATCGCCCACGACCATGGAGCACGGATAAGACACGCGCAGGTGCCTGCGGTGGCCGGCCCCGCGGCACCGGCCATAGGCCACGGGCCAACAATGTTTCTGGCAAAACCCTCGGCAGGCCAGGGGGCTACTCTGGTTACCACATCGAGACAGAAAGGGAAGGGAAGGCCCGGGTCAGGCCCTCGTCCCCCCGCGCGTGACCCATCGCGCATGGGCCCGCCCTGGATTTCACTAGGGGCTCACCGGCAGCGGGTACGATCCGCGCGGGGAGGGGCCTTCTCCCCCCCCCCTTCGTTCAACCTCAAGACGCCGCGCCTCCTGGCGTACCATCCCCCGGGCTGCGGAGGGTGCGTTTGGAGGCGGTACGGCAGCACGTCCTACGCGCACTAGGAGGGCCCAAGACCGCGGTTCCGTCCCCCTGCTAACGAAATCCCGTACCCGCTGAGCCCGACCCTGATCAGGAAGGGCTCAGGGGCCATTAAGCGTGGGTAGGGCGGGTTCCCCCTCGCACCTCAGGATGCCGCGTCTCTGAGCGACGTTAGCCCTTAGGGGCGAAACAAGTTCGGAGATCGCGTAAGCGGCACGCCTGGTGCTCGGAGGGGGGGCCTATGGCCAAGGTCCCATCCCCCCATCATGCGCAGTATCCCACTTCATGGATGCCGCCTTCGGGTGAGTTCATGAGGGAGCGGACTAGCACCGGGTGGGGCCCTCAAAGCGAAGGGGCGGGCACGTCAGAAGATCTCCGCTCGTGACACTCTCACGTAATAATGAGTGGGGCTGTACACGCCCCGTAGTCTCCGGAGCGTCGCCGTAGGACCTCGGGGGCTCGCTCCCATGCCGAGTGGAAGCACCATGGTCCGCGCTGGCCCTCGACACTATCCCCCAATGGCTATGCCCACATCCGCCGGTGATAGCCCTTTGCTCCGCGCTGGGGAGAAGAATGAAGACCTGCTCAGGGGCCGGACGCGACCCCTCCGTTTGCTATTCGCATTTGCTCCTTCTATATCTGCTTTCTCAAGCCGACCTCGCCACCGCGCGACTCGTTTCTTGAATAAAGGGAAAGTTTTGTCTGTGTTTTGCGATTTCCGCCCTGTTTTTTTTTCGCCAGTTCCTCTTTTCGTCTCGCTTAGCCAAGCTAGGCTACGTCTGCAACCCCGCACTGTCACTCCTCGCGAGCAGGGGCCGAGGCATGGGCACACGTTTTGTCTGGTCCGCTGCCGGACCGCCAACCACTCTTGTGCTCACAGTAGGTACTCACGAGGCGCGCCCAGACGAGGCCGGCGGACGCTCCGTCCTGACACGCGACAAGGGCTTAAGGCCACGACCTCAGGAACAAGCAAGGGAGTGCTTAGAAACCCATCCGTACGGTGTTTAATTACATCATCAAAGGTTTAAACCTTGTGACACCCACCTCACCCGGCTTTGGAGCCACAACCAAAAAGAAAACTTATGGCAGGAACTGGATTAAGCATCGACCCCTTCGACAGAACTGTCGGTGTCGCCCCCCTCAGGCACCGGCGCGTCCTCGATAGCTGGAACGAGCTCCGTCACCAACGTGTCCACATGGTCGCTCACCCAATTCTCCAAGGGGCCGGCTGATGGCTTCTCGCCCCTCGTTGGTTACCCCAAGTGGAAGGTTTGAGATGTAGTGTAGCGGAAGTTTTCCCTTGGCAAAGATACCAAGGATCGATTTCCCCTGAGACTCCTAGTTTCAACAAGAAGGTGTCAACTGCTAACGGCGCCAGATATTAGCAATCAACGTGGACCTGCACACAGATACAAATAACTTTGCTCCCAACGAGTACAGAGAGGTTGTCAATCCCTCCGGCCTTGTCGTTTACAAAGGATCAAACGCAAGTGATAATAGTGATAGGTATTGCTGCAAATAGTAAGTAAAAGCTGAAAGTAAATAGCGGATGTGATCAGTGATGGTAATATGGACCGGGGTCCCATGATGTTCACTAGTGATGTCTCTCTCCCAAAAGACGATAAAACAGCTATGTGAGGTAAACGAATTACAGCTGGGCATTGACAGAATTATGTGCGCAAACCAATGCTAACTATGTTGCAAGAAAGGTAGAGGTTCAAAGCATGGGCGGTACGCCAAGGCAAGTAGACCGAAATCCATCTGCATCTACTACTAATCATCCACCTTGAGATATCTATCCAGAACATCTCGCTGGTATTAAGTTGCGAGTCCCACCCATAGTGTAAACTCAAAGCAACAGACAACTGCATTAAAAGAACTTTGCGTAAAGTAAACAATCCTTGCACCCGCAGGCACAAGCACCGTTGTTTTCCCCCTTGTGGCAACAGCACCTCCCCTAGACTCATGTTTCTGTCACTCAAGCTAGTCATCGAGGGGCATGAACCCACAATCAAGCATAACGTTCCCTCTTGGAGTCACTACCTACTACTTGGCCAAAGCAATAAATAGCAACGGAGAACATGCAAGAATTACTTACGAACATAAATATAAAAGAGGTAAATCAAATATATTACTC
The DNA here is from genome assembly GCA_902687465.1 of Secale cereale. Lineage (NCBI taxonomy): Eukaryota > Viridiplantae > Streptophyta > Magnoliopsida > Poales > Poaceae > Secale > Secale cereale. Next base: position 559,111,349 of record LR738709.1, on the reverse strand, counting down.
AAACACAATCTGAACATAATCTCACAATCCATCGGATCCCAGCAAACTCATCATAGCAACAGCATAAGGATTATATATGTGCCTCGATCATGTAGGGCAGCTCACGAGGTCTAATTAGTGAAGCACAAGAAGGGGAGGAGAACATCACATAGCTACTGGTCATGGACCCATGGTCCAAGAGAGACTACTCACAACTCATCCGGGAGGCGTCCATGGTGGTGGAGAGGCTCCTAGTGGTGATCCTCCCCTCCGGCAGGGTGCCGGGAAGAGTTCTCCTGGTGCTCCCGATCTTGGAAGCGCGGCGGCGGTGGAACAGAGATGAGATCGCGAAAAAAGGGTTCCCGTCTTGAGGGTTTCGGGACGCGATATAAATATATGCCAAAGGGGGGCATCAGCGAAGGCCTGGGGGGCCCAGGCGCCCCCCGGCGCGGCCAGGAGGGGGGCCGCACCACCAGGGTGCCTGGAGCCCTGGTGGCCCCCCTCCGGCTCTACTTTGGCTGCCGGGAAGCTTCTGGAACGCTGATTTTTTATATAATTTTTCCGGGATTTTTCTGGTAGTTTTCGTAATGGGAAAACCTGAAATACAAAAACAGCAGAAAACAGAAACTGGCACTGGGGTGCACTGAGTTAATATGTTCGTCCAAATATGATCAAAAGTGTATGGAAGTGTATAAATATCATAGCAATATCACCCAAAAGAGGCATGGAGCAAGCAGAAATTGTAGATACGTTTTGGACGTATCAACATCCCCAAGCTTAATTCTTGCTCGTCCTCGAGTAGGTAAATGATAACAAGAATAATTTCTGTGGTGACATGCTATTAACTATATAGGACTTTTCATAGTCATATGACAAAAGCTTACTGAGACAATGAATTTGTAGTAATTAAGTTGCCACATGAGAGAATCACAAAGAACTGAAAGTTTTACAATATGATACTGAAACATCAAATAGATTTTTAATGAGCATGGTGTGCAAATATGACAAAGTGATATCTCGCTCGCCCCCTTTAGTCAAGCAAAACATAAATGCAGGGGCACCTCCAAGGTTTAAGTGATGACTAGATACAATGATTTCAGAATAAACGATATCATAATCATGCAAAAGACAATGCTACTTTGGGACAATGCACATTACACTCAGAATGACAATCATGCTCTCAGTAGTTGGTGCTTTAAAAGAAGGTGGAGACTCTCGAACCATGGCTTTTGTTGGCAAGGTTGAAAACCCGTAGTCGGAAACAAAGACAAAACATGTACCAGAGCTCTTGGTTTTAAAAACAGAGGTAATAATTATTTTTTTAGATTATGCATGTTCCATCAACGAATGCTAGCAGACAACTCAATCACTTCTTGAGATGGACAAGTTTCGAGGAACGGCTCCCGAATGAGGACGATCACATCCTCTTAATCTCCTTTGTTTATCACTGCCAAAGTTTTCTGATTTCTCATGAACAAAGCGTGAAGGAGGGTTCGTTTGTTATATTATTTTTGAGCCGGGCGCACTCTTTGCCAGTTCCTTCTCGTATTATGGGTTTGCACATTAGACATGCAATCCCGGGGTGAAGCTTGTCCAACTTAAAAAGATCATGAATTAACTACTACTTCCTCATGAACTAAAACAGAGGCACAAAATAGGAATGCTTTTTTGAATAATTTCGAGATGGTACATGAAAGTCTCCGTTAGGAATGGTAGGCAAATACCATATATAGGAAGGTATGGTGGACTCATATGGCATAACTGGTTTAAAGGATTTTGGATGCACAAGCAGTCAGTCCGCTTAGTACAGGTGGAGGTTAGCAAAAGACTGGGAGCGACCAACTAAAAGAGCAATGACGGTCATAATCATGCAGAGCGACAAAGCAACATTGAATCAGGCATGGAAGTCATATCGCTACTCAGAAAGAAAAGATCATCAAGGCTTGACAGACTTTCTTTACGGTCTTAAATATGCGTGAGCATACGCCAAGTCAATCAAAATAAATTCTTGAAGGAAGATATTACTAAACCATACCAAATCATAGGCAAACAAATCATGTTGGTACTCCAATAACACATTGGGAACCCCCCAGCTATTTGAGACTAACCATAAGAAAACATGAACTACTAAGCGCCATTATGCACGTAGCATTTTTATCATAGACATATCAACCAATGCAACAGAAGCAAACTCTCTTAATAAGATAAGCATGATAACTAAATAGATTTCAAGCAACCAACTAAACAAAAGCTCTTTAAAAAGATAAGCATGAAAACTAAGAGCTGAACATGATAGTAGCTATTGAAAGACAAAGAACATACACAGCAAAGATAAACATGAAAATTCTATGTTGTGTTCTAGGTTGAAGTGGAGCGTGTTTCTCTCCCACACAAAGAAAGCTGAGTTCCGACTCGTTATGAAAAGCTAAAGAAAACTAAAAAGGAAACTAAAAGCAAGACGCTCCAAGCATAGCACATAACACATGAAGTGATAAAAATATAGTGGAACGAAAGACGAACTGATAATGTTGATGGAGAAGGGGATGCACGGGGGCATCCCCAAGCTTAGACGCTTGAGTCTCCTTGAATATTTCTTGGGGGTGCACGGGGGCATCCCCAAGCTTGAGCGCTTGACACTCCTGAATCTTTTTATCATCTTCCCTCGCACACTTGAAAACTCCCTTCATACATAACTTATCATAATCTGATTAGCGAGGTTAGTACCCATAATAAAATAATTGTTCCTTGCTGGAAATAAGGATATTCTTGAAGGTCTACTGTTTCTCAAGATTGCCAAAAGGTTTTTGCAAAGAAAAAGCAAGCTCAAGGTTTGCAAAATGAAGGAAAGGCAAAACAGGACAGAATCTGTGAAAAACAGAACAGCAGGTAGTAAATGATTTTTTCGTGGCACTTCTGCAACTCTAATCAAAAAACTCAGAACATACGCCCGAAAGACAATTGTATAGAGCACGCTGTCGAAAAAATTCAGACCAAAAATATGATCTGGTGATTTTATACGAATTTTTCTATCCAAGGACATAATCTGTTTCCTGGACAGCACGTCACAACTTTTGAACTTTCTTGCAATCAGAGGCTACACTTGGCACAAAGTTGAAAAGTAAAGATACAATGATGATGCTACTGTAGTAACAACATCAAGACACAACAAAAACAAAATAAGATTTTATTCATGTGGGCTGCCTCCCAAAAGCGCTTTCTTTTATGCCTTTAAGCTAGGCATAATGCAAAGAGGAATCAATAACCATCATAATAATCGGAGTTATAAATTGCTTCAAATGGTTCCTCAACAAGTTCACTCTTGTCCCTTCTAGGAAAGGGGTACACACCTTTTGCCTTTCCGCGTAAGCGGATTTGTCCCTTACCTATATCGATGAAGCCTTTTACCGCTCGGAGGAAGTCCCTTCCGAGCACTATATTTCCTTGGTTTGGCTCCATGATGAAGAAATCAATCATTGCAATCCCTTTAAGGAATTTAACTGGCACGTCTTTTATTCTTCTCTGGATTTCAGAAATATCTCCATTAGTGTGTTCATGATAAGATGATAATCTATCCATGTCAAATTTTAAAGAATCATGAACAATTTTTGGCATAGTAGAAACCATTGATCCAATATCACAATAAGCAAGGAAGTCTTGATTAGAGATGCTAATCCTAACAAAAGGCTTCCAATCATTGTATATTTCCAAAATGTCTCTCTTATTGGGTTTGGGTTTCTCTACCTTCATCAAGTCTAGATCATCCATTCTCTTCTCAATAGTAGCAAGTCTATCTATGACAGTATCAAAGTTATGATCATAAACAAAGTAACTAGATAGACCATGTATAATTTCAAGAGCTCTAGCTTCATCACACTCTAGGAAATCTCCCTCAGCTATAATATCAAGGGAGTGTTTACACCATTTAAAAAGACCATGGTAAAAATTTCTAAGCACCATTTTTATAGGTATCCAAGGCATAATTCTCCTAAGTGCATCAGAAATGTTGTCCCATGCCTTCTTCATATTTTCTCCATCCTTTTGATGGAAATCTAAAACTTCTGATTCCCTCAAAGCACCAAATCCTAACATGCTTGACTAAACAGAAAGGACTACTAGCAAATAATTAATTATTTTTTGTGATTTTCGATAAAGAATACTAAAGCAAAAACTGAAAGGTAAACTAACAAGACTGAAAAGCAAAGGTAAAAGATAGCGTGCAACTCCCATATCTTGAAGAGTGGAGTCCCCGGCGACGGCGCCAGAAAACTTTGCTTGATGGCTTCTTGCCCCTCGTTGGTTACCCCAAGTGGAAGGTTTGAGATGCAGTGTAGCGGAAGTTTTCCCTTGGCAAAGATACCAAGGATCGATTTCCCCTGAGACTCCTAGTTTCAACAAGAAGGTGTCAACTGCTAACGGCACCAGATATTAGCAATCAACGTGGACCTGCACATAGATACAAATAACTTTGCTCCCAACGAGTACAGAGAGGTTGTCAATCCCTCCAGCCTTGTCGTTTACAAAGGATCAAACGCAAGTGATAATAGTGATAGGTATTGCTGCAAATAGTAAGTAAAAGATGAAAGTAAATAGCGGATGTGATCAGTGATGGTAATATGGACCGGGGTCCCATGATGTTCACTAGTGATGTCTCTCTCCCAAAAGACGATAAAACAGCTATGTGAGGTAAACGAATTACAGCTGGGCAATTGATAGAATTATGTGCGCAAACCAATGCTAACTATGTTGCAAGAAAGGTAGAGGTTCAAAGCATGGGCGGTACGCCAAGGCAAGTAGACCGAAATCCATCTGCATCTACTACTAATCATCCACCTTGAGATATCTATCTAGAACATCTCGCTGGTATTAAGTTGCGAGTCCCACCCATAGTGTAAACTCAAAGCAACAGACAACTGCATTAAAAGAACTTTGCGTAAAGTAAACAATCCTTGCACCCGCGGGCACAAGCACCGTTGTTTTCCCCCTTGTGGCAACGGCACCTCCCCTAGACTCATGTTTCCGTCACTCAAGCTAGTCATCGAGGGGCATGAACCCACAATCAAGCATAACGTTCCCTCTTGGAGTCACTACCTACTACTTGGTCAAAGCAATTAATAGCAACGGAGAACATGCAAGAATTACTTACGAACATAAATATAAAAGAGGTAAATCAAATATATTACTCAAACACAATCTGAACATAATCTCACAATCCATCGGATCCCAGCAAACTCATCATAGCAACATCATAAGGATTACATATGTGCCTCGATCATGTAGGGCAGCTCACGAGGTCTAATTAGTGAAGCACAAGAAGGGGAGGAGAACATCACATAGCTACTGGTCATGGACCCATGGTCCAAGGGAGACTACTCACAACTCATCCGGGAGGCGTCCATGGTGGTGGAGAGGCTCCCAGTGGTGATCCTCCCCTCCGGCAGGGTGCCGGGAAGAGTTCTCCTGGTGCTCCCGATCTTGGAAGTGCGGCGGCGGCGGAACAGAGATGAGATCGCGAAAAAGGGTTCCCGCCTCGAGGGTTTCGGGACGCGATATAAATATATGCCAAAGGGGGGCATCAGCGGAGGCCTGGGGGGCCCAGGCGCCCCCCCCGGCGTGGCCAGGAGGGGGGCCACGCCACCAGGGCGCCTGGAGCCCTGGTGGCCCCCCTCCGGCTCTACTTTGGCTGCCGGGAAGCTTCTGGAACGCTGATTTTTTATATAATTTTTCCGGGATTTTTCTGGCAGTTTTCGTAATGGGAAAACCTAAAATACAAAAACAGTAGAAAACAGAAACTGGCACTGAGGTGCACTGAGTTAATAGGTTAGTCCAAATATGATCAAAAGTGTATGGAAGTGTATAAATATCATAGCAATATCACCCAAAAGAGGCATGGAGCAAGCAGAAATTATAGATACGTTTTGGACGTATCACCGGCGAGCGCCTCAGGCACGGGCTCCAGGAGGGCCTCAAAGTCCCCATGAGCGTCAAGACGGTGCAAGTTGCCGAAGATAAGGGAAACCACGCTCCTCGGGACGTCGCGGCTTTGCTCCTCGACGCGCTGCCGAGCCTTCCTAACCCCGCCTTCGAGACACTCCACAACCCTGGTAAAGAACCCAAGGTACCCGGCGTCGTCATTAATCAGGGGGCCAGCGACCCCCGTGCCAAGAAATTCTCCTAGGGCCCGGCCGACCCGGTGCCGCAGGGCCTCAAACATCTCCGAGCGGGTGTGCTGCATTCCACGGACTCGTGCAGCCTCCTCAGAGGTTCGAGCCGCGAGGGTGGAAACGTCCTCCACTTGCTGGTGCAGGCAGGACAATTCTGCCCTGGCGGCGGCGCGAGGCTTCTCCGACGCTCGCTCGCGGCGCTTCGCCTCGGCACAAGCCTTCTTCGACGCCGATTCGCGATGCTCGGCTACAATGCGAGCCTTCTTCGATACCTGCAGGCGACGCTCGGCATCCGCCAGGCTACTCTTAAGTGTCGTGATCTCCTTCTGGAGCTCCTTGCGCTTGTCAGCAAAGCGAGTCTCATGAAGCCCCAACTTCTTGCGGTAATCCTTCCGGGGGCGCTCCGCCTCCCCGGTAGCCTTCTTCGCCACGACCTCACGGTCATCAAGGTTGCCCTCAGCCTCGGCTAGTTGGCGCTCCATCGTCTCTAGGCGCTCGCGCTCCATGCTCAGCTCCATCGCCTCAAGTGCCAGCGCCTCCTCCCATGCCGAGAGGCCAGCCGGACTATCATCATCAGCCATAGGTGCAGCATGGGCAACCCTTCAGGCACGAACCTGGCGCTCGAGCGTGGCGTTTGAAGCTTCGAGCTCGCGCTCGCGCTCCTCTGTGGCCGCGCAGCGGCGCTCGGCGTCTCGGGCCTCCTTCAGGGCACGGTCGCAAGCCTCCTGAGCCGCGGCGACCGACGCTTCCGCCTTCCTCAGGGCGGTTTTGTGCTGCATCTGGCTTAGGATGACGGCGGCCCTCAGCTGGCGCCAACCCCTCGCTAGATGCAGACCCTCGGCCTCAACACGCTCATCGACTTCAGCAACCTCGACCTCGGGACGCTTCAGGGCGTCCGACGCCTCCCGCACAAGGTCATGGCGGACCACACTCCGGCGCATCGCAAGTTCCAGAAGATGACCGGGCTCGTCCCCGGCACCCGCGTCGCCCAAAGGGGGCTCCCCCTCTTCCTCGGGTTCAGCGTGTACCCCGGAGCTAGTTCCGGGGGCGCGCGGCACCTCCGACGCTGGGAGCGGGTATGGTCTTGACGAACAGACAGCTGCTCGAGCCGCCTCAAGAGCTGGCTGACCCGTGGTGAAGGCAAGACCCGGGGCACGGAGCGGGCTCCCGATGTACCGAGAGCTGCCTAGCCCCAAGGACGCTTGGAGGCTGGGGGCACGACCTGTGCAATAGGACCCGGGCGCGATTTCGAGAGCCCGCGCGAGGCCTCCTGAAGGCCCTACTTGGTCCGGAGGAGGTATGCAAGCAGAAGCTTCTGCGGGCCTTGTCGGGTGACTTGCGGACGAAGCAGAAGAGGCCCTGGGGAACAAGAGGTCAGCAGAACCGCGTTAAGAGGGATGGGGAGAACCGAAGGGCACGCACCTGCTTGGCATGGTCAGCTTCATCCTCTTCAGGGCCCTCGGGGCGGGACCGAAGACGCTCCTCGGCCACCGCCTCTTACCTAGTGTCGCGAAGGACGACGGGAGGCTGCCTGACGCAGATATGCCTAGTCCCGGAGCAAGGCCGGAGCAGGCGCCCGCAGCCGGCGCCTCGGCCCCTGAGGTGGCGCTTCCGGGACTCGCCTCGGCCAGAGGCCGTCGTGCCTCCCCCTCGGCTGCTTCAGGAGCCAGCGGCACCTCAGCGCTTTCCGCCGCCTCCATCAGCACCGGTGCCGGAGCCTGGTCCACTCGCTCCAAGGATGGGGCCGACCCCATGCCAGCGGCTCCACCAGGTGCGTCCGCCCCAAAAAGGAAAGTCGGGCTCGCGGGCCCGGATACCATCAAGAAATTGTTGCGAGGATCGGGGGTGCCTCCAGGGATCAGCCCCCACGCATCAAAGCGGGGCATCCTGTCAGCAAGGGCCCTTCCGGCTTTCGGGGCCAAGTACAAGGGAACCGTGGAGTCAGGACGAGCTTCAGGCACTCAACCAACGAGCAGCCACATCAGCCCCTGGATCATGTCAGGAGGGAGCTGCTTCCGCTGAAGACGCGCGTGGTCGTCAAGAACCCACATCGGGTTGGAACGGCGCTGGTGTGGGGCGACACGGAGGACAAGGAAGTCCCTCACCACCATCGCTAGGGTCAACCCGCTCTTCCTCAAGTTGGTCAGTCGGTGCATCACAGGCTCCGCCCAAGGATCCGAAAGGGTTTCGTGCCTCCAGCCAGAGTTCGACACCGCCGGTGCATCAGGAAGATGAAATTGGGGGTTGTGCATGACGGCGTCGGCGAACACCCATTGTCCGCGAAATCCCTCTGTGGTAGGATGGGGGCTGTACGCGACGGCGTCGGCGAACACCCATTGTCCGCAAAATCCCTCTGTGGTAGGATGAAGCGAGAAGTCAATTCCGGAGGCAGCAGTCGCCTCCACCACGCGCAACGACACACACCCCGAGCGCTGCCCCCCTTCAACAAAGGAGAGAGCGAAGAAGTGGCGGAGCAAGGCCACGGAAGGGGAAACGCCAACGAAAGCCTCACACAAGAATGCGAAGCCGGAAAGAAGGTTGATGGACCCAGGGTCCAGGTGTAACGCCCGAATCTTGTAATGCGTGAGAACCGCGTAGAAGAAGGTGGAGAAAGGGGGGACGAGACCCCCGAAGATAGCATGGAGATGAAGCTGGATGTCGTTAGCACCAAGCCCCCTAACGGGCCGGGAAGCGAGCCAGACACGGGTCGGTCCCCACTCGTTAGTTGCGTCGGCCAAGGCATAGCGCACCTTGTCTAGACCCTCCTGGTTCACTGTGGCGGAGCGACCAAGCGCCGGTTCAAGCACCGGCGGCGATGCAGCAGGCTCGCTGTCGTGGAATTAGCACGGCAGATGTCCGGTTTAGAGGACTTAGGTGTGAGGCCATCGCGCGGGTTAGCTTGAAGAGGTTAAAAGCACACAAAGGACACAGAGGGTTTATACTAGTTCGGACCCTTAGATGAAGGTAAAAGCCTACATCTAGTTTGGTGTGGTATTGCTTGGGCGTCGATGAACAGGGAGCGAATCGCTTGCCTGTGTTTCGCGCTGTTGTTTCTTGTCCTTGAACCGTCGCCGGGTCGTCCCTTTATATAGGAGCCGACGTCCGGTCCGGTTTACAGAGTCCCGAGGCCGGCTCATAAACGTGTCCGCCTCGGTCTCTACTCTTTCTATCTTACATCCCAAGTTACATGATATGACAGTTTACAAACCGTAGGCCTTACACATGGGCCCTAAACCTTTATGGGCTGTAACCTTTTATACATATTCTACTATGTCGGGGGAAACTGTCCTCCCACGAGCACCTATGGGACCGGAGCCCCTTCTACGTTGCGGTAAGGGAGCGGAGGGACAACGGAGAGCTGATCGAGGAGCGCACTAGGGCAGTTTACCCAGGTTCGGGCCGAGCGGACGCGTAAAACCCTACTCCTGCTTGGATTGTATTGAGTTCTTGAGCTCGGGAGCTTGAAGAGCAATAGTACTAGCTACACCGAGCGAGAGAGTTGTCTAGGTTTCGAACCCTTTCTACGTTGTGCATGGGCCTCCTTTTATAGCTCAAGGGGTCACCGACAGGTGTCAACGTAGAGGAGGGTAAAAGTGTAATTTTGGTGGTAGTTGTAACAGTGCATGAACAGTGGATGAACAGTGGATGAACAGTGGTCTTCACCTAATCTTGACAGTGGGGGACAAGGGCATTAAATGCCCGTCGCCGTCGACCCCAAAAGTGCCCGTCCGTGCTCCTCCGTTCGCCACGACGGTAGCCTCGTCACCGTGGCTTGCCACCGTGTACCCCAGGCTGCACAGCCATCCGCCACGTGCCCCTGGAAGGGCCCCAGGGCGACGCGTGGGCTGATGAGCTGGAGCGCGGGCACACAGCATAGGTTTCCCCGGCAAGCACCTTGCCGGGGTAGTGATCTTGCCGGGCCCGGAAGCTTGTCGCTCTCCGGGTCCTGCCGGGGCGCATGATGCGCCGAAGTATTTCTTGAGGTGTGTATTCCTTGCCTTTCCTGGCAAGCTCCTCTTGCCAGGGTTTTGTGCTAAAGTGATAACCCTGAGCCTGGTGCGGCCTTCCCGGCAAGCTCCTCTTGCCGGGGCCTTGATCTTCTGACTTGTATACTTTGTTCTTGAATGGCTTCACAGGGACCAGAAAGGTTTCCGGCGAGCACGTGGTAAGCCCTGCCGTGGGAAGCTGCTACTGCCCGTGCACAAGTTGGGGTACTAAGGTACCCCTATCTTAGTACACCGACAGGAGCCCCCGGGCCTGGGCCACACACGGTGCCGAGCGCTGTTGGGCCAGGCCCAGAACAGTGCACGGGCACACGCGGCCCACGGCAAGCCGTATCCCCTTCCGTATCCGCCGCATCCCTCCCTAACGGCACGCGTCGATTGCGGCGTCGTGGGAGAGATCGTGGCCTGTTCTTTAATGGGAAATGCGGAGCGTCCCCCACTTCCCCCTTAAAAGCAGAGGAAGCAGGGGCAGTTCCCCTCCTTCGTCTTCATTGCGTCTTGATTCTCCAGAAAACTTCCGCTGCTTCTTGCCTCCGCCCCTCCTCCGCCGTCTTCCGCATCCGCGGCGCCGTCGAGCTCCTCGCCTCTTCCCTCGCAGCCTCCGCCATGGCTCCGAAGAGCGACAAGGCGAAAAGCGACAAGGCCAAGAACGACAAGGCCAAGAAGGAGAAGTCCGAGCAGGCGGCGAAGCTGGCCGCCCTGCGGAAGAGGAGCGTGGTCTTCGCGCCGAGGCTTGGCGCGAGGGAGCTGCGGAACAAATATTATCTGTTCTGGGCGAGGGAGACCAAAGCTCATCCCCGCACCAGAGCCTTCCCCGCCGTCGCCAAAGATATGTTCCCCGGCGGGTACTTCTTCTTCGCTGCTTTTTTCCACTGTGGTCTGTGCCCTCCGTTCTCGGAGTTCTTTTGTGATATCATGAACACATATGGCCTCCACCTCCTTGATTTCACCCCCAACGCCATCCTTACGATGGCCGTTTTCGTACATCTGTGTGAAAACTATGTTGGGATTCATCCAAACGTAGCCCTTTTCCGCCATTTCTTTATGCCTAGAGTAGAGGCTGGCGCTCCCCTTTCCGGCGGCATCTCCTGGATCTTCAGGCTGAACAAGAAGGACTCGTACCTGAAGGGAGAGCTCCGCGGCAAGTGGGAAGAATGGAGAGCCGATTGGTGTTGGGTGGTGGAGGATAAGCCGGAGCCCTTCACTGCGCCGCGCACAACAGCCATAGTGCGCGGCAGGGATTGGAGCGAATTGGCCCCGGAGGACAACAAGCTCAGCATTGCCCTCATTAGGATTATCCGTCTCCGGGTCGCCAATCTGACTATCGGAGAGGTTGGGGCAGATTTCCTCCGTCGCCGCATCGCCCCTCTACAAGAAAGGAAGAGGGCCGCCTGGGAATTCGGCAATGCGGCGGATATCATGAGGCTGCGCCCTGGATTAAACTATAACTTCACTGCCTTGGAGTTGAAGGGGATGGTCCGAGAGCTCTTCAAGCATGACCCGGCCCACCCGGAGTGGTTCAAACCTTCCCGGGGAGTGGTGCCGCTGTGCAACAGCATTGCCCGAGATTCCTTGCGCGCGATGATGCCTGCGTGCGACTCCCATGGCATCGTCCCCACCTGGATCGAGCCTCCGCCGGATACTGTGCTGAGCTTTTTCGACAACTTGGTCGAGACGCCTAAAAACACCGAGGAGAACAGGGGCCTCACCCGGGTCACTACGACTCGGGATATAGCTTACATCGCCACCAGGATGGAGGAGGCTGCTGCAGCTGCAGCGGCGGGTGACTTTGGGTACACTGTGGACGATGCAGAGGCCGCGGACGCGGTGAGCCAAGCAGAGGAGGCGGAAATCCTCGAGCTGCTCAAGCTTCCGCCCGAGGAGTTTGCCGGGGTGCCTTCCGTGCAGTTTGCCGGGACGAGCGAGGTCGCCGGAGGGAGCGAGGTCGCCGGAGGGAGCGAGGCCGCCGGGCATGGCGCTGGGTCCAGCGGGCCTGCCGGGGAGGAGGAGGACGTCGAGGCTGATGAAGACTCTGGTGGATCTCTGGGACTTGACGACGATACCTCCTCGTCCTCAGAGAACTCCCCGCCTTCGGCAAGTCCTACACAACAACCGAGGAAGCGCCTCCGCAAGGCGGCTACGGGGACGAGGCCGCAGGCGCCTCGACAGCAGCCGGCGCGCCGGGCGACGTGTGCCACCAGGACGAGCGAAGTCGTCAAGGAGGCACCCCGTGCCCGTGCGCCAAGCGGGGGAGGATCTTCCCGGAGTGGAACGGGTGTTCCGTCTGCTCCTCGGGCTCCGGCGACGACGGGGGCCGGGTCTTCGCAGCCCACGGCCCCGGAGACCGCCAAGCGCCCGAGGGAGCCTTCTCCTCCAGCTCCTCCCGCGGGAGCAAACCAGGCGGAGCTTGACTTCTCCGCCCTCAGCTCCGACGACGAGGAAGAGGAGTAAGCACTCGTACTTCTTTAGTTTCTTCGATTTTGTCTTGATTTTCCTTGCTGGTTCTGATCTTGCTTTTGTTTTTGCTTTCAGGACCCTGACCCAACGGATGGCGAAGAGGGCCAAGATCCCTGTGGTCGAGGTTGAAGACGATTCGCCCGCCGCGGCGACCGGAGACGTGCCAGCGGCAAACTTGCCGGATCAACCTGCTGCTCCGAGGAGCAGCCCCCAGCGCAGCACCCAGCGTAAGTCTGGTTTTTAATTTTCTGCTTGACGGGCGCGCTTGAGATTGTTGCTTGTATTGATATCTTGATGTCTTGCTGTCTTGCGCAGAAGTGGAGCCGCAGCCGCAGGAGCACCAGGAGGTCGCCCCCGGCGAGCCACTTGCTCCACCCTCCCCGCCAAGGGTGAACTCCCCGGCAAGGGAGAATGCTCCGCCAAGGACGGGCACTCCGCCAAGGGCGAGTACCCCGCCAATGGTGAGCAGCCCGATGAGGGTGAGCACCCCGCCAAGGGAGGGTGCGGGCGGCCCTCTGCCAGCAGGGGCCACCACTCCGCCGCCAAGGGTGGATTCCCCGGCGAGGGAGCCTGTCGTTGCAGAAGTCCGCGAAGGTAAATCTTGTAGCTTCTTCTTCTTGGACTTGTCTTTTTGGATATTTGCTTGACTCTTTCTTTTCTTTTTCTTCTGCTAGATCCTCCTGCACCGGAGCAGATGGAGACGGAGACCACCGGCGATGAGGGTGTGCACGGTGACGGCGGCAACGCCACTGCTGCTGACGAGCCGACCGCCGAAGAGACCGCCCCGACCGCCGACGCCGTGGCTGGGGAAGAGGCCGGCGACCACACTGCTGGCTCGGAGGCCGCAGGAGCGTCGGACGCTACACCGGCCGCCGACCCCTCCGCCTCCACGGAGCGGTCGGGTGTCTACCTTGAGGCCCCCAACGGGATCTTTATACAAGTCCCTTGGGCGTCCTCGTCTCGAGCCCCCGTGGAGGGAGAGACCTTTGACGGAGAGGTCCTCACCTCCGCGGGATTGAAGGTTGTTGAAGCGCCCGGCGACAGCGACGAGCCCGAAGAGGAGAAACTCCTTCGCCGGCTCCTGGCTCTGTACCGGGCCAGGCAGGCGAAGCTAGAGTCTCGGGAAGCTCTTGCCGCCAAGGCTGGAGCTGACTTGGAGAAGCGCGCCGCGGAGCTTCGCGCCGACAACCAAGCAGCCCTCCGCCACCTGGCTGAGGAGCGCGAAGAGTTTGCCGGAGCGCAGCAAGACTTCCTCCTGGAGAAGGCCGAGGTGGACGAGCAGCAACGGTTGGCCGCCGAGGAGCTGTCCCCGCGAGAAGGAGTGCTCAACCAGCGGAAAGTCAACCTCGATGCCCACGAGGACGACCTCACCGCCCGGGAGCAGACCATTGGCGGGGCCCTGAAGGAGGCGAAGGCCGCCGCAGCCGCCACGGAGACCGCCAAGAAGGACCTGGAGGCCAAGGTGGAGCAGCTGGAGCGGTACCTAAAGGCGAGCGCGGACAGAATCACCGCGCTCAATGTGGAGCGGGAGAAAGATGCCCACACCAACTCTAACTTGCAGGTACGTCTCTCCAAGAAAGGCGACGAGCTCACTGCCGCCAAGGATTCCATTGCTGACTTAGAGTTGAAGGTCTCCACTCTGACTGATTCGCTCGACGCCGCTCGGGACCGCGAGACGAAGCTGAAGGACGAGCTCCGCAAGGAGCGGAACTTGGTGGAGAGCGCTGCCGTCTCAGCGAACAACTTCAGCCGGACAGTGGAGCAATGGACTGATGAGCTGGTCACCTCCGCTGCCAGTATTGACATGGAGATGATGGCGCTGAGGGCTGAACATCTTGTGTACTCTTCAGATGAGAGCCTCCCCCACAGCGCCAAGCTAAGTCTGTTCTTCCGGGGAATTGCGCCGGCGCTTGCGCGGCTGCGGGAAAAGATCTCCGCGCAGCTGGCCGACGAGGCGCGTCGGCTCTGCATGGGCACTCTGGAGCACGTCTTGTCGAAGATCGTCTACCGCAACCCCGACATCAACCTCGTCAACGTCCTCCGCACCTTGCTGCCCGAAGCCGACCAGGAGGCGTTGAAGGCGCAGGTTGCCCACATTGTCGCCAAGGTGAGCAAGATCACGAGGCGTGAAGGCGATCGCGTAGACTAGATTCCTTTGCTTTTTCTTCCTTTGCCGCTGCCAATTAAGTCATAGGCAGTAGTTGATTAGAACAGCGGCAAGCTATCCTTGTAATATACAATCTTGTTTTGAACAATCAATGCAGTGTTATCTCCCTTGTTTTTGGTCCTTCACTTTGTATGCTTTCTACCCTACGCTTTTAGGGGACTTGCCGGCAAGGGGTCCTTGCCGCAAGCGCTGAGTGCTGGACTCTTAGCAGCCTGCTGGCAAAGACCTTGTCGGCAAGTAACCTTGCCGCAACTAGCCGCAGCACACTTAGACTGCTGAGCGAACTCGAAAACGAAGTAAGGGCGCGATACTTGTCGCATCTCACATAAGCCGTTGAGCGTGCTCGAAACAGAGTAAGGGCGCGGCTAGCCGCGGGTAGGTTCCTCCGCGCACAGGTTTTCCATACAAAGTGTGGTTGTTCAAGGAAGACAACTAAAATTTTAAAAAATTGAATTACTCAAACTTTGGTAACTTAGCTTTCATAAATTGCTTGTTCTCCGACAAGGCTTCTCTTTCTTGAACAACACTTGGTTCATCCTGGTTCATCCTCCATCTCCTTCC
>LR738709.1:558982939-559095939 GCA_902687465.1 Secale cereale | reverse complement strand
AAACTTGTGCACGAGGAATATTCCTTCTGCTTAAGAGGGAAAGAAAAAGAGGAGGAAAAACAAGTATAGGGCCTCACGGCTTGCTAATGCTTACCGGGGTTGTGCGTTGCACAAGGTGTCAATCAATGCATGCAAATAACAAATAAAAGCATGAAAACGACAAGTAGCGCGAAGCACAAAAGCTTTACTGATGCACGGGGTCTGCGCCCGGCTTTGTACAAAGGTTTACATGCAACAACGGCAAGACTCGTACAAAAGGTGGTTGCCGGAGTGGATCACGGCAACCGCGCCTTATGGGTGAAACTTGCGAAGATGCTCTATGTTCCAGGAGTTGCTCACCGGTAAGCCTTCTTCGGTCTCAAGGCGGACAGCGCCGGGCCTTGTGACTTGTCTCACCCAATAAGGGCCTTCCCACTTCGGCGTCAACTTGTTGGAATTCTTGGCGGACTGAACACGCCGAAGAACAAGGTCGCCTTCCTCGAGACTCCTGGCATTGACCTTGCGGCTATGGTAGTGACGCAAGGCTTGCTGGTATCGAGCAGCTCGTACAGCAGCCTGGAGACGTTCCTCCTCAAGGAGCAATGCATCATCTTGTCGCAGTTGCTCTTGCTCGAGCTCATCATAAGCGAGCACTCGAGGAGATCCGTATACGAGTTCCGTGGGGAGTACTGCCTCTGCTCCATAGACAAGAGTAAAGGGTGTCTGTCCGGTGGCTCGATTTGGTGTCGTCCTGATTGACCAAAGAGCCGCCGGCAACTCCTCTATCCAGTTTCTTCCGCACTTGCGCAGCCTGTCGAAGGTTCTTGTCTTGAGCCCGCGCAGCACTTCAGCATTGGCCCTCTCCGCTTGACCATTGCTCCTCGGGTGAGCAACAAAAGCGAAGCAGACCTTGGCGCCAAGGTCTTGGACGTACTGCATGAAGGTGCGACTTGTGAACTGTGTGCCGTTGTCGGTGATAATCCTGTTAGGGATTCCGAAACGGCAAACAATCGCTCTGAAGAACCTCACTGCTGACTATGCTGTCACCTTTCTCACTGGTTCCACTTCTGGCCACTTTGTGAACTTGTCGATTCCAACGTACAAGTACTCAAAGCCCCCGACTGCGCGGGGGAAGGGGCCGAGGATATCGAGCCCCCAGACCGAGAAGGGCCAGGACAAAGGAATCGTCTGGAGAGCTTGAGCTGGCTGGTGAATTTGCTTGGCATGGAACTGGCACGCTTCACACTTGGTTACT
Source organism: Secale cereale (assembly GCA_902687465.1). Taxonomy (NCBI): domain Eukaryota; kingdom Viridiplantae; phylum Streptophyta; class Magnoliopsida; order Poales; family Poaceae; genus Secale; species Secale cereale. The sequence continues at coordinate 559,094,705 of LR738709.1, read as the reverse complement.
TGTGCAGTTGCATCTTGGAGGGCTTCTTGCCAAAAGAACCCTTGCCGGAACGCCTTCCCGGCAAGTGCCCTTGCGCCAATGTGGTGGCCACATATGCCTCCATGTATTTCTGCCAACAGCTTCTATCCATCTTCTCTGGAAATACACTTCAACCTGACACCATTGAGTATTCTTTTGTACAGTTCGTTGTCAACGAACTGGTACATACTTGACTGCCTGGTTATTTTCTCTATCTCTTCTGGCTCGTCGGGAAGTTCTCCAGTTTGCAGAAAACGGACGATCTGTTGTGCCCATGCCGGAGCCCGAGGCTCAACGGCAAGGACTAAAGGCATGAGGGCTGCTGCGGGAACCCCAGCTTCTACGGCAAGAACCTCCGGCCCTGCCGGAGCTGATGGTCTCCCGGCAAGCCTGCCGGGGCAGGGCTTGTCGGGAACGTCTGCTTCAACTGTACAGACCCTTGGATCTGCAGGAGCAAACTGTTCCTCAGCATCTTGGCCGTTGATCTTGGGGACCTTGGCGGCGGCTTCTGGAAGATCCGCCGGCAAGTAGTCGCCGGAGACCAACTTTCTCTTCTTGTTTTGCCCAACTGACGGTGTAACGGATGGCTGAGTTAACTTGAGCAGGAAGGTCCCTGGTTCCACAGGTAACTTCATTGCAGCACACTTTGAGAGGCCATCTGCAATATCATTCTGAGCTCTTGGGACGTGCTCCATTTGCAGACCTTCAAAGTGCTCTTCAAGCTTCCTCACTTCATCGACATAAGCTTCCATCAAAGGGCTCTGATAACTCTTATTCACTTGTCGGACCACCAACTGTGAATCTCCCCGTACAATCAACTTCTTGATCCCAAGCTCGGCCGCAATTCTGAGGCCGGCAAGCAAACCTTCATACTCAGCAGTATTGTTTGTCGCTTGTTCCTTGGGAAAGTGCATCTGGACAACATACTTGAGGTGCTCTCCGGTGGGCGCTATGAGTACCACGCCGGCACCGGCGCCTTGCAGCGAGAAAGCACCATCAAAGTACATTACCCATTCGCTGCTCGCTTCTTGGACGGGGACGCTTGTCTCTTGGACTTCTTCATCTGGCGTTGGGGTCCATTCTGCTATGAATTCAACCAAAGCTCTGCTCTGTATGGTTGAAGTACTTTCAAATTTGAGACCAAAGCTTGACAGTTCCAGTGCCCACTCGACGATCCTGCCTGTTGCTTCTGGATTCTGCAATATCCTCTTCAACGGAAAGCGAGTGACCACTGTTATCTCGTGTGCTTGGAAGTAATGGCGCAGCTTTCCTGAGGCCATGAGGAGACCGAAAAGCAACTTCTGCACCCCAGAGTATCTTGATCTAGCCCCCTGCAAGAGGGAACTTACAAAATACACTGGGCGCTGCACCATCTTCTTTCGCACTTCACCTTGTTCCTGCGCAAACTTGTCCTTGTCGGGGCCAGAGCTTGTCGGGGAAGCCCCCTGCTTGTCGCTGGATTCGCTTGCCGGGGATGTGGGTTCCTCATTCGCCTCCCTCTCCGCTACCAACGCAGCACTAACCACTTGATTGGTCGCCGCTAGGTACAACAGCAACTTCTCTTGTGGCCTAGGTGCGACAAGTATTGGAGTGGAGGACAGGTACCCTTTCAAGTCTTGCAGTGCTGCCTCCGCTTCCGGAGTCCATTTCATAGGACCTTCCTTTTTCAAGATTTTGAAGAAAGGCAGGGCGCGTTCTGCAGACTTTGAAATGAACCTGCTGAGGGCAGCCACACAACCAGCAAGTCTCCTTACGTCCTTGACGCGCTTCGGGGCTTCAATCTGCTCGATGGCTTTTATCTTGTCGGGATTGGCTTCAATCCCCCTCTGGGACACAAAGAACCCGAGAAGCTTGCCGGATGGGACTCCGAAGACGCACTTCTCGGGGTTCAACTTGAGCTGGATCTTGCGCAGATTCTCAAAGGTTTCTTCTAAGTCTTGGATCAGGGTATCTTTGCTCTTGCTCTTGACCACTATATCATCCATGTAGGCTTCCACATTTCTGTGTATCTGTGGCTCAAAAGCAGTGTGCACCACCCTTGCAAATGTCGAGCCTGCATTCTTCAATCCAAAGGGCATGCGTATGAAGCAATATGTGCCGCATGGAGTAATGAATGCAGTCTTCTCTTCATCTTCCTTGGCCATGAATATCTGGTGGTAACCTGAGTATGCATCAAGGAAGGAAAGCAGCTCACATCCAGCGGTGGAGTCAACAATCTGGTCAATACGCGGCAAGGGAAATGGATCCTTGGGACATGCTTTATTCACATCAGTGAAGTCTATACTAAGTCTCCACTTCCCATTGGCCTTGCGTACGACAACTGGATTTGCTAACCACGTGGGATGGATCACGCCTCTAACCAGGCCTGCTGCTTCCAACTTCTTTATTTCTTCGGCGATGAATTCTTGGCGCTCCACGGCTTGCTTCCCGACCTTCTGCTTGACGGGCCGCGCATGAGGACAAACAGCAAGCTTGTGCTCAATTACCTTCCTGGGAACGCCGGGGATGTCAGATGGTTGCCATGCAAACACATCGACATTCGCCCGCAGGAAGGCAACGAGCGCGCTTTCCTATTTGTTGTCGAGTGTAGCACTGATGGTGAAGGTACCACCAGTGCCGTCCTCCTTGGCGGACACCTTCTTGGTTGCCGGTGGATCTGCCATCCCTTTCTTGCACTTGCCGGTGGAGCTTGATGGTGCGTCCTCGACGGCAGCGCAGCACTCCGAGGAGGTGCGTTTGCCGGAGTGGGCCCCAGAGCTCTTGCCGGACTTGATCTTGGTCTTCCCCCCGGGAGCTTCAGCGGCAAGTGCGTTGCTCTCTGCTGCGGCTGCTGCATCCCGGTAGATCTTGTCGGCGCAGATAAGCGCGTCCTTCTTGTCGCCAGGGACAGAGATGACGCTTATCGGCCCCGGCATCTTGAGGATGTTGTAGGCATAGTGGGAAGCTGCCATGAACTTGGCGAGGGCAGGACGTCCAAGTATCCCATTGTATGGTAATTGGATATCGGCAACATCAAACGTGATTCTCTCCGTCCTGAAGTTGAGCTCCCCGCCAAAGGTCACTGGCAGAGTAATCTTGCCCTTCGGTTTGCTCCTTCCCGGGTTGATCCCTTGGAACGACCCGGTTTCTTCGAGCTCGCCGTCTGGGATCTGTAGCTTCTTGATCACAGCTGAGAAGATCAAGTTTAGGCCAGCCCCACCGTCAACCAACATCTTGGTGACCTTGAGGTTGCGGATAGTTGGTGAGACCAACATCGGCAAGCACCCGACCGCAGTTGTGCGGTCAGGGTGGTCCTCGAGGTCAAAGATGATGGGCGTGCTGGACCATTTCAGCAGCCTGCGTGACTCGACGGGCGGCTCTGCTGCGTTCACTTCTCGCACCCACTGCTTGAGCTGGCGGTGGGAAGTGTGCAGAGAGGCGCCTCCGTCGACACACAGAACCTCTGTGGCCTTCTGGAACTCCTGCTCGCTGTTATCTTCTTCTCCCATGTCATCATCGTCGTCTTCCTCCTCATCGTTGTCGCGGCCCCGGGGAGGTCTATCACCTTGCCGCTGCTTGGCCTTGCCGCGGCGTCCTCCCCTGCCATTGAACGGCCGCTTCTTGCTGGGCTCTCCTCCGCCGCCTTGGGCCTTCTCCTTGCCGCGACGCTCGTATTCAGCCTTCTGCTGTTCTACGAGGTACTCGACTCGTTTGCAGTTCTGAAGATCGTGGCCCTTGGTGCGGTGGATCTTGCAATACTGCTTGTCGGAGCCGTCCTGCTTGTCGGCTGCCGCTACAGGGGCAGGCTCCTTGCCGGAACCGCCAGCCTGTGCCTTCTTGGCGGGAGCCTCCTTGCCGGACTGCTCGACAACCAGCACCTCCTTGCTCTTCTTCTTTCTGTTGTTCCGCCGCCGGCTCTTCCTTGCCGGGGCGGCATCCTCGCTGTCGCTTCCTCCTGCGCCAGCATCCTCTCCGGGGAGTCTCCTCCCCTCTTCGGTGCGCGCGCACTTGTCAGCCAGAGCGTAGAGCTCGCTGACATCCCGGATCTTGGTCATGGCCATCTCTTCCCTCATGCGGCGGTTACGCACGTTCTGGTGGAACGCGCTGATAACCGCGGCAGGGTGGACATCGGGAATGTTTTGTTGCACGCGGCTGAATCTCTGGATGTACTTGCGCAGGGACTCTCCCTCCTTCTGGGACAAGATGTGGAGATCACTCTCCTGGCCGTGGGGTTTGTGGCCGCCTGTGAAGGCGCCAACAAACTGGTGGCACAGATCTGCCCACGAGGAAATGGAGTTCTCCGGCAAGTGCATAAGCCCAGAGTGGACGTTTGGCTTAAGCACTAGCGGGAAGTAGTTGGCTAGTATCTTCTCGTCGCGTCCCCCAGCAGCCTACACCGCGATGGTGTAGATGCTGAGGAACTCCGAGGGGTGCGTCTTGCCGTCGTACTTCTCGGGTACGTCGGGCTTGAAGTTCTTCATGCTGGGCCACTGGACTCGCCGCAGCTCACGGGTGAACGCAGGGTAACCTGCCGCGTACGGCAAGTTGCCTAGTTCACCGGGCGCGTGCGTGTCGACAGCGGTCCCAGCGCGCTGATCTGATTGTCGCCGGGCTTCTCGTCGGCGCTCGATGTGCGTCCGAGCGTCTTCTTGCCGCCTGTCGTCGAGGACCTGGCATTGGTCACGACGAGCCCGCGGATCCGACGACGCCGTGGAGTCGTCGTCGACGATAATCCGGCGGGGTGGCGTCTTCTGCTTCCGCGGCGGGGAGTGCACAGTGGTTGCACCCCCGGCGGTCTTGTCTCCATCGGCCTTCGTCTGGTCGACTTGCCGCGGCCGCGATGTCGCCGGCTGCTGCGGCGTGTCGTTGTTGGCGAAGGCGATGAGGCTCTGGATCGTCGCCCTCTAGTCCTCGGCTTTATCTGCCGCTGGAGGGAAGTCGAGGAGCAGTTGTGCTCTAGCTAGAGCTTCTGCTGGAGAGGAGGGGAGCGGCGGCGAGCGGTGCGAGGAGCGAGATATGCTCGGACTTATAACAGGGTTAGAAGGAGCAGTTTCTCGCCCCGGCGACCGCGCCTTGCTCGTACCAGGACGGTGGCCTTGAGCGTCCCGCGATCCTCCGATTTGTCCTTGCCCCAGCAAGCGTATGGTACCTCCTGTACCACGGCGCTGCTGGCCTTGCACCTCCTGAGAGAGACGTGGTGCGTCCACGGATACCGAGGCCTTGGAATTCGCCCGGTCATCCGTCTTGTCCTTGGACTTGGTGGCGCCGTGAGTTTCCTCGCCGGCGACCACCCTTCCGCCGGCGTCTCCTCCACCAACCGTTGGTTCTGGTGGCGGTGGAATCGACGCAGACGGGCCTCCGACCTCCGAAGCCTTCTTCTTCGGAGGCATGTCGTTGTAGCTGATGAAGTTGATGATGGTGGAGAGGTTGACGAAGAGTGCGCCCGCGTGAGCGCCGGATCAGGTTCGCACAACCTCGACGCCCCCTACCTGGCGCGCCAAAGATGTCGGGGGAAACTGTCCTCCCACGAGCACCTATGGGACCGGAGCCCCTTCTACGTTGCGGTAAGGGAGCGGAGGGAGCACGGAGAGCTGATCGAGGAACGCACGCGGGCAGTTTACCCAGGTTCGGGCCGCGCGGACGCGTAAAACCCTACTCCTGCTTGGATTGTATTGAGTTCTTGAGCTAGGGAGCTTGAAGAGCTACAGTACTAGCTACACCGAGCGAGAGAGTTGACTAGGTTTCAAACCCTTTCTACGTTGTGCATGGGCCTCCTTTTATAGCTCAAGGAGTCACCGACAGGTGTCAACGTAGAGGAGGGTAAAAGTGTAATTTTGGTGGTAGTTGTAACAGTGCATGAACAGTGGATGAACAGTGGTCTTCACCTAATCTTGACAGTGGGGGACAAGGGCATTAAATGCCCGTCGCCGTCGACCCCAAAAGTGTCCGTCCGTGCTCCTCCGTTCGCCACGACTGTAGCCTCGTCACCGTGGCTTGCCACCGTGTACCCCAGGCTGCACAGCCATCCGCCACGTGCCCCTGGAAGGGCCCCAGGGCGACGTGTGGGCTGATGAGCTGGAGCGCGGGCACACAGCATAGGTTTCCCCGGCAAGCACCTTGCCGGGGTAGTGATCTTGCCGGGTCCGGAAGCTTGTCGCTCTCCGGGTCCTGCCGGGGCGCATGATGCGCCGAAGTATTTCTTGAGGTGTGTATTCCTTGCCTTTCCTGGCAAGCTCCTCTTGCCAGGGTTTTGTGCTAAAGTGATAACCCTGAGCCTGGTGCGGCCTTCCCGGCAAGCTCCTCTTGCCGGGGCCTTGATCTTCTAACTTGTATACTTTGTTCTTGAATGGCTTCACAGGGACCAGAAAGGTTTCCGGCGAGCACGTGGTAAGCCCTGCCGCGGGAAGCTGCTACTGCCCGTGCACAAGTTGGGGTACTAAGGTACCCCTATCTTAGTACACCGACATACTGGCTTGTAATAATACAACTATATCAGTGTAATCCGGATCTTCCTGGCCGGTTTATACCTGCTAGTAATATCCCTGACATTAGGCCCCAGATTGATTTGAACTTGTTCATGTCAGTCTTCTAAGTCTTACATAAATCTCTTCTCTGTAATTTATCTGCTTCATAAACCGGATATGACGTCATCTCCTGGAATCGCCTTAATCCGTCGTGACGTCATCTCCGCATTTAAGGCTCGCATCTGTTTGTTACCTTTCTTAAATGTCATACCGAAAATCGAGGCAACAACGTGATCTTTATCCAATCTCTGACCTCCTTGATTCCCGCGCTTACCGTTTCACCTTTTCGGTTTATAAATACCCCTGGGGCCTGCCTCTTTTTCCCCTTCTGCCTTCGTCTCCCTCCATCTCCGTCGCTCAAAGCTCCGCCGCCGCTCTTCGAGCTCATCGTCATCCTCAAGCCAAGGCCGTTGTATCACCCTGAACGTTTACCAGAGCACTTCACCGCCGTCGTCTTACTTCGTCGGGTACTCTTTCCTTCTCCCGGTAGATCTCAATCTAGGGTTTCATTCGTAGCTCCGCCATGAAAACCATGAAGCTTTGCTGTTCATCCCTGTAGGTTAACCTTGCTGTAGATTCAACCCTTATGTAGATTTGTCCTGAATCCATGCGCTCCTGCTCCGTCCTCGCGTCTTTTAGTTCTTCTAGCTTACCAGTTTAGATTTTATCTGTAGAAAACCTCCGCGGTCCTTCCTGTATATGACTTGCGTTTATTCCATCTTTTTCTTATGCCTCAGATCTATTTTTACTTCAGCTTTCTGCGGAAACTGTTTCTTCACACTATAGATCTGTAGCTTGTCTTCACCGGTTTAGCCAATCATATGCTTTCTTCGACGGTTTAGATGTAAGCCCATATTCGTAATTGATGGTTTAACTCCTGCCCTCTTTGTCATTATGAACCGGATTTTGTAAGGGTAAAAGATGTGAGCTTCCCTCACGCTACCCTTCACAGCCACCCCAAGGAATGGAACCAAACGTGGTTCTATTGTAAGGGTACTTCGCCTGAAGGAGAAAACCCACTTCCGGGTTACCGTGCCTATCGCTTGCCCACGGATCACCCCTTGCCGCAATGCCTCAGCGCTCTAGATCGTGCCCGGTTTGCCCCTCATCTTTCTAAACTCAGGGCCTTTGTAGCCAACGACTTAACCGGAGTAGACTTTATTCGCTGCTGGCTTGCCTGGAGCATTCTTCCACTAAGCCGGCGCTCAGGCTTGATGTGCGAGTATATTGGTAAACCAGACGATCCTCTGCGCCACATTGATATAATACTTCCTGAAAAAGAAGTTACTGAGTCCGTGAAGAAGATGTTGAATATCACTTTGGTGGAGTGCAGTCGGACCGGTTTAGCTCCGTTCTGCGAAACCAATAAACCGCTAGCGGTAAGTTCTTCCCGATTTTTCCCTGTTTGTTTTAATCCGGCCATATCAATTGTCTTCCATTTATTTCCTATCTTCTGCACAGGCCACCGATCCCTTTTGGAAAAGGAAATCTCAAGATAAAGCGGCCAAGCAACCACGCCGAAAAACTTATGCTGTTAAGAAAAACAAGGCTGCTGCCGCCTCTGGTTCACACCCCGAGGAAGATGATCCGGATTCAGAGGTATGAATTAAACCTTGTATGCTTTATCCTCCCTTTGTCTAAATTTATGTTTAACAGTGCCTTTTCACAGGATCTGGCGGAAGGAAGTAAAGTGGCGGAAGTTGAGGTAATTTCTCTCTCTTCTGACTCAGAAGCGCTGCCCCCCAAAATCCGCCGGGTGTCCCGGAAATACCCTTTTTCTCATCCTTACGCTCAATTGGACCCCAACTTTCTTTTGAAGAAGCAGCAGCATGAAGCATGCCGGACCACGCGCCATAGTGGCCATGTGGTGGAGTCATCCGGAATACCTCTTAAACCGGCTCGCAGGCGCCGCTCCGAGGTTTTACTTTCTCCAACTCTCCTACATCCAAAAGCCGGGCTCATACGTAAACCGCTTAAGCCATCTGATCTTAACTATCAGGAGGCTCCTTTGTCCTCTTCCGGCGAGTCAACTGCCACACAGGTCCCCATGCTGAAGACCATGCCTGGGTAAGTCCTTGTCAAACATCCGATTTACCTTCATGTTTTTAACTTCGTGATTCTCATTATTCCTTTTGCTTTTTACCAGAAAGCCGAAGCCTAGCAATAAAGCGAAAGCAACCAAAACGGCTGCCGAAACCACTACCGCTGAACCGGCTGATGACCCTGAAGCGGCCATCCTTCCAGAAGACAACCCCGAAGATCAGTTTGATGATCCTCTCCCTATGGATCGTGATGATATCGCTGCTCCAGGAGGTGATACTGCGGCTGATCCGGCGAGCCCTGTCCGGGTTAGCCCTCCTCGAGCTAGTCCGGCTCCTGTCAGCCCGGCGCCTACTGCTGCCCCTCTCCAACCAACTGCCGCTTCATCCGCGGACGTTGAGGTAACCGGGTTAGGTTTCACTGCCCCCACTGAGCCTGTCATCTTGGCCAAGCAAATTGCCAAAGAGGAAAAACTTCAGCAAGACAAAGGCAAGTGGAGCACAGACTTATCCAGTTATGCCGAGTTGAGTGCCCAGGAACTTCATTCCGAGTATCTGAACCGGCTCTTTGCCAGCCGCGAGTATGAAGCTGGGTTAGTTAACATGATGAAGGATAAATACAAGGTAATTTCCTTTCCTTTTACTTGTCTCTGTTTTCTGTTCTTGCAATCCTGTCTTCAAGCCATAGTAGCCCCCAAGTGCCGGTTTAACTTCATTGTAGGTGAACCGGGACTTTTAGTGTATCTGAAAATGAACTTACATTAGCCCCCAAGTGCCAGGGGTATAACTTGTTTTATGCGCTTGGGACTTGTCTGAAATTCTCTTTTGGTACTTCAATTGTACATTAGCCCCCAAGTGTCAAGTGTATAACTTGTTATATGCTTGAGACTTGATTGATCTGTCTTCTTAATCCGTTTGATTTCCTTTTAGGCTGACTTGACCCGGAGGGCTTCGGAGGTAACTGAGCTCCGGAATACCTTGGCTGTTACTGAAACTGCTTCTGCCAAAGCCAAGGAAGAGCTTGTGCTTACTTTAACCAACATGGAAAAATTGAAAAAGGACTTTGAAGCGGAGCGGTCCACATGGGAAGTGCAGCGGAATGTTCTTGAGAAAAGGGCAAAAGACGCTGAAGCTGCGTTTAATCCGGTTACACAGGAGCTGACCGGTTTAAGACAGCAAATAGAACTCATGACTTCTGCTATCTTTGGTGAGCACCCGTCTGCATATGTTTTTCATTTTTGCAATCTTTTGTTCCGCTTCGGTTTAACTTGGCCAACATTTTTCAGGGAGGCGCATAACTCATCTTGGAGATGATGTCCGGAAGAAGCTCAAGGCCTCTTATACCCTGGTAGAGCAGCTTTATTCCGGTGCTCAAAGGGTTACTAGTGCTATGTCCCATCACAAACCGGCCCCAACTACCATCCAAGGTACTTTGGAGAAGCTATCTGTCCTGCCTGTACGTCTGGTGGAAGTGAAGAAATCTGCTGCACGGGCTGGTTCTCTTCTGGCACTGACCCGGGCCAAGGCATGGGTTCCGGACTTTGATCCGGCTGAGGCTATGAACTGGTATCCCAGCAACAAAGAGGATGGATCCACCTTCTCTGCCGAAGACCTCCGTGCCTTAACCATAGAAATGCGCCCACTCGTCAGTAAACTTGCCGATGAAGCGGATCTGACAAGGTATCATTCGGCCTGTGACTTAGAAAATGAACGGGTGGAGAGGCCGGTTTACGACACTGAGAATCTGATCCCACCGGTTTGTGGCCATACTTTCGCTCCAGATGTTGATCCGTCAGATCTAATTAATGAGGAAATGTACTTCCGTGCCCTCTCCAAGATTGATTGGCGCGTTCCTGATTTCCAGCCACTACCTGAAGATGAAAAAGACCCAGAACACATCGACCCTCAGCCTTCGCAGCATGAAGAGGAGTTATAAACCGCCCGGTCTAATTTGTAGCTGATGATCACTTTGCCAAAAAACTTTAATCTATTCGGGCCTGCAGGTTCCTTGTAATAGGATAGCTGAAACATTGTCTTTGTCTCAATTTGGATGTCACAGCTTAACTTGGCGTCTGTCAATTTAATCCTTTGTTTTGCCATAGTTTATCTGTTTATGTTATCTGTGCCTGCATAAATGAGGCTAAAAAAGATGTCCTGGCGGTTTACCACCGGACCTATTATACTGTTCCAATAGATATATATATATCAAAGGAATGTCTGCTTTATACCAAAGAGACCTCATACCTTTGATTAAGCGTGCCTAACGTCCTTAATCTGGTAGGCAGAATTCAAAGCGTAGATGCTAATGAGGCTCTTAGCTCTCTTAGTGTTTGCCTGATGGCTGATCCGGGTTATGATGAACGCCGGTTTAACTCATGCTGGTGTTCATGACCCAGACTTTTAACTTTGTAGATATATGGTCAACCTTGTAGTTGCCCAATCCCATATCAATAGACTTGGTTAAAAACAAAACTTGTAAAATCACAGAAACAAAGCATTTTTGGCAAATAAGACCATGTAGTCGAGGCTTTTTACGAGCTGTCAGGCTCCAAATCGAGGCTTTTTATGAGCTGCTAGGCTCGAAATCGAGGCTTTTTATGAGCTGCCAGGCTCTGGCTTTTTGCGAGCTGCCAGGCTCCAGGCTTTTTGTGAGCGGCCTTTAAGCTCTAGGCATTGTTTTAAGAGCGGCCTTTAAGCTCTTGGCTTTTTGCGAGCTGCCAGGCTCCATATTTGACGCATCAAGGCCGACGGTTTAGGAGGCTTCTGATTCGAATACGATCAGTAAACCGGATGAAAGGGGTTAAGCTAGGATTCGAATACGATCATGTAGCCCCCAGTGGCTTTGGCGTTGCGCCAATTAAGAGGGTACCGACAGATTCGAATACGATCCAAGTCGGACCCCGAAGGGGTTAAGCTCTGATTCGAATACGATCAGTAAACTGGACAAAATGGGTTAAGATAGGATTCGAATACGATCATGTAGCCCCGAGTGGCTTTGACGTTGCACCGATCAAGAGGGTACCAACAGATTCGAATACGATCCAAGTCGGACACAAAAAGGGGTTAAGCTATGATTCGAATACGATCAAGAAGCCCCCTAGTGAGTTTGGCTATGTTCTCTTTGGTTCGAATACGACCTATGTTTGAACAGGAAGCCCCCAAGTGATCATAGAGGCAGGGTACCTATCTGGGAGTTACACTGTGCGGCAAACCCTCTCTGGTCCCTTCATAAATAATTGTCCTGCATATCAAAACAGATAGATCAAAGCATCTTGTTTTCTTGATGAAAATGATATATATCAAGAGAAATAAACTTTAGATGGATATCACCTGAGTGAATTCCCATATGACACTTCTATTTGAAAAAGATGGCTGATCCCCCAGTTTACCGGGGGTGCCGGTTTATTTATTAATCATAATATTTACAGGATACATGAAGCGGAGCCAATGGCTCAAGTGTAGTAAGGTCGCAGAACAGCGATGTTCCACGGCCTCTTTGTTTCTTCCTGTCCTGTACGTGAGTCCTTATGTTCTCAAACGTCCACCAGGTAGTATGAACCATTGTGTAGGTTCCTGTTGACCACAAAGGGTCCTTCCCAACGTGGGGATAACTTGTGCATATCTGTCAGGTCTTGGATGAGCCGGAGCACCAGATCCCCCACCTGGAACGTCCTGGTCTTAACCCGGCGGCTGTGATATCGGCGCAGGTCTTGTTGATAAATTGCTGATCATGCTGCTGCTGTGTCTCGTTCCTCATCCAGCCGGTCTAAGATGTCTTGTCTCGCTTGCTCATTGGTCGCTTCAACATAGGCTGCCACCCATGGTGAGTCGTGCCGGATGTCACTAGGGAGAACTGCGTCAGCACCATATACCATGAAGAAAGGCGTATAACCTGTAGACCTGTTAGGTGTAGTGTTGATACTCCAGAGGACAGAAGGTAACTCCTCAACCCAGCAACCTGGTGTTCTTTGCAAAGGAGTCATAAGCCGGGGCTTGATGCCTCGCAAGATCTCTTGGTTCGCCCTTTCACCTTGACCATTGGATTGAGGGTGAGCTACTGAAGACACATCCAGGCGAATATGTTCCCTTTGGCAAAACTCTTCCATCTCTCCTTTAGATAGGTTGGTGCCATTATCAGTAATGATGCTGTGTGGAAAGCCAAACCGGAAAATTACCTTTTTGATGAATTTAACCGTTGTTGCCGCATCACACTTACTGACAGACTCTGCCTCAATCCACTTCGTAAACTTGTCCACTACTACCAATAGGTGGGTTTTCTGATCTTGGGATCGTTTAAAAGGCCCAACCATATCAAGCCCCCAAGTTGCAAACGGCCAAGTAATTGGAATCATCCGTAGCTCCTGCGCCGGAACAAGAGCACGCCGTGAAAATTTCTGACAAGCGTCGCATCTCCGGACTAGATCCTCCGCATCAGCATGGGCCGTTAACCAGTAGAACCCATGACGAAAAGCCTTAGCTACTAACGACTTTGAACCGACATGATGACCACAATCTCCTTCGTGTACCTCTCGAAGAATATCACAGCCTTCTTCCGATGATACACAGCGCTGAAACGCCCCAGAAACACTGCGGTGATGAAGCTCTCCGTTGACGATGGTCATAGATTTGGATCGCCGGATTATCTGCCTAGCCTCAACCTCATCATCTGGCAACTCTCCTCGGCTCAGGTACGCCATGTAAGGGAGTGTCCAATCCAGAATAACATGAAGAGCCGCAACTAGCTGTGCTTCCGGATCAGGAACAGCCAAATCCTCCCCCGATGGTACCTGTACTGATGGACTGTGCAATTCATCCAAGAAGGTGTTTGGTGGAACCGGTTTACGCTGAGAGCCCAGCCGGCTTAACGCATCGGCCGCTTCATTTTTCAGCCGGTCTATGTGATCCACCTGATATCCTTTGAAGTATCCTGCAACCGCTTCAACTTCTCGCCTGTAAGCTGCCATGAGCGGATCTTTCGAGTCCCACTTGCCAGACACCTGTTGTGCCACTAGATCCGAATCACGAAAGCACTTGACCCGGCTCAAGTTCATCTCTTTAGCCATCTGCAGGCCATGAAGGAGGGCTTCATACTCAGCAGCATTGTTAGTGCAAGGGAACATTAGTCGGAGGACATAGCAAAACTTGTCTCCTCGTGGGGAAGTTAAAACCACTCCAGCTGTAAGGGCATATTTCTCCCTAAGTAGTTTTGGTGATTGATGACAATGCATTTGCGGACTAATCGTGTGCTCTAAGCTCCTACAGGTATATCTTACTTAGGCACAAGACGATTGATAGCCCCTCGGTTTCGATGGAAGACGGTGTTTTCTGTTTGCTCCCTGTCGGTGGCTTTGAGTAATAGGAAAGCCGTACTATTAAGAGGGGGTCCGCTTCGGAAAGGTTTGGGTGGAATCAACACGTACACATCTTACTCTCACACCACCTTTCCCTTGCTTCTCTGGAGTTCCAACTGTTTATTAACGTATATGCAAACCATGACTTCTTAACTAAATCATCTGCCTGGCAAGCGGTAGTACCGCTCCATAAAGCGGTAGTACCGCACGGCCACACGGTAGTACCGCCTGCCGACACGGTAGTACCGCACCAGCGGTACTACCGCGGCTCCAGAGCGGTAGTACCGTGTATCTGGCCCGGCACTGATTCTAAGTGCAGAAGTAGGTACAGAAGTAATTTTTTACTTCCGCATCCTATGCGGTAGTACCGCTTACTCCAAGCGGTAGTACCGTGTCGCATTTTGCTACTACCGTTTTCTCTGCGGATGTAGCCGCGGATGTAATTTATTTCATCCGTGGTTGTCAATCATCCCGCATGTTTTTGCCTAGCGGTAGTACCGCTCACAGAGCGGTAGTACCGCTCAGCCAGCGGTAGTACCGCAACTTACGTGCGGTACTACCGCTCTCTGCGGGCTGAAAACGCACATAACGGTTGGATTTGTTCTCCCACTATATATAGGGGGTCTTCTTCCCCAAGAAGACTTACCTCTTCCCCCACTACTCCATTGTTGCTCCAAAAGCTCCATTTCCGCCCGATCTCTCTCCCTAGCCAATCAAACTTGTTGATTTGCTCGGGATTGCTTGAGGAGGCATCGATCTACACTTCCACCAAGAGATATTTGATTCTCCCCACTAATCCCTTGCGGATCTTATTACTCTTGGGTGTTTGAGCACCCTAGATAGTTGAGGTCACCTCGAAGCCATATTCCATTGTGGTGAAGCTTCGTGGTTTTGTTGGGAGCCTCCAAGTTGTGGAGATAGCCCCAACCTTGTTTGTAAAGGTTCGGTCGCCGCCTTCAAGGGCACCACTAGTGGAATCACGGCACCTTGCATCGTGTGAGGGCGTGAGGAGAATACGATGGCCCTAGTGGCTTCTTGGGGAGCATTGTGCCTCCACACCGCTCCAACGGAGACGTACTTCCCCTCAAAGGGAAGGAACTTCGGCAACACATCCTCGTCTTCACCGGTTCCACTTGTGGTTATTTCTTACCTTTACTTGTGCATGCTTTACTTTTTCAACTCCTATAGCATGCTTGTGTAGTTGTTATCCTTCTTTCCTTTAGTTGTCATCTTAGTAAAATATCTAGACAACTTACTTTGTCGTTTAACTTAAAGTGGTTAAGAAAAGCTAAAAATTGTTAGTTGCCTATTCACCCCCCCTCTAGTCAACCATATCGATCCTTTCAATTGGTATCAGAGCCTCGTCTCTTTTTAAGGACTTTACCGTCCAAAGAGTATGGGTGACAACGTAGTCGAGACGGAGGACCATTCTGGTGGAACTCCGTCCTTGCCTACGTCAGATGGGGGAGCCTCGGTCTCTCGTGAGGAGTTCAATGTGGCCTTGACCACATTGAAAGAATCACTAGCGAGCGAGGTCAAAGGCATGTTTAAAGATTTGCTTGAGGGGCTTAAATTATCCACCACACCGTTGGAAGTGGCTCGTCCCGCTACCAACGTGTCGGAGGCTAATCCCGACAAGGGAGAAGCTAGTAGTGAACAAGCCCCGGTCACTAAGAATGGGAGTGGGAAATTTGCCCAATCCGCTCCTCCTACTCACTATGGAGGACCCGTTCCCACACCGCATTTAAATTCCGTTGGGCCCCCTCCCAAGTTTATCAAAAATTCTGATTTTGCTACTTGGGTGTTTCGTTTCAAACGTCATATTAATCATTGTTCTACTAACCTTTGGAGAATCATTGAGCAAGGTTTTTATTCGTATGATCCCGACAACATGACTCCAAGAGAAACTGCAGATCATCAGTTCAACGAGTCCGCTCTTTGCATTCTTCAAGATTCCATCCCTCCTGAAGACATTGCACACCTTCGACCCTTCACTATGGCCAAGGAAGCTTGGGAGCATGTTGGCACGATGTACAAGGGAAGCACCAGTATTAAACGCTCCAACTATGAAGTGGTGCAAGATGAAGCTGATGAGTTTGCTATGATCGAAGATGAAGATCCTCGTGAACTTTATCGAAGATTAACTATCCTTGCAGTCTCTCTTCGAGATCATGGCAGTAAGGATACGGATGACAATTGGATCAAGCGCAAGTTTCTCAAGGCCATGATGCCCTACCATAAGGCCATGTCCTCTGTCATACGTCAGAGACCGGACTTCCACCATTTATCCTCAAATGAAGTGTTGGACGAGTTTGTTGCCATGAGGATCTTGGACGTGACCGTCGACAATGCGGTCTTAAGAGCTCAACGATCGAAGAAGCCTAATCTTGCACTGAAGGCCAGGGCTTGTGTGGAAGAGGAGGAAGTGGAAGATGATGATGAGTGTAGCCCCGAGGACACCAAATATGCCTATCATGAGCACATGGCTCTTGCTTCAAGGCAATTCTGGGGCAAGAAGAACACAAGATCCAACTTCAACAGGAACAACTCTAGTGGGAACAAGGGGAAGCAACGAGTGAGGACATGCTTCAACTGTGGAAATGTGAGTTACTTCGTTGTGGATTGCCCATATGAGAAGAGAGAAGACTTTGGAGGCAAGCTTATTCGGAAGGACAAGTCAAAGTCCTATCCAAACAAGAACAACTTCATCAAGAAGACTCCTCCGAAGGTGTTGGTGGCCCAAGAAGAATATGTGGAGGATGATGATAATGATGAAGACGATGAGGTGACCACAATGGCAGCACTTGCAATTGCGACTACTCCGCACTCATCTCTCTTCGACTCACCAAATGAGAACATCACCGCCAAGTGTCTCATGGCCAAGGCCACCAACAAGGTAACCCCAAACATCAATACTACTATCTCTTCTAATCCTTTATTGACGAATTGTATTGATGAGAGTGAGGGTGCTAAGGAGGGAGAAAATGAATTTGAGTTGTTCATGAAAAATCTCAAGGGCAAACCCAAGAAGCATTTTGTTGCTCTCTTGGAACAACTCGGTGAGGCCAATGACATGATCGAGGCTCACGAGGAAACCATTACTAAAATGGAAGGACATAGTCGAGACTATGCCGATGAGATATCGGATCTCTCTAATGCCTTAGAGGAAGAGCGTGGTCTTCGTTTGGCTCTACAGGAGTCACACAACGATGGTCATGCTAAATTAAAGAAAGATCTCGATCATGCCTTAGTTGTCTCTCGTGTCCTTAACTCCAAGAAGGCAAAACTTGAGGTTGACCATGCTAAACTCAAAGAGGAGTTTGACATACTTGACAAGGCTCACAAGGCCTTGAAAGGTATGCATGCTACTCTCAAGGAGTCTCATGATCAACTCCAAGTTTCGCTAACCAAGGAAAAGGCTATCTTTCCTCGCATGGTTTTAATTGATAATGCAAATGCTACTAACCCTTGTTGCGAGCATGTGCATCTTGTTAAAGAAAATGCCGAGTTGAAGAAGCAACTTGAGAAAGGTCTTGTGACTTGGATACAAGGTGAGAAGAACCTCAACACCCTTTTGAGCAATCAAAAGGAGGTTGTGGCAAAGGAAGGAATTGGGTTTGTTCCTAAGCCCAAGAAGAGGAAGAATGACAAGACCAAGCAACCACCTCCTCTCCGACAATCGTTTGTGAAAGAAGGAGAGGGCACGACAAAAAAGAAGAAAAGTGGTGGTGTCAAGAAAAACTCCACCATACCATCAAACATGGCCGTCGACTTTAATCCTTCATATGTTTTATGCCGTGCTAGTGATGGTCATGTGTTTTCTAAATTTGTTGGTTCTTCATATGAGTACATTGAATGGTCCATTTGGGTTCCCAAGACCCTTGTTACTAACCTCAAAGGACCCATTACCAAATGGGTACCTAAATCCAAGCATTGATCTATTGTAGGAGTTTGCTTCCGGTGGGGGATCATGGTTGCTCGATAGCGGAGCCACAAATCATATGACCGGAAGCAAAGACTTGGTGGTGGACGTGCATCTCGGTTCATCTATGGCCACCAACGTCGAATGGGGTGATGCTTCATCTTCTAAGGTATTGGGACTTGGCAAGGTTGTTGTCTCTCATGATCTCACGATCGAGAAAGTCATGCTTGTTGAGTCCCTTGCAAACAATTTACTTTCTGTACGCCAACTTGCACTCATGGGCTTTGCTACATTCTTTGATATTGATACCGTGGCCCTCTTGTGGAGCAAGACTCTTAAAGTAGCCTATGTTGGGCATGTCGAGAACGGCCTTTATGTGGTTAACTACTCGAAGCAACCCACTAAGGTCGCGACATGCCTAATGGCTAAAGTTGATGTGGGATGGCTTTGGCATCACCGTTTGGCCCACGTCAATATGAGATCTTTACAAAGTCTTCTCAAGGGGGACCATGTCCGAGGACTAACAAATGTTAGCTTTGCCAAAGATCGTGCTTGCAGGGCTTGCATTGAAGGAAAATTACATGAGAAGGCTCACCCTCCCACGACTATCATCTATTCAAAGAGACCCCTAGAGCTCCTCCACATGGACCTCTTTGGGCCTCCATCTTTTGATAGCCTTGGGGGAAGAAAGTACTGCTTGGTGATTGTGGATGATTACTCAAGATACACCTGGGTATACTTCTTCAAGAAGAAGAGTGAGACCCAACAAACTGTCATCAACTTTGCAAATGAAGCTCAACGACAACATCAAGCAAAGATTTTGATGATCAGAAGTGACAACGGCACCGAGTTCAAGAACTACACCTTGGATGAGTTTCTTGGTGATGAGGGGATCAAACAACAATATGCAGCCCCATATACCCCTCAACAAAATGGTGTAGCGGAGAGAAAGAACCGAACTCTAATGGATGCGGCAAGAACCATGATGGCTGAATTCAAATCTCCATACAACTTTTGGGCCGAAGCCATCAACACCGCTTGCCATGCATCAAATCGTCTCTATCTCCGCAAAGGCTTGAACAAAACTCCGTATGAGATTCTTACCGGTAACAAGCCCAATCTCAAGTACTTCCGGGTATTCGGGTGTAAGTGTTTCATTCTGAAGAAAGGTGTTCACTTGTCTAAATTTGAATCTAGACCTCACGAGGGCATATTTGTTGGTTATGCTACAAACTCTCATGCTTACCGTGTCCTCAACAAGTCCAATGGACTCATTGAGGAGACGAGTAACGTAGAGTTTGATGAAAATAACGGCTCCCAAGTGGAGCAAAGTGGTACTTGTGATGCAGGTGATGGAATTCCTCCTCAAGCCATAAGAAAAAATGGGTGTTGGATACATCCTACCCATTGAGGAACCCCTTGTGGCCGAAGGAGAAGGACAATGTTCCACTCAAGTGGAACCATCGCCAACCCAAGACCCACACGCTTCCAAAGAACAAAGTGAAGGCCCTCAACCTGATGAACAAGGCCAAGTGCAAGATCAATCACAAGATGGTGGAGAGCCACCAAATGATGCACAAGGCCAAGTTCTGTCCTCTGAGCATGATAAAGATCAAGAGGAAGCTCAAGATCAAGATCTAGCTCCTGTCGATGCTCAAGATGATCAACTCAGTGCTCCTCAGTTAACTCTTGAAGAGAAATTAAAGCGTCGGGCTGCAAAAGTTGCCTCCAGGCTTGCTTCCAACGAACATCACATCGAGAGCAATCTAGGAAGCATCAAAAGGGGGGTAAGCACTCGTAGACAATTAGCAAACTATTGTGCTCATCAAGCTTTTGTCTCCTGTGTTGAACCTCAGAAGGTTTATGAGGCGCTCGAAGACCCTGATTGGCTAAATGCCATGCATGAAGAACTCCATAACTTCGAGCGCAACAAGGTGCGGCGTCTGGTGCTAAGGCCAAAGGAGAACCGTAATGTCATTTTAACCAAATGGATCTTTAAGAACAAGCAAGATGCTCATGGCATTGTCATCCGCAACAAGGCGCGTCTGGTGGCTCAAGGCTACTCCCAAGTCGAGGGTATCGACTACGGTGAAACCTTTGCCCCCGTTGCTCGTCTTGAATCCATTCGTTTGTTGCTTGCCTATGCTTCCCATCATAACTTTAAATTGCAACAAAAGGATGTGAAAAGTGCATTTCTTAATGGTCCTATTAATGAGTTGGTGTATGTTAAACAACCCCCGGGGTTTGGGGATCCTAAGTTCCCCAATCACGTGTACCAACTCGATAAGGCACTCTATGGCCTTAAGCAAGCCCCACGTGCATGGTATGAGCATCTTACCGAGTTGTTACAAGATCGTGGGTTTGAAATTGGGAAAATCGACCCCACTCTTTTTACTAAGAAGGTCAAAGGGGAGTTGTTTGTATGCCAACTATATGTTGATGATATTATCTTTGGTTCTCCTAACAAAGATTTCAATGATGAGTTCGCCGCACTCATGACCACACATTTTGAGATGTCCATGATGGGAGAGTTGAAGTATTTCCTTGGGTTTGAGATCAAACAAAGAAGAGAAGGCATCTTCATCAAACAATCCAAGTATAATAAAGACATGCTCAGGAGGTTCAATCTAAGTGATGTCAAGCTGGCTACTACTCCAATGCCAACCAAATGCCAACTTGACATTGATCCCAATGGTAAAGCGGTGGATCAAAAGGTATATCGCTCTATGATCGGATCCTTGCTTTACCTTTGTGCATCTAGACCGGATATTATGTTGAGTGTAGGAATTTGTGCACGGTTTCAAGCCTCACCTAAGGAGAGTCACTTTGTGGCTGTCAAGCGAATCTTTCGATATTTGGCTCATACCCCAAACTTTGGCTTATGGTACCCGAGAGGAGCAAACTTCAACCTTGTAGGTTTCTCTGATTCTGACTGGGCGGGAGACAAAGTGGATAGGAAGTCCACTTAGGGAGGGTGCCAATTTCTTGGTTGCTCTCTTGTTAGTTGGTCTTCGAAAAAGCAAAGTTGTATATCTCTCTCGTCCACCGAAGCAGAGTATGTGGCTGCTGGCAGTTGTTGTGCTCAACTCTTATGGATGAGGCAAACTTGAAAGGATTACGGTGTCACTTGTGACAAAGTGCCTCTTTGGTGTGACAATGAAAGTGCCATCAAGATTTCTCTCAACCCAGTGCTACACTTCAAGACGAAGCATATTGAGATTCGGTATCACTTCATCCGGGATCACATAAGGCAAGGAGAGATCGAGCTTCACTACGTCAACACTCATGATAACCTTGCAGATATCTTCACGAAGCCATTGGATGAAGCAAGATTTCGCAAGTTAAGGCATGAGCTAAATATCATCGAGTTGAGCAATGTGGCTTGAGTCTTTGCACACACTCCTCACACTCAATATAGTTATCTTGTCTAGATGTAGGCATGAACATAGGGGGAGTATTGTTCTCTCAATGAACCATTCCTCCCCCCATTATGCATAAACTGATCAAGTCTTTATCATTTACCATACATAGTTGGTTTAAGTGCTTCAAGACGAGTATTGGTCATGGGCTCAAGGATAATTCTTCGCGGTGCCATACCAACGAACTCAAACATAGGTGGCCTCGGCCACCGCCCTCCTCTGTGGAGTTGTGTTATTTGCCTTGCCTGTGCGTTCGTGTGTTTTTCTCCCTTCTTTGCTAAAAGCCTCGTGTTTTATTGTGCTTGTTCTTAGAGGAGCAGTACTACCGTGCAAGTTTACGGTACTACCGCAAAGGAGTTTACGGTACTACCGCAAGTCCAGCACGGCAGTATTTATTTACTGCCGCTGGTAGAGCGGTACTACCGCTTGGCGAGCGGTACTACCGCCCAAGCGGTACTACCGCGATGACCGCGGTACTACCGCACATATTCGAACGGGTGGGGGTTATAAGCAGGCAGGGGGAGTTCCAACTCCCCCATACCTATTCACTCCTAACCCCCACGTCGTCCCTCTCTCTCCCTCTCAAGAACGCCGCCAGAGGACCTCGCCGGATCTCCTCCCTCGGCCACTCTCCTCGCATTCCGACCGGTGGGATCGCTCCCCACCTCGCCCTCTTGCCATGGATGAAGATTTCTCCCCTTTTCCCCTCTTCTTGTTGCCTTGTTGTTGTTTTTAGGGTTAGGGGAGATGCTTAGTATTCTTGTGTTCTTCGTGTTCTTATCCATGGAAGTTTAGGATGTAGGAGAGTGTTCTTGCTCTAGAAATGCTAGTATGTATGTTGCTACCAAGTTGCTATGATCAGCCGTAGTACCGTTTGTTCGATCTACATGGCCTCATCTAGATCCGCACTGTACAGATCTGTTCCGTGCGGTACTACCGCTGGTGAACCGCGGTACTACCGCCCGATCTGGTCCAGATCCGTTTTCAGATCTGGTCAGAGCGGTACTACCGCGGTCCTCAGCGGTACTACCGCTCTGGAGCGGAAGTAAAATTTTACTACTACTTATAGAGAGGTACTACCGCAACCCCAACACGGTACTACCGCTCCGTAAGCAGTACTAATTTTTTACTTCCGCTTCTGTCCACGGAAGTAAATTTTTACTACCGTAGAGTGTGCGGTACTACCGCTTCCTCCAAGCGGTACTACCGCTTACTAAGCGGTACTAATTTTTTACTTCCGCGTCAGTCAGGCAGTACTACCGCTTTGGTCATAGTTCCTTCGTACCATGTACATATTTCCATTTCTACTCGTTTCTCGTGCTTTTTGAGGCTTTTGCATTGATTCTCTTTGTGCTTTTGTCGTGTTCTTGTGTTTGTGCTTTAGGTGGTGGCTCCGGTTTCGATGCTCGTCACACCAACCCTGTCCGCGATACCGGATCCAAGCGTCTGCGCAATCCCAGTGATGTGCCAGAGGGCTCCAATCCCCAGCGCAGGTTCAAGACTGCCGCCAACAAGCGAAAGGAATCCTCAATGTCTATGGAAGAGATGCCAGCTACTGAGTTCATGGCACGTAGGAAGCAAAACCCATATGGAGAACCCAGTGCTCAGTTTCCTGGAGATGAGCTTTTCTGGACCAGGCAGCAGTATCGCATCTACCAGGAGGTGCTCAAGAGCAAGACCAACCTGTACGTGGATGCTCACTGGGTGTACGTGGCCCACATGCGGAAGGACGCCAACCGGGCCTACTTTGTCGAGGCTCTGGATCTGGTCGAGCAGTTTGGACTAGAGCACATCATGACCTTTCAGCAGGATTTTGATCCGGAGATTATTGCTCAGTTCTATGCATCAGTCCACTTCCACTCCAAGGATGATCGCCCAATGACATGGATGACCAATGGTCACAAGATGACTGCATCTTAGAAGGATTTCATGGATCTTCTACAGATTGCTGACGAAGGACTCCACAACCCAGTTGGAGCTAGGCCTCATACCCCACCAGAATATGCCAACAAGGACAAGCTGCTGCCATTCTATGTGGAGAAGACTCTTGCAAGTGGCAAGAAGACTTGGGTGTTGAACCCATTTCTGGACATCATGTATCGGATCTTTCGCAACACTCTGTTTCCTCGCGTTGGCGACAAGGACAAGGTCCATGCATACCTTGTTGACATGCTGCTGATGTGTGAAGCGGCTCGCACGGAGCAGTCTCCACCACTTGACATATCCAATATCATGTGGTGTGAGCTCCGCTTTGCGATCTACTCTCGCAATGTACCCATCTATGGTCCTTTCCTGTTTCTGCTGATCTCCAAGAATTGGGAGAAGCTGTACCCTGATGAGGAGTTCGAGGCCGACTGTATCCGTCATGATCCCATCCGTCTTCGCATCAAGAGTCGATGGGCCAACACCACCACTCGTACACAAGCTGATGCAGCTCAGATGGGCACTGATGAGGAGCCTGTGGAGGAGGCTGATGAGGAAGGTCCTGGAAGATTTGCTCCTTCTTCCTCCTCAGAGCCTTCTTGAGCTAAAAAGCTTAAGCAAAATATGAAGGCCCTCTTCTGCATGTAGGCTAAAGGAGAATACAGGGCTCATGTGACTGACAAGAAGACTCGCCAGCGTGACAAGAAGCTCTTGGCGGTCTATGGAGAGGACGTGTCTAACGGGTCCGAGGACAACATCACCCCCGAGGCAGCTTGGATGGCCCGTCAGGGGTACAAGTGGTCAGAGTCTGATGAGGAGCGTCAGGAGGAGCAGCAGGGGTCTGATGACGAGTACGATGACTGAGTGTCTCCAGGGCTGCCACCCTTCTTAGTGTCCTCTTTCCCCTTTGTGGTGTCTCGATGACAAATGGGGAGAGTGATTTGCTTCTTGTGCTCTTGTGCTAGTTGTTTCTTTTCGTTGGTTGAACTCTGTTTATTTGCGTGCTTTTGTGTCGTGTCGTGAGACTATCGTATGGTGTAAGACATATGCTTCTCTATCGTTGAACTCGTCGTTATGTCTTTATTATTATATCGAGAGCAGTTAGTTTACTTTCCCTTGTTTATGTGCTCTGTGGTATATAAAGAGTATTTTATGTGTAGAATATAGGGGGAGCACTGAACCTAGTATGTGTGTTGTGCAGTTCAAAGCACAATCTTGTGTAGGCACACATCCAGGGGGAGTACACCTATATTCTAGTGTTTGGATTGCATACTCTCTTATTTTATCCATGTGCAAATCCCGTATTGTCATCAATCCACCAAAAAGGGGGAGATTGTAAGGGCATATTTCTCCCTAAGTAGTTTTGGTGATTGATGACAATGCATTTGCGGACTAATCGTGTGCTCTAAGCTCCTACAGGTATATCTCACTTAGGCACAAGACGATTGATTGCCCCTCGGTTTCGATGGAAGACGGTGTTTTCTGTTTGCTCCCTGTCGGTGGCTTTGAGTAATAGGAAAGCCATACTATTAAGAGGGGGTCCGCTTCGGAAAGGTTTGGGTGGAATCAACACGTACACATCTTACTCTCACACCACCTTTCCCTTGCTTCTCTGGAGTTCCAACCGTTTATTAACGTATATGCAAACAATGACTTCTTAACTAAATCATCTGCCTGGCAAGCGGTAGTACCGCTCCATAAAGTGGTAGTACCGCACGGCCACACGGTAGTACCGCCTGCCGACACGGTAGTACCGCGGCTCCAGAGCGGTAGTACCGTGTATCTGGCCCGGCACTGATTCTAAGTGCAGAAGTAGGTACGGAAGTAATTTTTTACTTCCGCATCCTATGCGGTAGTACCGCTTACTCCAAGCAGTAGTACCGTGTCGCGTTTTGCTACTACCGTTTTCTCTACGGATGTAGCCGCAGATGTAATTTATTTCATCCGTGATTGTCAATCATCCCGCATGTTTTTGCCTAGCGGTAGTACCGCTGATGTCTACACACGCTTCTACTCTTGTAGACTATGTTGGGCCTCCAAGCGCAGAGGTTTGTAGGACAGTAACAATTTCCCTCAAGTGGATGACCTAAGGTTTATCGAACTCAGGGAAGTAGAGGTTGAAGATGGTCTCTCTCAAGCAACCCTGCAACTAAGATACAAGAAGTCTCTTGTGTCCCCAACACACCTAATACACTTGTTAGATGTATAGGTGCACTAGTTCGGCGAAGAGATGTTAAATGGCAAGTAATATGGATGGCAAAACAAAGTTATAATTCTGTAATAAAAAGTGCAGCAAGCAAACAAGTGGTAAACGTGAGCACAAATGGTATTGCAATGGTGGAAACAAGGCCTAGGGTTCATACTTTCACTAGTGGCAACTCCCAACAACATTAACATAATCAAATCACATGATATTTCCCATAAAACATGCAAAGGGGACACACTCGGAGGTCATTCCTTTGTGGTCAAGAGACGACGAGAATTATGTAGGGCTACAAAAGCACACCTCAAAGTTCGTAGTTCTCAATCTAAGGATTTCCCAATGTCACCGCGGCCATCCAAAGAGAGTTCCACAATCACCACAACATATCTAAAGGATAGTCAAAGACAAGCACCAAGAGACTCTCAATCTTCAATCAACACACAAGAGAGGAAATCACTCATGAAAATACTTTTCTAATCCATGTCCAATAGACCGCTGTCACCTTGGTCTCGGGGATTATACTAGATAAAGACAAGTGAGTACATCAATCCAATACATAGAGGAAGGGGAAATATCATGGGATCACCCTAGATTAACATTGCCTATGATCACAACGAAGATCACATCATGAGAGAGAGAATTGACCACATAGCTACTGGTAAGAACCTCAGCACCGAGGAGGAACTACTCCCGCCTCATGGAGGGAGGAAGCAACGTCGATGGAGATGAATCCGGGGGCACTTCCCCGTCCCGGCAGGGTGCCGGCGCAGGAATTCTGGTCCCCCGAAGCTTGATGGCGATGGCGGCGGAGATCGGAATTGCGTCTGGAGAAAAAGGGGCCGGAATCAGGGTTTTCTCGACGGACCTTAAATATATGCCAAAGGGGGTCACCGGGGGAGTCCTGGGGGGCCCAGGCGCCCCCCCCCCCCCCCCGGCGCGGCCTAGGGGTGGGCCGCCTGGGCAGGCCGCCTGGAGCCCCTGTGGGTCCCCCCCGGCTGTACTTTGGCCGCACGGTAGCTCCTGGAACGCTGTTTTTTTATATATTTTTTCTGGATTTTTCCAGGCAGTTCTCGTAATGTGAAAACCTGAAATAGAAAAACAGCCGAATACAGAAACTCGCACTGGGGTGCACTGAGTTAATAGGTTAGTCCAAATATGATCAAAAGTGTATGGAAGTGTATAAATATCATAGCAATATCACCCAAAAGAGGCATGGAGCAAGCAGAAATTATAGATACGTTTTGGACGTATCAACATCCCCAAGCTTAATTCCTGCTCGTCCTCGAGTAGGTAAATGATAACAAGAATAATTTCTGTGGTGACATGCTATTAACCATATAGGACTTATTCATAGTCATATGACAAAAGCTTACTGAGACAATGAATCTGTAGTAATTAAGTTGCCTCATGAGAAAATCACAAAGAACTGAAAGTTTTACAATATGATGCTGAAACATCAAATTGATTTGCAATGAACATGATATGCAAATATGATAAAGTGATATCAAGCTTGCCCCCTTTAGTGAAGCAAAACATAAATGCAGGGGCACCTTCAAGGTTTAAGTGATGACTAGATACAATGATTTCAGAATAAACGATATCACAATCATGCAAAAGACAATGCTACTTTGGGACAATGCACATTGCACTCAGAATGACAATCATGCTCTCAGTAGTTGGTCCTTTAAAAGAAGGTGGAGACTCAACATAAAAGTAAAAGAATGGCCCTTCGCAGAGGGAAGCAGAGATTAGTCATGTGCTAGAGTTTTTTATTTTGAAAACATAGAAGCAATTTTGTCAACGGTAGTAGTACTTCATATGTGTCATGCATAAGACATCATATAAGTTGCAAGCCTCATGCATCGAATACCAATAGTGCTCGCACCTTGTCCTAATTAGCTCGGATTTCCATGGATTTTCATCGCATTACATATGTTTCAACCAAGTGTCACAAAGGGGTACCTCTATGCCACCTGTACAAAGGTCCAAGGAGATAAATCGCATTTGATTTCTCGTTTTTGATAGATCTCAACTTGAGGACATCCATACCGGGACAACATAGAAAATAGATAATGGACTCCTCTTTAATGCATAAGCATATTCTCATAAGAGATTGAGGATTAATGTCCAAGCTAAAACTTCCACCATGATACATGGCTTTGGTTGGCGGCCCAATGTTCTTCTCTAACAATATGCATACTCATTCAACTCATGGCAAATCACCCTTACTTCAGAAAAGACGAACAAGCATAGCAACTCACATGATATTCAACAAAAGTGTGACAGTTGATGGCGTCCCCAGAAACATGGTTATCGCTCAGCAAGCAACTTATAAGAAATAAGATACATAAGCAACATATTCTTTACCACAATAGTTTTTAAGCTACTTTCCCATGAGCTATGTATTGCAAAGTTAGTCTGCTTAGTACAGGTGGAGGTTAGCAAAAGACTGGGAGCGACCAACTAAGAGAGCAATGACGGTCATAATCATGCAGAGCGATAAAGCAATATTGAATCAGGCATGGTAGTTATATCGCTACTCAGAAATAAAAGATCACCAAGGCTTGACAGACTTTCTTTACAGTCTTAAATATGCGTGAGCATACGCCAAGTCAATCAAAATAAATTCTTGAAGGAAGATATTACTAAACCATACCACATCATAGGCAAACAAATCATGTTGGTACTCCAATAACACATTGGGAATCCCCCAGCTATTTGAGACTAACCATAAGAAAACCTAAACTACTAAGCGCCATCATGCACGTAGCATCTTTATCATAGACATATCAACCAATGCAACGGAAGCAAACTCTCTTAATAAGGTGAGCATGGTAATTAAAGAGATTTCAAGCAACCAACTAAACAAAAGCTCTTTGAAAAGATAAGCATGAATACTAAGAGCTGAACATGATAGTAGCTATTAAAAGACAAAGAACACACACAGCAAAGATAGACATGAAAATTCTATGTTGTGTTCTAGGTTGAAGTGGAGTGTGTTTCTCTCCCACACAAAGAAAGCTGAGTTCCGACTCGTTATGAAAAGCTAAGGAAAACTAAAAAGGAAACTAAAAGCAAGACGCTCCAAGCATAGCACATAACACATGAAGTGATAAAAATATAGTGGAACGAAAGACGAACTGATAATGTTGATGGAGAAGGGGATGCACGGGGGCATCCCCAAGCTTAGACGCTTTAGTCTTCTTGAATATTTCTTGGGGGTGCACGGGGGCATCCCCAAGCTTGAGTGTTTGACACTCCTGGATCTTTTTATCATCTTCCCTCGCACACTTGAAAACTCCCTTCATACATAACTCATCATAATCTGATTAGCGAGGTTACTACCCATAATAAAATAATTGTTCCTTGCTGGAAATAAAGATATTCTTGAAGGTCTACTGTTTCTCAAGATTGCCAAAAGGTTTTTGCAAAGAAAAAGCAAGCTCAAGGTTTGCAAAACGAAGGAAAGGCAAAACAGGACAGAATCTGTGAAAAACAGAACAGCAGGTAGTAAATGATTTGTTCGGGGCACTTCTGCAACTCTAATAAAAAAACTCAGAATAGACGCACGAAAGACAATTATATATAGCATGCTGTCGAAAAAATTCAGACCAAAAATATGATCTGGTGATTTTATACAAATTTTTCTATCCAAGGACAGAATCTGTTTCCTGGACAGCACGTCACAACTTTTGAACTTTCTTGCAATCAGAGGCTACACTTGGCACAAAGCTGAAAAATAAAGATACAATGATGTTGCTACAGTAGTAACAAACATCAAGACCACTAAAACTGAAAGCAAAGATAACAAGGGTTGTCTCCCTAGAGCTCTTTCTTTATAGCCATAAAGATAGGCTTAAGACTTTAATGATGCTCTCGTAGGAATAAGAGCTGAAGAACAAAAGAGAGCATCAAGAAGTAAATACCAAACACATTTAAGCCTAACATGCTTCCTATGCATAGGAATATTGCAATAGAATAATTCATTGAAGCACAAAGCAACTAGCATAGGAAGGCAAAACAAGCATAACTTCAAAATATTCACCGTAAAGAGAGGAAACTTCTTATTATTAAGATATTTAGAACCAAGTCTCCCTCTCTCATTATAAATTTCAGTGGCATCATGAATGAACTCAACAATATAAGCATCACATAAAGCATTGTTACCATGATCCACATGCAAAAAGGTACTCTTACTCTCCACATAAGCATAATCTTTCTCATTGGTAATAGTGGGAGTAGGACTATCATAAACAACTTGAACACTATAGATTAATTGTGTATTAGGAGGGTGGTGTTCAACAAGGGAGTAATTCCCTCCATGATTATGACAAGTTTCATAAGGATAATTTCTCCTTATGTCATAGGTACCTTTATAATCACTATAGATTGGAGTTATAACATCATCATAGTAGAGAAGAGCATTATCATTGCTAGCAACTATATTTGTAATCATGTTGTCTTTATTCTTACTAGCAAAAGAATTATCAATTGTCACATCACTAGTGGGTAAAGGATTTGCAATCCTATCATCCCCAAGCTTAGAGCTTCCCATATCATCACTTTCAGAGTTGGTAACAAAAAGATTTTCAAGATCATAAGTAGCATTATCATCATTTTCCCAATCACAATAAGTAACATGCATATCATAATCAAAATCATCTTCAATAGTACCTACGGACGTATCATCAAGATGATAATTAAGGCAATAAACTTCACCCTCTTCTTTAAACTTACAACCGTTAGGATAAAAGTTGATGGGAGGAATATGCTCAGGCCAGGTTGATACCCATTCTTCTTCCTTCTTGCTCCTCTTTTTCTTCTTCTTCACCTTAGGAGGGAGTGGTTGGAGACGAAGCTTCTCCACATATCCTGTTTTATCATTAGAAACAATAGGGGAAACTTGGGAGAAACTCTCCTTTTTATTAGCAGAAATATAAGAGACATTTTTATACTTTGGTAAAGTCCCCTCCTTTCTAATCTTACTTATGTAATCATTTTCATGGCAATTAACAACACAATAGAGATGGCAATTTTGCAAAGTGTTTTTTATTCCTATGGCATTATCATCCAGCCAAGAAGTCTTTTCTGATAATTCTTCACACATCAAAAATAACATAAGCTCATCATAAAGATCAGAGGTGATCATGTTATCACACAACCGGTTAACAGTTATGTTTTGAAAGTTCATGCATTGAAAATTAAAATGACCCTCTATACGAAAAAGTTCACAAGTAAAAGGATAAAGGTCACACAATTCTCTAACAATTTCATTTAAATCTCTGACCCAAGTGATTGTTCTTTCATGCTTATGTTGCTTACAATACTTCTCTTCTTCAATCATAGGCCTTTCACAAGGTCTATCCACTCCACAAAAATTAACATGCTTATATAAAACTTCATTTTTAGGAATTGGATCATGCATGTTGCAATCATCATGAACAATTTCATTTTCTTTGCAAGTCTCTTTAAAAGGTTTATGATACTTGATCCAATCCTCCTTAGGCATATTAAGATGTGAAGCAAAAGATTTGAGGAAATCAACAAGGAGTTGAGAATCAAGCCCAAACTTAGCACTAAACTTATTAAAACTTGTAGTTTCAACAAAAGACTTAATGCAATCATACTCATAAATTATACCTGACTCTTTACCATTGTCGATCTCCCAATCTTCAGTGTTGCGTTGAATTCTTTCAAGGAGTTCCCATTTAGCATCAATCTTTTCGTTTGTGAAAGAACCCATAGAGGAAGCATCGAGCAAATCTTTATCCTATCGAGAGAGCCTCGCATAGAAGTTAGTAATAATAATATCTTTGGGGAGCCCATGGTTAGGACATTTTAGCATTAACGTTTTCAGTCTCCCCCAAGCTTGAGCTATGCTCTCTCCGTCATGAGGATAAAAATTATAAACATAATTCCTATTCTCATGGACTTCATGAAGAGGATAAAACTTGGAGTAAAAGAGAGACTGGATCTCTTCCCACTCCAGCAGGTGAGAGTCATTTAGTAGCCTATACCATTCCAATGCTTTTCCTTTCAGTGACAAGGCAAATAATTTCCTCATGACAAACTCCCTCGATACACCTGCAAGCTTAAATAATGAACATAGTTGTGACAGATATAGCAAGTGTTCACCGGGATGTCTGTCTCCTGCATAACGATTAGCCAAAACATAATCGATAATACCAGCCGGTATTTTATAGGGCACAATTTCAGTAGGAGGAGGAGCAACCACCACAGGTGTGGGGCGTCCTCCCGCAAGCAACGATCCAATAGCAAGGTTTTCCATAAACATAACTAGTGAAATTAAAACAAGAAACAAAAAGACTTAATTGCAAGATCTAAAGATATACCTTCGAGCGCTCACCTCCCCGGCAACGGCGCCAGAAATAGCTTGATGTCTACACACGCTTCTACTCTTGTAGACTATGTTGGGCCTCCAAGTGCAGAGGTTTGTAGGATAGTAGCAATTTCCCTCAAGTGGATGACCTAAGGTTTATCGAACTCAGGGAAGTAGAGGTTGAAGATGGTCTCTCTCAAGCAACCCTGCAACTAAGATACAAGAAGTCTCTTGTGTCCCTAACACACCTAATACACTTGTTAGATGTATAGGTGCACTAGTTCGGCGAAGAGATGTTAAATGGCAAGTAATATGGATGGCAAAACAAAGTAATATAATTCTGTAATAAAAAGTGCAGCAAGCAAACAAGTGGTAAACATGAGCACAAATGGTATTGCAATGGTGGAAACAAGGCCTATGGTTCATACTTTCACTAGTGGCAACTCCCAACAACATTAACATAATCGAATCACATGATATTTCCCATAAAACATGCAAAGGGGACACACTCGGAGGTCATTCCTTTGTGGTCAAGAGAGGACGAGAATTATGTAGGGCTACAAAAGCCCACCTCAAAGTTCGTAGTTCTCAATCTAAGGATTTCCCAATGTCACCGCGGCCATCCAAAGAGAGTTCCACAATCACCACAACATATCTAAAGGATAGTCAAAGACAAGCACCAAGAGACTCTCAATCTTCAATCAACACACAAGAGAGGAAATCACTCATGAAAATACTTTTCTGATCCATGTCCAATAGACCGCTGTCACCTTGGTCTCGGGGATTATACTAGATAAAGACAAGTGAGTACATCAATCCAATACATAGAGGAAGGGGAAATATCATGGGATCACCCTAGATTAACATAGCCTATGATCACAACGAAGATCACATCATGGGAGAGAGAATTGACCACATAGCTACTGGTAAGAACCTCAGCACTGAGGAGGAACTACTCCCGCCTCATGGAGGGAGGAAGCAACGTCGATGGAGATGAATCCGGGGGCACTTCCCCGTCCCGGCAGGGTGCCAGCGCTGGAATTCTGGTCCCCGAAGCTTGATGGCGATGGCAGCGGAGATAGGAATCGCGTCTGGAGAAAAAGGGTCCGGAATCAGGGTTTTCTCGACGGACCTTAAATATATGCCAAAGGGGGTCACCGGGGGAGTCCTGGGGGGCCCAGGCGCCCCCCCCCAGCGCGGCCTAGGGGTGGGCCGCCTGGGCAGGCCGTCTGGAGCCCCTGTGGGTCCCCCCCGGCTGTACTTTGGCCGCACGGTAGCTCTTGGAATGCTGATTTTTTATATATTTTTTCTGGATTTTTCCTGGCAGTTCTCGTAATGTGAAAACCTGAAATACAAAAACAGCCGAAAACAGAAACTGGCACTGGGGTGCACTGAGTTAATAGGTTAGTCCAAATATGATCAAAAGTGTATGGAAGTGTATAAATATCATAGCAATATCACCCAAAAGAGGCATGGAGCAAGCAGAAATTATAGATACGTTTTGGACGTATCAACCGCTCACAGAGCGGTAGTACCGCTCAGCTAGCGGTAGTACCGCAACTTACGTGCGGTACTACCGCTCTCTGCGGGCTGAAAACGCACATAACAGTTGGATTTGCTCTCCCACTATATATAGGGGGTCTTCTTCCCCAAGAAGACTTACCTCTTCCCCCACTACTCCATTGTTGCTCCAAAAGCTCCATTTCCGCCCGATCTCTCTCCCTAGCGAATCAAACTTGTTGATTTGCTCGGGATTGCTTGAGGAGGCATCGATCTACACTTCCACCAAGAGATATTTGATTCTCCCCACTAATTCCTTGCGCATCTTGTTACTCTTGGGTGTTTGAGCACCCTAGACAGTTGAGGTCACCTCGAAGCCATATTCCATTGTGGTGAAGCTTCGTGGTTTCGTTGGGAGCCTCCAAGTTGTGGAGATAGCCCCAACCTTGTTTGTAAAGGTTCGATCGCCGCCTTCAAGGGCACCACTAGTGGAATCACGACACCTTGCATTGTGTGAGGGCGTGAGGAGAATACGGTGGCCCTAGTGGCTTCTTGGGGAGCATTGTGCCTCCACACCGCTCCAACGGAGACGTACTTCCCCTCAAAGGGAAGGAACTTCGGCAACACATCCTCATCTT
This sequence comes from Secale cereale, assembly GCA_902687465.1. Classification (NCBI taxonomy): domain Eukaryota; kingdom Viridiplantae; phylum Streptophyta; class Magnoliopsida; order Poales; family Poaceae; genus Secale; species Secale cereale. The sequence continues at coordinate 559,060,849 of LR738709.1, read as the reverse complement.
CACCGGTTCCACTTGTGGTTATTTCTTACCTTTACTTGTGCATGCTTTACTTGTTCAACTCCTATAGCATGCTTCTGTAGTTGTTATCCTTCTTTCCTTTAGTTGTCATCTTAGTAAAATATCTAGACAACTTACTTTGTCGTTTAACTTAAAGTGGTTAAGAAAAGCTAAAAATTGTTAGTTGTCTATTCACCCCCCCCCCCTCTAGTCAACCATATCGATCCTTTCACCAGCCCCGAGCCTTCTAATTGCCTTGAACCGTCAAAGTGGATAGTCCAGTATGTATGATCCGGCTTTTCCTCTGGTGCTTGCAATTTTGTCCAGTCTTTGATGAAATCTACCAGTGCTTGGGATTTAATAGCAGTACGGGGTACATACCTCAATCCGTGTGGGCTAAGCTCAATGATCCACTTTGCCACTCTGCCAGTGGCTTCTCTGTTCTGGATTATATCCCCCAATGGAGCTGAGCTGACAACAGTGATTGGGTGGCCCTGGAAATAGTGCTTCAGCTTTCGGTTTGCCATGAACACGCCGTATACCAGCTTCTGCCAGTGTGGATACCTTTGCTTTGACTCAATGAGAACCTCACTGATGTAATAAACCGGGCGCTGAACCGGATATTCCTTGCCTGCTTCCTTGCGTTCCACCACAATTGACACGCTAACTGCATGGGCATTAGCGGCCACGTATAACAGCAGCGGCTCGTTGTCAACAGGGGCAGCAAGAACTGGCGGTTCTGCTAATTGCCGCTTCAAATCCTCGAACGCAGCGTTTGCAGCATCGCTCCATATAAGCCGATCTGTCTTTTTCAGCATCTGATAAAGCGGAATTGCCTTCTCTCCCAAATGGCTGATGAATCGGCTCAATGCTGTAATCCGGCCTGCTATGCGCTGGACATGATTGATACAAGCCGGTTTAGTCAAGGATGTTGTCGCCTTGATCTTTTCCGGATTAGCCTCTATTCCTCTGTTTGATACTAAGAATCCAAGGAGCTTGCCTGCCGGAACACCAAAAACGCACTTCTCCGGATTAAGGATCATCTTATAATCCCAGAGGTTGTCAAAGGTTTCCTTTAGGTCCTCTATCAGCGTCTCCTCCTTCCTTGACTTTACTATAATGTCATCAACATAGGCATGGACATTTTTTCCAATCTGCCCTTTGAGACAGTTCTGCACGCAACGCTGGTAAGTTCCTTGGGCACTCTTGAGCCCAAAGGGCATAGACACATAGCAGAAGGCTCCAAAGGGAGTTATGAAAGCTGTCTTCTCCTGGTCCTTAACTGCCATCTTGATTTGATGATACCCTGAATATGCATCCAAAAAACTTAGTCGCTCACATCCTGCCGTAGCATCAATAATCTGTTCAATACGGGGGAGAGCAAAAGGATCAGTTGGACAAGCCTTGTTTAAGTCTGTGTAATCAACACACATCCTCCAGGTGCCATTTTTCTTCAGAACCAGCACCGGATTAGCCAGCCACTCTGGATGAAACACCTCAACTATGAATCCGGCGGCCAAAAGCCTGGCCACTTCTTCACCTATAGCCTTGCACCTCTCCTCATTGAAGCGGCGCAAATACTGTTTGACCGGTTTAAACTTCGGATCAATATTAAGACTGTGCTCAGCGAGTTCCCTCGGTATACCTGGCATGTCAGAAGGTTTCCATGCAAAGATATCCCGATTTTCACGAATGAACTCGAGCATAGCATGGTTCCCTTGTGACCCAGCATCTTGAGCTGTAGATAAACATATCACGGTCTAGCCATGAACTTGGCGTAAACCGATCTCCCAAACAGAGCATGATATGGGCTCCTGATCTTTACGACCTCAAAGGTCACTGTCTCTGACCTAGAATCCTGCTCATCCCCAAAGCTGACTTCCAGATCAATTTTCCCCAGTGGGTAAGCCGATTTACCTGGCACCACTCCATGGTATACTGTGTTGGACTGTCTCAACTTCTTATCTGTCAATCCCATACGCCGGAAAGTCTCATAGTATAAGATGTTGATACTGCTGGCGCCGTCCATGAGTACCTTTGTGAATTTGTAGCCACCCACATGTGGTGCCACCACTAGGGCTAACTGGCCCGGATTATCAACTCATGGCGGGTGATCTTCTCTGCTCCACACAATAGGTTGTTCCGACCAATGTAGAAAACGTGGCGTCGCCGGTTCAACTGCGCGTACTGCTCGTTTCAGAACCTTTCGATCTCGTTTGCACAAACTTATGGTGAAAACATGATACTGTCCACTGCTTAGCTCCTTCGGATTACTCTGATATCCGAATTGCTGCTGCTGTTGACGCTGCTGATTGCCTTGGTTATTGTAACCATCATGACCATGTTGTTGGTTCTGTTGATGCTGACCGTTGTTGTTGTTGTTGTTGTTGTTGGGATAGTTATTGTTACCGCCGTGATATCCTGATCCGGAACCGTTACCCTGGTAACCCGGACCCTAAAAACCAGAACTCGAGCCGCCGCTGGGGGATCCGTGGTTAAACCTGGCTTGTCTCATGGCCTCTACCATAATCCGGCAGTCCCTCCATGAATGTTTAGACGGGTGTCCCTCTATGTTGTGTTTAGGGCAAGGCACGTTTAACTGCTCCTCTAGATTGAGGAATTTCCCTTCACCACGAGGAGGTGGTTTACCTTTGCGGCACTGCCCGTTTCCCTGAACATTGGTATTGGCCACAAAATCAGAACCACCCTATGCTCTTCGCTTACCATTGTAACCCGTTCCTACCGGATTAGCTTGCGCTGGTTTACCAGCCTTGTTCACCTTTCCGGACTTGTCTCCGTCTGCCTGTGAGTACTTGGTGTTATCAGAATCCCCATATTTCACCAGAGCGCTCATGAGCGTGCCCATGTCATTGCAATCGCGTTTGATCCGTCCTAACTTCAGTTTCGGAGACTCAAACCGGCAATTGTTTTCCAATGTTACTATCGCCGTACTAGGGTTGATACTATTGGAAAAGTGCAAGATTTTTGATACTCGCCGCACCCACCTGCTCGTGGGTTCCTGCTCTCCTTGAACACATGCTGCTAAGTCTACCACCGACATTGGCTATTTGCACGTGTCTTTGAAATTTTTTATAAACTGGCGACGCAACTCACCCCATCATCCGATGGAGTTAGGTGGTAGGCCCTTTAACCATGCCCGGGCAGTACCCTCAAGCATCATGGTAAAGTACTTGGCGCATGCTGCTTCATCCACATCAAGCATCTCTATAGCCATCTCATAACTTTCAACCCACGCCTCGGGAGCCAGATCCGCTGTGTAGTTGGGTACCTTGCGCGGGCCTATGAAGTCCTTGGGCAATTTCACGCTTCGTAAAGCGGGGATGAGACACTGTACTCCAAAGGAACTTGTCGTGGACCCCGTTTTTGCTGTGGTTGTGTGAACCGGCGTCGCTTGACGGGTGTCCTCGCGGGCAGCATGCCTAGCCCGGTTTATCGCCTCTTGGGCGTGTGATTTTGCTCCCGCCGGATTATCCCGCCTGTGACGGTGACGTCTCCGCTCACTGCTAGACACGGCCGGTTCATCCCAGTGCCTAGAGTAACTCCGACTTGGGCGGGGGGTTGAATGAATACTCTCCCTGCTGTACGAGTACGCCTGCTGCTGTGTCAACACCGTGTCCAGCAATTCCTTAGCCCGGCGTGCTTCCATCGCCACGGGGGATGTCCCCTCAATGGGTAAAGCGGCCTATCATGAAGTGGCGGCGACAATGTTGTCCAACGGGTTAGAATAATGGCCGAGAGGGGTGGGGATGTGCGACATTGGCACAACTTGGTGGTTTCCCTCTGCGGCTGGCGGCTGAACCGGCTCGCCAGCCCCCCCCCCCCCCGGCTTACCTCTGTGTTATTGCTGGCTCCCGCTCCCGGTGTGCCAAAGAGATTCCTCGCCTGGTAAACCGGCGGTAGACGAGTTTGCTGTCTTCTCTACATTACCTCCTGCGCCGAGGTCTGATCCACCCTGAGCCGGAAAGCTTGGGAGTCTAGCTCTGCTTGCCTCGTAGCCATCCTGGCTTTCTCTACGTCCAGATCCCGTTTAGCCTGCTCAATCCGGCCCTTCAGCTGAAGGATCTCCGCATCATGTTGCGCCTTGTTGGCAGGGGCCACTTCTGCTGTTGCAAGTGCCGTTAATTCTCCAACCAAGGTGGATAGAGCGTCAGAGGGCGACGGGGTTTGGTTGCCTGCCCCAGCACCCGCTACCTCTGAGGTGAACGCCCCAGTCATCGAGGGCTACTGTGCGGGTTGTGATCCGGCCTTGAAAACAACCACCCGGTTTGGCAGATCAAAGGGGTCCGGAATACTATCACCATCAGACACACCCTTAGATCGGCCGTCCTGCAACAGATACAAAGATTTGGTCTCTCCGGATGAAGATTCATCGTCAGAGTAGACAACTGTTTTGCCACCAGAATCCGATCCGTCCTCGGCATGGACTCCATGTATCGCCCCAACGAAAACACGCTTTGTGGCAGGCTGAATCCGGACCGATCTCGCACGCTGAGCCGGCTCGACGATGTTGGGGAAGATGTCCGGCTCAGGTCCCGGTTCGCCAATCTTGCCGATGAAAACGTGGATGCCGCCGAAGGGGACCCGGCACCCGTATTCGATTGAATCGGCCTCGGGGCCCCAGCCTGCGTCGTCGATGTAGATCCGGCCGCGGCGACTCTTGGTCATCCAGCCAACCGCGTAACCCTTGAGTCCTTCAAAGCTGCCCTTCAGGAATACGAAACCATCGTACGATAGCCCCACGGTGGGTGCCAACTGTCGTGGAATTAGCACGGCAGATGTCCAGTTCAGAGGACTTAGGTGTGAGGCCAACGCGTGGGTTAGCTTGAAGAGGTTAAAAGCACACAAAGGACACAGAGGGTTTATACTAGTTCGGCCCCTTCGATGAAGGTAAAAGCCGACGTCTAGTTTGGTGTGGTATTGCTTGGGCGTCGACGAACAGGGAGCGAATCGCTTGCCTGTGTTTCGCGCTGTTGTTTCCTATCCTTGAACTGTAACTAGGTCGTCCCTTTATATAGGAGGCGACGTCCGGTCCGGTTTACAGTGTCCCGAGGCCGGCTCATAAACATGTCCGCCTCGGTATCTACTCTTTCTATCTTACATCCCAAGTTACATGATATGACGGTTTACAAACCGTAGGCCTTACACATGGGCCCAAAACCTTTATGGGTTGTAACCTTTTATACATATTCTACTGGGCTTGTAATAATACAACTATATCAGTGTAATCCGGATCTTCCTGGCCAGTTTATACCTGCTAGTAATATCCCTGACACTCGCCGTCCCCTCTCTTCTTTGCCCCGCGCGGCATGGCGGCAAGCAGGAGGAGGCGGAGAAGGCAAGCCGAGAAGATGGGCGATTGGGAGGAAGGAAGCAGAAGCGGCAGCAAGAAGCCCTAGCAGTCGTGCGATTAGCAAGGCGCACAACTACCAAGACTGCGTGGGAGGTGGGGCCGCCCATGTCCCATCCAACCGTCACACGTCAGCCTGGCCCGCAGCCTTTGGGGCCCGGGACGCTTCGTCCTCGACTAAGGCTTCGCCCCGAAGCCAACTCCGCGCGCGCCTTGGGCCGGGGGCTACTGTCGGCGTACTGGGAACCAGGGTACCCAGACTTGCCTGTCTGCGGGCCGCGACGCGCTCCTACAAGCGGCCTAGTACGGCCCAGCTGATCGACCAGCCGCTCAAGACCCTCGCGAGGGGCCAGGCCTCGCGAGGAGAACAATGGCAAGACCTCCTCGGGAGCGGCCTCGGCAAGGCGTTCTGGAGGGGCGAAGAATCCAAGGCCAAACCTGCCTCAGGAGGAGGCAGTGAGGTCACTAGTGATGCCCCGCGCCAGTGGGTGCCAGCGTCCGCCAGCGGCGCAGTTGCCATTTTGGTGCAAAGGGGATAGCGTAGCCGTTGGTTCCCAAGGAGCGGGGCAAAGGTTTACCCTTTGGTGCAACGAGACCGAAGACCGCAAGGACGACAAGGAGGATGTCATCGTCGAGCCCACCACCGTGTCACCATCTGATCCTTTTGCAGGCGAAGACCGCTTTTGTCACGGCAGAACGTCCTTGTGTTGCCACTCAAAAATGGCTGTTGTGGGATCCCTTCCAGCCTAAACATTTTGGGGGAAGAGGACCGTGGCTGCCTATATAAGTAGCTAGAGCCCCCACTGCAAAGGGGACGGACGGGCAGACGAAGGAACACACTTAGCCACCGCGCAAGGAGCAAGAACACTAGCCTCCTGACCCTCCTAAGCTCGCCTCCTGAGCCCAGGAACCCTTGTACCAGTTCATATTCTAGCTCGCCTGGAGCTAATCCACCAAAGCAGGAAGTAGGGTCTTACACCACACGGTGGCCCGAACCTGGATAAACTCTTGTGTGCTTGTTCGTTGTTTGCTTGAATCCTTCCACTGAGACGAGAGCGAAGTGCTAGGTAGACGTGAGTGGGAGAGATCTTCGTTCACGCCCCTGTGTTCGAACTTAACGGGTTTTAGGAAGCCCTAAATCCGACAATACTATCGGGCCGTGATCACTCGGGTGGTGATCACGGGTATATATTATACTATTACATACACATGATGACGATTCAGATATGGGGGCTGAAGGGGCAGGTGGTTCCACACAGGTAGTGGTGGGCCTGGGTTCCCGACAGCCCCTTGATGGTTACTTTGTGGCGGAGCGACAAGGCGGGTTGCGACCACCTAGGAGACAGGTGGGTCTGGCCCAGGTCGTTGTCCGCGGTAATTTCATAATAACACGCTTAACGAGATCTTGGTATTCGATCTGAGTGTGGTGATTGGCCTATACGCACTAACTAGCTGCGTGGGAATAGTTATGGGCCCTCGACGTCGTGGTATCAGCCAAAGCCTTCTTGACGTCAGCGATTTTGCGGTGTGAGCCGGATTGGACTAGAATGCGTGTCTGGTATTAGGAGCGGCTAGGTCTGCTTACCGGCCGCCCTCGCAACGTGCAGGTGTGCATTGGGCGATGGGCCCAGACCCCTGTGCGCTTAGGACTTAGACCAGCGTGCTGACCTCTCTGTTGTGCGTAAGTAGGGCTGCGACGTGTTGATCTTCCGAGGCCGGGCATGACCCAGGAAGGTGTGTCCGGCGAAATGCGATCGAGCGTGCTGGGTTATCTGTTGCACCCCTGCAGGGAAGTTAATCTATTCGAATAGCTGTGTCCGTCGGTAAAAGGACGACCCGGAGTTGTACACCAACCTCATGACAACTAGAACCTGATACTTAATAAAACACACCCTTACCAGTGCCAGATACAACCCGGTGATCGCTTTCCCACAGGGTGATGAGGGGAGGATCGCCAGGTAGGATTATGCTATACGATGTTACTTGGTGAACTTACCATCTATTCTATTCTACTGCTGCAAGACGGAGACTGCCAGAAGCGAGGATACTTGTTACTTTCCAGCTACTCTCTTCTACTACTGGAAGATGGAGGTTTCCAGAAGCGTAGTCTTCGATTGGATTAGCTATCCCCCTCTTTTCTGGCATTCTACGGTTTAGCCCACAGATATTACCCCTTTACACAGATACCATTGCATATGTAGTGTAGATCCCTGCTTGCGAGTACTTTGGATGAGTACTCACGATTGCTTTGCTCCCCCTTTTCCCCTTTTGTCCCTTCTTCTCGGTTGATGCAACCAGATCGGTGGAGTCGAGGAGCCAGAGGATCCCGAGGATGATTCTACGTCAAGTTCGGTTTCGAGGAGTAGTTAGGAGGTCCCAGGAAGGAGGCCTTGCCTTTTCGATCGTTGTTACTTTTGTGCTAGCCATCTTATGGCACCTTGTTTAACTTTATGTCTGTACTCAGATATTTTTGCTTCCGCTGACTCTTGTGTTGTCGAGCTTATGTATTCAAGCCCCCGAGGCCCCTGGCTTGTAATATAAAGCTTGTATTATTTTAATTCATGTCTAGAGTTGTGTTGTGATATCTTCAAGTGAGTCCCTGATCTTTGTCGTACACATTTGCGTGCATGATTAGTGTACGGTCAAATCAGGGGCGTCACACGATACTAGAGCAGAGAAGTGCGGGCCAAGACATATAACGTCGGCGAACTCGTTTTACGCCTCCTGGAGAAGAAAAAGGACAAGCTCAAACCAAAATGGGAGGGCCCCTTCATTATCGACGAAGTACTCACTGGTGGAGCCTATCGCCTTCGGAATGCATAGGGCAACCGCCTTGAGCCGAACCCGTGGAACGCTGCCAGATCCGACGATTTTATGGATAGTTCGGTAGCAATTTTTTCCTCCTTTCAAGTTAGGTCCTGTCTTTTATCTTTTATTTTTTCACCTTTTATTTTTTACATTTTCTATCATGGGCAAGTATTCGGCTCGCCCGAAATGCCACAGGATAAGTACATCTTCGAATGTATCTACCTCAAATATACTTGGGGGCTTCTTTAACGAAGCCCATTACCAATAAAGCTTCGTGCTTAAAATGTCGTCTGTTTTTTACAGTCCTTCCTTGCAATTATATTCACCAATATGACTTAAGTTCTGGCCAAGCTGCGTTGCATGGCTCCTATGCTTACCCTTACGTTTTCGATTGTTCGGCTAAGGCGTAAAGGGAGCACCTCTGCGATTGTTACAGCCAGGTAATCCGGACATGTACCTCAGACTGGGTGAAGCCGAAAGCTAGCGCTCTTAAGGGAATGATCGGTCGGTGGATACACGACATATCACCTTTTAAAGCATGTATTTTAAACTACCACAGGAAATGGCATCCTACAATCCTTTTCACAGGATCAAAAGCTTAGGCCCGCATTTGTACGCACGCCGACCCAAGGAAAGGAACCCCTAACGAAACTATTCTCTCTAGAAGATGTTTCTTACGTTACACAGTAATATAATGTAACTCCCCGAAAACAATTTGTCTGTTCAAGCAATTATGACCGGATTGCCTGGTTTCCAAACATATCACGTATTTACCACAGATATAATATTCGGAAACACTCCAGCCTTTGGGTTTATGGAGGTTAAAGCAGATGGTCGGCCATGACAACCTTTTTATAAATTCAGTCGGAGAAAAGTTTGATGGTAAAAGTACATTAATACATAGAATCAAACGACTACTCTTTCTCTATTCCCTCTATAAGACTATCTAGTCTACAGTCCTGTTGGGAAAACTTGGCTGCTGTCTCTACTTGGTCATATACCAAATGCAGAGGAATTTCTTGTCCATCAGACCCTCAAGGTCCCACGCGGGCCATATGATTTGGATCAAGACGAGTGTAGTGCGTCTTCACCATGGCCCAGGCTTCTCGAGCACCCATGCGACATGTTGATTCTTTCCACAATTGGAAGCGGCGCCGAGCCCCTTTGAATAGGTCCGCCAAGTCCTCCATAGTTTTTGGAGGCGAATCGCCCGACCATAAAGCCCTGGCCTTACTCTTCATGGCCTTCGGAGCTCGCTCATGGACCCTGGAAAGCTCTTCTAGCACGTCACCCTCAAAACTGGACCCCCCCCCCCCTTCAGGCTGCCCGGTTAACAAACCTGCAAGAAAATTTTATGAGAAACTTCCAAAATAAGTGACTATAAGGAGAGCTAGGTATAGGGGACATACGGAACATGCCGCCTTTTAGCCTCCAGTTCTCTTCCAAGGCGCTTGAGAGTTGGGCTCTTACGTCCTTTAGCTCCTGTTCCAGCCTAACATTTTTATCCTGCGCTTAGTTTCTTTTATCTATGGCTTGCGTTAATACGCGTTGGCCAACAGCTGTTTCCCCTTCGGCATATTTCTTGTCCACCAAAGCAGCCCTTAGCTCCCTTTCCATTTGGTCAGTCGACCATGTACCTGTATTACAATTAGTATGTACTTAACGACTCAGTGATCAGCGCAAATATCATATTGTCCGGACACCATTATGAAAGTCCGTTATATTGACTAGAGGGGGGTGAATAGGCGATTTTTATGAATTCTTCACTGAGGAATTTGCTGTTGAGGAAATTCCTTAGCGAAGAACTACTTGCAGTGGAATAAGTACTCAGAAGTAAGCATAGCAGAATGCAAGCATGGTCATCATGAAGAAATGTCACACCCTGCATTTTGTAACATGATATTTGTATCTTTGAAGCATGAAAATTTGGACCAACAAAATGATTTGGCATCATTTGGCTTTTATTTAAAGTTGAGTTTTCTTCATGTGCTTTTTCTTGTGCTCATTAAAGTCAACTATGACCTCTTATAGAATTCATCTCCATACCCAAAACTTCTGCCCAATGATCATGCCAAGTGTTATATAACAGTATAGAATTTTCTTACAAAATTAATTTGGCCAAAATGTATTTTATAAATTTAGTTTTCCAAAAACCCCTGAATTGAGATTTGCACTGCACGTACTTGATTTAGGGTGAGGAAATTATTTCAAAAGGTTTATTTGAGACCTAGTAGTCATAGGACTCCCAGAAACCACAAAAGTATAATTTTAAAAGTTATTTTCCTATTTTATTTAAAAGCTTTTTCTTAAGGCCAGAAATGGTCTTTAATAGGGGAAAATTATTTAACTGTTTCAAAAATATTTGCCAAAATTCAGAGAGACTCAGAGGACATATATTGTCCATATATGTGAGTTTCAGCACTTGGTCATGTTCAAAATAATGGGCTAAACCCTCTAAAACCCCTTTCTGGATATTTCAAGCTTTTGAAATATTTACAAAGAAAATTTTCTCCAAAAATTCCAGGGAAATTCTATCATGTCATATATGACATATTTGATGATCTTGCCAAGTCCCATGCCTTGGGAAGCAATAAAACATCCTCAAACCCCTTCATAACCATTATGTCCATATTTGAAGTTTGAGCAACTCTACATTGCCAAACTTGTCCAAATGCTCTCAAATTTGGTGCACATGCTAGAATGGCCTAATAAGGCATCTAGACCAAATGGCACAAGATTTGGAATAGAGCAACTTGATCAGATCACCTCAAAACCCTTTCTGTTCAAATGCAAATTTGAACAACTTTACATTACCAACTTTTTACCTGGAGCTTCAAACTTTGTGGGCATGATCAATACCCCAAATGATGATGCTACACCAAGTGGTGCATCAAGGGGAGATGATTAGCTTGACTCAATCAAGATGAAGCTGTTTCTGTTGATTTCTAGGGTTCACCAAAGTTACATTGGCTAGTTACTTCAAATAAGCCCAAATTTGGTGAAGCACCCTATTTTCACATGTAATTCAATCCTGTTAAGTGCCATGTCAAGTGGAGGTCATTTGCTTGACCAAACACTGATCAAACACCTTCTGGCTTTTTACTAAAACCTCCATCTTGATCACTTTTACTCATCTCCATGGCATCAACTTGTTACCACATGTTCATTCAGTTACTGGCTACCCCCAGTAACTTCCCCAGCACCCCAGCTCCATGATTGAGGGGTAAGAACCCTAGTTTACCCTGCTGGACAGCCAATTTTCACCAAGTCACCAGCATCCTCCCTCTCTCTCAGCATCTCCAGGGCATCCAAGGCCGCAGGCGATTTCTTTACTCCTCCCCTGACCTTCTAGACACTCTTGGGCACGTTGGTTTTGACCAGAGCGGCGGGGGCACGAAGGTGCCAGCCATTCGGGCGCTCTGGAGCACGCAACAGTGCGGCCACGCACTGTAGCTCCAGCCAATCGCCGGCCCCCGACAGCCTCGGGCCAATCCCTCGCGCCAGTGATGCCCCTCAACGTCCGCAACCACCCCGGCGCTGTCCCCCCTCCTCCTGCGCCCTCCAGTGATCATCGTCGCACGCGCACCGGCCGCCCGCAACGGCCACTCTTATGCCTCGCACGCGCGCGCGGTCTAGAAGCTCCCCCGCTCCTCCTCTCACCTCAGCTGGACGTGGAGCTCGTCCAGCAACTCCGTGGACTCATTTCCCTCGCCCCCTGTGCGCTGTAGCTTCGAACCGGAGCTCGCCGGCACACTGGACCATGGACCTCCGCCGTCCCCCTATAAATAGGACCCCCCCGGGCCTCTCCAGCAGCATCTGCAGCTCCACCACACCTCACTGAGCCCTCCAGCACCACCCGTTCCTCCCCAGGAAGTCCCAGTGCTCGGGATCGACCGGAGCTCCGCCGCGTCGGGCCGTTGGTGATCTCGCAGTACGGGCCTCCCTTGCCCTTCTTTTTGCCCAATCTAGAACCACCGTGCAACACTGACTCTTTCCCCCCTGTTTCCCCTCTCTGTGGCAGTTGGAAACGGACGGAGCGACGACCTCCCGTAGCTCCTCCGCCGTCCCACCTCGCCGCCGGCGAACCCGACCTCCCCGGCATACCACACCACCACCACTACAACCGCCACTCGACGTTGGACCCATCCCTGCCCTCTATTGCTGTTGCCGTGACCGGAAACCTCGCCGGTGAGCTCGCCGTCGCCGTGGCCGCAAGGTTGGAGATGACAGGCGGACCCCACCTGTCATCCCCACACCTCTCTCCCCCTCCTCTCAGTCACTGACCGCCGGGCCCCGCCCGTCAGGTTCAAAAACCTGACGTGCGCGCGCAGGCACCCGTGCGGCTGGGCTGGTCCGCCCTGGGCCGTGCACTGTGGCCCCTCTGGCCCAGTTGCACAGGGCGTTTTTCTCTTTTTCTTTTCTGTAATTGTTTTAATCATTTTTACAGAAAAGAATAATGGTCCAAATAAAATAATTCCAACTCCTAAATTCTTGCAATATTGCAACCTATTTAATGGTACCACTTTCACTTCCATCTATGGAACTTTTCTAGTCTGTTCAAATTTAAATTTAAATTTGGGCAGTAAAACTCCTGTTCAAAAATCAATAGATTCCATTCTGTTACTCCAAAACTCCAACTAAGAATTTTCCCCATCTTAGAAATCCCTCTAGTATTTTATAAAAATGAGTTGACATTTTTCTCAGCACTTTGTTTTCTCTGTTTTATTTGTGGTCTTATTTTCCTGTGGTTATTATGCGACGTATAGATCCCGTATTTGACGAAGTTGCTGTGGAAGGAGAAGGAGAAGGATTTGAAGACTTTGAAGACCAAGCCAATCCAGGCAAGCAGCCCTTTGACCATGATACACTCGTTCTTCGGAACCCGTTTGTTTCCGATGCATGATGTTAGGGTTACGGTGGTGACCTAGTTGAACCCACCACATGATGCATGCTTTATTCTTGATCTTGCTATGTGCTAGATGCCATGCAAATAGCTAGTAGTGATACTTAGTGATGCATGTGGGACATGAACCTTCGTGGTTGAAGTCTTTGCATAAAAACCCCGTCGGGTGCCATTCATGCCCGAGGGAGATGATGAGTTGGGTGACCACTTGATGACGAAGTGGTGTATCGAGACAAGAGTGTGTGTCTTTCAAACGGATTGGTTTAAGTTGCGACCGTTATTCCAACCATACATGTGCAACCATACTACCCCTTATGGGACAGGGAGATGATGAGTTGGGTGACCACATGATGACGAAGTGGTGTACCGAGACAAGAGTGTGTGTCTTTCAAATGGATTGGTTTAAGTTGCGACCGTTATTCCAACCATACATGTGCAACCACACTACCCCTTATGGGACGGGGATTTATTGATTACTTAGGTCGATACTAGCATGGTGCCCACATTACTAGTGACGGGAAGACTTGAGGTCTTTCCCGGGACGGGGTCGTGCTTGGATAGACGGCCATGACTGTTTTTACAGGGCACCGGACACACCGTTGGTCCCTTCGGGTACGCGTGACATTGAAAATTAGGGCAAGTCCCGTGATCTATTGTTTGTACCCGAGGGCCGTGTACCAACGAGTGGACTCTATGTTAGTGTCGTCTAAGGAAAGGTAATGACCGGGTGCTTACCCCGGGTACTTGAGGTACCGCGGGTCGTGGATGACACGGAAGTTCCCCGGATCTTGTGGGTAAAGTGTACAACCTCTGCAGAGTGTCAAACTATTCAAATAGCCGTGTCCATGGTCATGGACAGTTGGGTAACCGCTCTTGGGCTATGTCCAATGTTTGTGAAACCATGCATGTGTATGTGAGTCAAGGTGGTGACTTGACTCGATGAGTTGAATCTTATTCATGTTGATATCGGTAACCTGCCTTCGAGGTTACGCGAGTTCATTAATGCATAAACTTGATGGTAGAATATTCATTCTAGCTCTTGCTAGATTACTCATTATTGTTCAATTGCATGGTTACTTTGAACCATATCATGGGTTGCTTGCGAGTACATTCAAAGTACTCATTGGCTTGCCACTGGTTATTTAATTGGCCAGGCATGGAAGAACAGGAATATGAGGAAGAGTTCTTTGGAGACGAACATGCGAACTAGGATGCTATCCCAGTCAGAATGCCTGTAGGGTTAAGGCAGATGGCATGGGTTCTACCCGTTATCGAAGACTTCCGCTATTTGAGTTATTTGCTATTCAGCCCGTGAGGCTCTATCTATGTAAGACTTAGCCGTAATGGCCTTAATTCGTGTAAGACTATTTGTATGGATGTAAGAGTCTTGTTATTTCAGCTTCTGTGTGTTCAGTGAGCATTGATCTCTGGGATCACTGTACACGTGCATTCGGTGATCTCGACTTCTAAGTCGAGGTCCCCACAGAGCTGGTATCAGAGCCATCCTGACTGTAGGAAGCCTTAGTTAGCATGGGCGTTAGTTAGATGAGACCCTTTTTCAAAAACCTTCTGAACCTCTCTTCTTTTCTAAACCTGAGATTTCATCAGCTTATTAACCCCTCCTATTCCACCTTTGTAGATGGCCGCTATACCCGAAGAGCACCTGACCGCTGGGTTTCCCTTACTTCTCGAGGATAGCCTCCAGGAGTGTCAGTTCCACCGAGCGCCCATCCTCACCTACCATGAGCATTGGGTTAGCGACACTGAGGTGGAGTACCATGTGGAAGTGATCGTGAAGGCAAACAATCCTCCCACAAGTTGGTTCTTCGAAGGACCACAGATGGCAACACTACCACTCGCTGTCGAGGCTGCTGCACTCAAGGCACTAACCCGTCTCCGCGAGCTTCTTCCGGAGATGGCAGCCAAGAGGACAACTCGCTTCTTACCTTACCGGAAGGAAGGTGAAGAAGAAAGCAGCACTCTAGCCCCTCCACTGAAGGAAGGACTCTCGCTTCGGTTCCAGACCTACTTCAGTCTATGTGCCGACAGCTTGGCACAAGACTTGGCCTCGGAATCAATGAAGCTTCGAGAAGAACTTCACAAGACCAAGGAACTTCTTCGTCAAGCTCAAGAGAAGGCAAATAGGGTCAAGAAGCAAGGAGCACCTTCTGGACAGTCCGCTATCGCATATCGAGGCGGAAGGCCCTCCGAGGATGTATCTTCCAAGAATGAAGAACCACCTCGGTGACGCCGGATGACGGCGAGGGAATATCGCAAGCTTTTCCCTGCCCCACCAACGAAGCACCGTCGTATTCAACTCCTCCACTCACCCACACCCTCAAGTGACATAGGGGCCCAGACAGATGAAGACAAGGAGGAAGACCCAGAAGAGCCGGAATACGCGACCGAGCATTCCGCCGCTTAGGCATTATTCGCTACTCAGATATGCCGGATGTAACCTCTATGGTAGGATAGGTCGTGTAACCCCTATGCGCAGTCGAGTCCTTGTATGGTTCATATGAAACCATCTAGTGTTTGCTTTTGTTGTGTCTGGATGTATGTCGTATTCTTCCTTCGGGAATGTGTAAACGACTATATCACCCATTTGGATTTTAATGAATGTGTTTTGGCCTTTCGGCCCTTGCATGATTTGATTTAGTGTCACACCCACCCCCTTACTAGGCACCCATCTATCTTGCTTTCCCTCTTCCAAGTCACGAGACCTTTTACCGCTCCCAACAGGATGCCTGTTGTAACTCGTACTGGTACCTCTACCCAGCAGCCCGAAGCCGGAGCATCCACTCAGCCAGAGGCAGGCCACGACCAAACCAACGACCAAGCTCCACCACCACCACCTCCTCCAAGCATGGACATGGCTCAGCTTCTCCAAGCTTTCCGAGAGGAACGCCAAGACAACACTGCAGCCCTTCAGCTGATTGCTCAAGCTATCACCAACAACCGCCAGCCGGCGGGGAATGGCAATGGACGTTCCACGTTGGCAGAGTTCAAGAAGCATGCACCGCCAACCTTCATCGAGACTGCTGAACCCCTAGAAGCAGACGACTGGGTCCGTTCCATTGAGGAGATACTGGAACTAGTCGGATGCATCGAAGACCGCGAGAAGGTGGCTTATGCAGCCCACTGCCTCGGGGGGATTGCTAGAGCTTGGTGGGATGGATTCAAGGTCATGCACGCTGAACAAGACATCACTTGGGTTAACTTCAAGGTAGAATTCCGCAAGGCCCACATTCCTTCCGGAATCATGGCTATCAAGAAGCGCGAGTTCCGATCCCTGAAGCAAGGAAGTGGCACTGTCAAGGAGTACATGCAGAAGTTCAGTGTTCTGTCAAGGTATGCCCCTGAAGATGTCAGCACTGATGCTGCCAAAAGGGAGCGCTTCATGGAAGGCCTCAATCAGACTCTGCAATACTCGCTTGTTGTGTGCGATTGCCCATCCTTTCCTGACCTGGTGAACAAGGCACTCATGCTTGAAGACAAGCGGCGTGCTTTGGAAGACACTCGCAAGCGCAAGTTGGTCAGTAAGGGAAGTTCCAGCAACTAGAAGCCTCGTCCGTGGCAGTCAGCCCCGGCCAAGCCAACCTATCAGCAACCAGGAGCTCCTGCACCTCGTGCCAACCCTCAGCCTCAGCAGTATGCCAACCCCAGGCCAGCTTTCAACCCCAATACCAGTGGTGGCAACAAGATCAATCCAAACCAAGTCACTTGCTTTGGATGTGGTCAGCCCGGACACATCTCAAGGGTTTGCCCCAACAAGAAGCCTGATGCCCCGCGCCCCAATGCGCAGAACCAGGGACAAGGCCATGGAATGCCACCAAGGAACCCAGCTCCTCGCAATCCACCTAACCAAGGGAAAGGGCGTGTGAATCACGTCACTGCTGAAGAAGCCCAGGAAGACCCGGACGTCGTGCTGGGTACGTTCCTTGTCAACTCAGCACCTGCAACTGTCTTGTTTGATTCTGGAGCAACGCATTCATTTGTCACTCAAAGATTTGCATTAAAAAGTGGCATGACCCCTACACCCCTGAATAACCCTATGGTGGTACAAACCCCCGGAGCCGAGATGAGAGCAAAGATAGGCTGTAAAGGAGTCAGTATTACCATTAACGGTGTAGACTTCCTAGCAGACCTTATCGTCCTGAGATCGCAAGGCTTGGATGTGATCCTAGGCATGAATTGGCTCAGTAAGCACCAAGGATTGTTAGACTATGCCAACCGGACAGTCACTGTGACCAATGACCAAGGAGTCGAAGTCAAGTTTGCTTCCAACTCCTCTTCCACTCAAGCCGCTAAAGTCAACTGTCTGTCTGAAGTTGGGCTAGATCAAGTACCGGTTGTATGTGAGTATCCTGATGTCTTTCCGGATGAACTACCGGGAATGCCCCCTGACCGTGACATTGAGTTCATCATCGAGCTCGTGCCTGGAGCAGGACCCATCTATAAGAAGCCTTATAGAATGGGGACGGAAGAATTAGCCGAGTTAAAGAAGCAGTTGGAAGAGCAGCTAAGGAAGGGATTTATCCGCCCAAGTGCCTCCCCTTGGGGATCTCCCGTTCTTTTTGTGGCAAAGAGGGACGGTACCATCCGCTTATGCATTGACTATCGTTCCCTCAATGAAGTTACAATCAAGAACAAATATCCACTTCCCAAGATCGAAGATCTGTTTGATCAGCTCAGCGGAGCCAAGGTGTTCTCCAAGATCGACCTCAGATCTGGGTACTACCAGCTGAAGATCAGACCCCAAGATATTCCGAAGATGGCATTCGTAACCAGATATGGCCTGTACGAGTGCACGGTCATGTCCTTTGGGTTAACCAATGCCCCAGCCTACTTCATGTATCTCATGAATAAAGTCTTCATGGAATATTTGGACAAGTTCATTGTCGTCTTCATTGATGACATTCTTGTGTTCTCGAAGTCGGAGGAAGAACACGAGCAACATCTGAGGATGGTCCTAGACAAGCTTCGTGAGCACCAACTGTATGCTAAATTCAGCAAGTGTGAGTTCTGGCTGCATAAAGTCGGATTCCTAGGTCACATCTTGACCGAGGAATGACTATCTGTTGATCCTGCGAAGATCGAAGCTGCGACCCAATGGCAATCTCCAACGACCATCAAGGAAGTCAGAAGCTTCCTCGGACTAGCGGGCTATTACCGCAAGTTCGTGGAAGGATTCTCTAGCATTGCACGGACAATGAATCAGCTCCTCAAGAAGGACAAGAAGTTCGAGTGGACGCCAAAATGCGAAGAGAGCTTCCAAGAGCTCAAGAAGAGATTGACCACCGCTCCAGTCCTGGCAACACCTGATATTCACAAGGAATTTGTGATATATTGTGATGCCTCTCGAACCGGATTGGGAAGCGTTCTGATGCAAGAAGGCCGCGTCATAGCATACTTCTCCAGGCAGATACGACCCCATGAGGAGAACTATGCTACTCACGATCTTGAGTTAGCGGCAGTAGTTCATGCCTTGAAGACATGGCGGCATTACCTCCTCGAGAAACGGTGCGAGATCTACACAGACCATAAGAGTGTGAAGTACATTTTCACCCAAAAGGAATTGAACATGAGGCAGCGGAGATGGTTGGAACTTATCAAAGACTATGACCTTAGTGTTCAATATCACCCTGGGAAGGCTAACGTGGTGGCCGATGCCTTAAGCAGGAAGGCTTGCTCTTTGAATGCCGTTATTCAAGAAAGGCAGCCAGCCTTGTTTAAGGAAATCGAACAATTCAGTTTGGAATTGGTCACCCCTGGATTTCTGGATCATTTGGAAGTCAGACCAACCCTGGTGGACGACGTCAAGAAGGCTCAAGATGGACACGCAAGCATTGAAGGCATCAAGAGGAAGATGAAG
Organism: Secale cereale; assembly: GCA_902687465.1. Lineage (NCBI taxonomy): Eukaryota > Viridiplantae > Streptophyta > Magnoliopsida > Poales > Poaceae > Secale > Secale cereale. The sequence continues at coordinate 559,041,898 of LR738709.1, read as the reverse complement.
CTGGTCAAGGCCCCAGGATTCTCCGAAGACGAGCACGGGATTGTTTGGTACAAAGGCCGCATCTGCGTACCAAACAACACAGAGCTGAAGAACCTGATTCTGCAAGAAGCCCACGACACTCCGTATTCCATCCACCCCGGAGAAACCAAGATGTACCAAGACTTGAAGGCCCGATTCTGGTGGCACGGGATGAAAAGAGATATTGCAACCTATGTTGCAAAGTGTGATGTGTGCCAAAGGGTCAAGGCTGAATATCAGCGACCTGCTGGATTGCTTCAACCACTCAAAGTTCCTGAGTGGAAGTGGGACAAAGTTGGAATGGACTTCATCACTGGATTACCAAGGTCGGATAGAGGACATGACTCTATGTGGGTCATAGTCGATCATTTGACCAAGGTGGCCCATTTCATTCCTGTCAAGACTACCTACTCAGGCAACCAGCTGGCAACTCTCTACATCAACCGAATCGTAAGTCTTCACAGCGTTCCCAAGGAGATTGTGTCAGATCGAGGCACCCAGTTCACCTCGAGGTTCTGGGGTAGATTCCAAGAAGCCTTGGGAACCAAGTTATCTTTCAGCACCGCTTTCCACCCACAGACCGGAGGTCAGACAGAGCGAGTCAATCAGATTCTCGAAGATATGCTCCGAGCCTGTGTCCTGGCGTATGGAGCCCAATATGAAGATTGTCTCCCTTTTGCCGAGTTCTCCTACAACAACAGTTACCAGTCAAGCCTTCAGATGGCACCATTTGAGGTGTTGTACGGACGCAAATGCCGCACACCCCTCAACTGGTCAGAGACTGGAGAAGGACTAGTCTTTGGACCGGATATTCTTCGCGAAGCTGAAGAGCAAGTCCAACTAGTCAGAGAGCGATTAAAGGCAGCCAAGTCAAGGCAGAAGAGTTATGTTGACACTCGACGCCGAGACATGAGTTTCCGTGTCGGAGAACATGTGTACCTGCGGGTAACTCCTCTAAAGGGAACCAAGCGTTTCCACGTTAAGGGGAAGCTTGCGCCAAGGTTCATTGGCCCTTTCAAGATCACCGACCGACGAGGAGAAGTGGCTTATCAGTTGGAACTACCACCTGAGCTATCCGATGTGCACAATGTATTCCATGTGTCACAACTCCGGAAATGTCTCCAAGTTCCAGACAAGCCTAATCTCTACAAGGATGTGGATCACCAAGCCATTGATCTGCAGCCTGATTTGACCTACCGAGAGAAGCCCATCCGCATTCTGGACGAAGCAGAACGACGTACACGAAGCCGTACCATCAAGTACTTCAAGGTCCAGTGGAGCAACCACACCGAAGCAGAAGCAACCTGGGAACGAGAAGACTATCTTAGATCCGAGTTTCCCGATCTCTTTTAAGACCTAGTTTAGGAATCTCGGGGACGAGATTCTTGTAAGGGGGGTAGGTCTGTCACACCCTGCATTTTGTAACATGATATTTGTATCTTTGAAGCATGAAAATTTGGACCAACAAATTTTTTTGGCATCATTTGGCTTTTATTTAAAGTTGAGTTTTCTTCATGTGCTTTTTCTTGTGCTCATTAAAGTCAACTATGACCTCTTATAGAATTCATCTCCATACCCAAAACTTCTGCCCAATGATCATGCCAAGTGTTATATAACAGTATAGAATTTTCTTACAAAATTAATTTGGCCAAAATGTATTTTATAAATTTAGTTTTCCAAAAAACCCTGAATTGAGATTTGCACTGCAAGTACTTGATTTAGGGTGAGAAAATTATTTCAAAAGGTTTATTTGAGACCTAGTAGTCATAGAACTCCCAGAAACCACAAAAGTATAATTTTAAAATTAATTTTCCTATTTTATTTAAAAGCTTTTTCTTAAGGCCAGAAATGGTCTTTAATAGGGGAAAATTATTTAACTGTTTCAAAAATATTTGCCAAAATTCAGAGAGACTCAGAGGACATATATTGTCCATATATATGAGTTTCAGCACTTGGTCATGTTCAAAATAATGGGCTAAACCCTCTAAAACCCCTTTCTGGATATTTCAAGCTTTTGAAATATTTACAAAGGAATTTTTCTCCAAAAATTCCAGGGAAATTCTATCATGTCATATATGACATATTTGATGATCTTGCCAAGTCCCATGCCTTGGGAAGCAATAAAACATCCTCAAACCCCTTCATAACCATTCTATCCATATTTGAAGTTTGAGCAACTCTACATTGCCAAACTTGTCCAAATGCTCTCAAATTTGGTGCACATGCTAGAATGGCCTAATAAGGCATTTAGACCAAATGGCACAAGATTAGGAATAGAGCAACTTGATCAGATCACCTCAAAACCCTTTCTGTTCAAATGCAAATTTGAACAACTTTACATTACCAACTTTTTACCTGGAGCTTCAAACTTTGTGGGCATGATCAATACCCCAAATGATGATGCTACACCAAGTGGTGCATCAAGGGGAGATGATTAGCTTGACTCAATCAAGATGAAGCTGTTTCTGTTGATTTCTAGGGTTCACCAAAGTTACATTGGCTAGTTACTTCAAATAAGCCCAAATTTGGTGCAGCACCCTATTTTCACATGTTATTCAATCCTGTTAAGTGCCATGTCAAGTGGAGGTCATTTGCTTGACTAAACACTGATCAAACACCTTCTGGCTTTTTACTAAAACCTCCATCTTGATCACTTTTACTCATCTCCGTGGCCTCAACTTGTTACCACATGTTCATTCAGTTACTGGCTACCCCCAGTAACTTCCCCAGCACCCCAGCTCCATGATTGAGGGGTAAGAACCCTAGTTTACCCTGCTGGACAGCCAATTTTCACCAAGTCACCAGCATCCTCCCTCTCTCTCAGCATCTCCAGGGCATCCAAGGCCGCAGGCCATTTCTTTACTCCTCCCCTGACCTTCTAGACACTCTTGGGCACGTTGGTTTTGACCAAAGCGGCGGGGGCACGAAGGTGCCAGCCATTCGGGCGCTCTGGAGCACGCAACAGTGCGGCCACGCACTGTAGCTCCAGCCAATCGCCGGCCCCCGACAGCCTAGGGCCACTCCCTCACGCCAGTCGATGCCCCTCGACGTCCGCAACCACCCCGGCGCTGTCCCCCCTCCTCCTGCGCCCTCCAGTGATCATCGTCGCATGCGCACCGGCCGCCCGCAACGGCCACTCTTCTGCCTCGCACGCGCGCGCGGTCTAGAAGCTCCCCCGCTCCTCCTCTCACCTCAGCTGGACGTGGAGCTCGTCCAGCAACTCCGTGGACTCATTTCCCTCGCCCCCTGTGCGCTGTAGCTTCGAACCGGAGCTCGCCGGCGCACTGGACCACGGACCTCCGCCGTCCCCCTATAAATAGGACCCCCCCGGGCCTCTCCAGCAGCATCAGCAGCTCCACCACACCTCACTGAGCCCTCCAACACCACCCGTTCCTCCCCAGGAAGTCCTAGTGCTCGGGATCGACCGGAGCTCCGCCGCTTTGGGCTGCCGGTGATCTCGCAGTACGGGCCTCCCCTGCCCTTCTTTTTGACCAATCTAGAACCACCGTGCAACACTGACTCTTTCCCCCCTGTTTCCCCTCTCTGTGGCAGTTGGAAACGGCCGGAGCGACGACCTCCCGTAGCTCCTCCGCCATCCCACCTCGCCGCCGGCGAACCCGACCTCCCCGGCGTACCGCACTACCACCACTGCAACCGCCACTCGACGCTGGACCCATCCTTGCCCTCCGTTGCCGTCGCCGTGGCCGGAAACCTCGCCGGTGAGCTCGCCGTCGCCGTGGCCGCAAGGTTGGAGATGACAGGCGGACCCCACCTGTCATCCCCACACCTCTCTCCCCCTCCTCTCAGTCACTGACCGCCGGGCCCCGCCCGTCAGGTTCAAAAACCTGACGTGCGCGTGCAGGCACCCGTGCGGCTGGGCTGGTCCGCCCTAGGCCGTGCACTGTGGCCCCTCTGGCCCAGTTGCACAGGGCGTTTTTCTCTTTTTCTTTTCTGTAATTGTTTTAAACATTTTTATAGAAAAGAATAATGGTCCAAATAAAATAATTCCAACTCCTAAATTCTTGCAATATTCCAACCTATTTAATGGTACCACTTTCACTTCCATCTATGGAACTTTTCTGTTCTGTTCAAATTTAAATTCAAATTTGGGCAGTAAAACTCCTGTTCAAAAATCAATATATTCCATTCTGTTACTCCAAAACTCCAACTAAGAATTTTCCCCATCTTAGAAATCCCTCTAGTATTTTATAAAAATGAGTTGACATTTTTCTGAGCACTTTGTTTTTTCTGTTTTATTTGTGGTCTTATTTTCCCGTGGTTATTATGTGACGTATAGATCCCGTATTTGACGAAGTTGCTGTGGAAGGAGAAGGAGAAGGATTTGAAGACTTTGAAGACCAAGCCAATCCAAGCAAGCAGCCCTTTGACCATGATACACTCGTTCTTCGGAACCCGTTTGTTTCCGATGCATGATGTTAGGGTTACGGTGGTGACCTAGTTGAACCCACCACATGATGCATGCTTTATTCTTGATCTTGCTATGTGCTAGATGTCATGCAAATAGCTAGTAGTGATACTTAGTGATGCATGTGGGACATGAACCTTCGTGGTTGAAGTCTTTGCATAAAAACCCCGTCGGGTGCCATTCATGCCCGAGGAAGATGATCAGTTGGGTGACCACTTGATGACGAAGTGGTGTATCGAGACAAGAGTGTGTGTCTTTCAAACGGATTGGTTTAAGTTGCGACCGTTATTCCAACCATACATGTGCAACCACACTACCCCTTATGGGACGGGGAGATGATGAGTTGGGTGACCACTTGATGACGAAGTGGTGTACCGAGACAAGAGTGTGTGTCTTTCAAACGGATTGGTTTAAGTTGTGACCGTTATTCCAACCATACATGTGCAACCACACTACCCCTTATGGGACGGGGCTTTATTGATTACTTAGGTCGATACTAGCATGGTGCCCGCATTACTAGTGACGGGAAGACTTGAGGTCTTTCCCGGGACAGGGTCGTGCTTGGATAGACGGCCATGACTGTTTTTACAGGGCACCGGACACACCGTTGGTCCCTTCGGGTACGCGTGACACTGAAAATTAGGGCAAGTGTCGTGATCTATTGTTTGTACCCGAGGGCCATGTACCAACGAGTGGACTCTATGTTAGTGTCGTCTAAGGAAAGGTAATGACCGGGTGCTTACCCCGGGTACTTGAGGTATCGCGGGTCGTGGATGACACGGAAGTTCCCCGGATCTTGTGGGTAAAGTGCACAACCTCTGCAGAGTGTCAAACTATTCGAATAGCCGTGTCCACGGTCATGGACAGTTGGGTAACCTCTCTTGGGCTACGTCCAATGTTTGTGAAACCATGCGTGTGTATGTGAGTCAAGGTGGTGACTTGACTCGATGAGTTGAATCTTATTCATGTTGATATCGGTAACCTGCCTTTGAGGTTACGCGAGTTCATTAATGCATAAACTTGATGGTAGAATATTCATTCTAGCTCTTGCTAGATTACTCATTATTGTTCAATTGCATGGTTACTTTGAACCATATCATGGGTTGTTTGCGAGTACATTCAAAGTACTCATTGGCTTGCCACTGGTTATTTAATTGGCCAGGCATGGAAGAACATGAATATGAGGAAGAGTTTTTTGGAGACGAACATGCGAACTAGGACGCTATCCCAGTCAGAATGCCTGTAGGGTTAAGGCAGATGGCATGGGTTCTACCCGTTATCGAATACTTCCGCTATTTGAGTTATTTCCTATTCATCCCGTGAGGCTCTATCTATGTAAGACTTAGCCGTAATGGCCTTAATTCGTGTAAGACTATTTGTATGGATGTAAGACTCTTGTTATTTCAGCTTCTGTGTGTTCAGTGAGCATTGATCTCTAGGATCACTGTACACGTGCATTCGGTGATCTCGACTTCTAAGTCGGGGTCCCCACAAGAAATGAAGACAAACACAGAGTACAGAAAGCGTAATCACAAGATAACACAGGATGAAGACAAAACAGACTGAAGAAACTGAACTGACTAAATTGAGAAAGCCTTCAGTCAAAGTCTTCAAACAGATATGAACAAACACACAACACAGATATGAGGAAATGAAAGAGTTGATGAAATAGAACCAGTAAGCTTGGTGAAGACAATGATTTGTTAGACCAGTTCCAACTGTTGTCTCAGTTGTACATCTGGTTAGGGCGGCTTGGTATTTAAACCCGAGGACACACAGTCCCGGACACCCAGTCCTGGACACATAGTCCAAGACACCAAGTCCTCACCGTATTCCCCTTGAGCTAAGGTCACACAGACCTCGCCCAATCACTCGTCGTAAGTCTTCAGGTGACTTCCGAACCTGCACAGACTCGGTCACTCGGCGAACCACAATTCCTCTTGGATGCTCTAGACCATGACGCCTAACCGTCTGGAAGAAGCACAGTCTTCAAAGGTAACAAGCGTCGGATCCACTCAGGATCAATCTCTTCAGTGATGCTCAATCACTTTTGGGTTTGTAGGTGTTTGGGTTTGGTTTTGGGTTTTTCCTCATTTGATGATTTTCGCTCAAAGTCCTCGGAGGATGGGTTGCTCTTATGACAAAGTTTCTCTCGAAGCAGCCAACCAGCTAGTGGTTGTAGGGGGCGGCTATTTATAGCCTAGGGAGCAGCCTGACATGATAAGACATAAATGCCCTTTAATGATACGACCATTAGGTAGGTAGATATTTTGGGACAGCTGGCACGTAGCACAACAACGGTCGGAAATTTGAGTATCAAACTCCTCAGGCTATCATGTTCCTCACTGTGTAGGAAATACGCACTGGTAAATTCCTAACTCCTCAGTCAGAACAAATTCCTCAGAGACCAAAAGAACTTCATCTCTCTCACTGAAGAATATGACTGAACTGTATGAGATTTCCAATGGCTTCACTCGAAGGGATTGGTAGGTGTAGGATTTTGAGTTGAGCATCACATGGAAATTTTTCCTTAGTATTTCCTCGACCCCCTTTAATAGTACGGTGTTTCCTATGACTCGGGTAAGAGAAAAAGAAACTACAAAAACAAAAGTCTTCACGCTTCATGTTCCTCAAATGAATACCAAGTCTTCAAGGTCACACCAATTTCTTCACTTTCAAAGTCTTCAGAAATCCAAAGTCTTCAGTCGAAGAACTTCACTTTTAGGGGTCGACTTTCTCTATAAATATCAAACTCCTCATAGACTTATAGACCTGTGTACACTCATAAACACATTAGCCCCTTAACATATAAGTCTTCAATACACCAAAATCACTAAGGGGCACTAGATGCACTTACAATCTCCCCTTTTTTGGTGATTGATGACAATATAGGTTAAGTTTTCAACGGGGATAAACATATGAAGTGTAAATACTGATATTGAGGAATTTGATTGCAAGATATAGAAGAAATCCCCCTGAAGATGTGCATAGTGAGGAATTTGCTTTTATAGCAATGCACACTTGAAGAGTAGAATCATGGAGATGTCCCCCTATATCTTGTAATTCATACATGCACTTGACATATAATATGAAGAATTTGAAATGCATGATGAAATATTGTGACTGATGTAATTCAACATGTGTGCATAAACATTAATGAGGAATAAGCATGCAGAAAGACCACAGCAAAAGTATCAGGTCACCATAGAGTTTAAGTTTACAACTCGATCCACAAAGTCATCAGAAGAACGAGAGTTGTAACTTAGCAAAAAAACGCCCATATATATAGACCCGCTTGAAGACTAACTCAAATTTCTCCACCTTTGTCATCGAATGACCAAAAGGATCGAAACTGAGGACTAACGCCCCTGAAGAATCTCAAGATGATGAAGGAGCACCAGCGTTGTTGGGGTCGATTGTTGATGTAGGGCCTGCCGAAGTGTCGTCCAGGTCTTCATACTCGTCGGTTTCGCGTGATGATGAATAGGAGCTGGCCACCAAGGGAGGAACCTTGACCTTCTTGTATTTCTTCAGAGGAGGAGCAGACCAGTCAAAGTCATCCTTGAGACCCATTTTCTTCACATCGTCTTCGCCATACAGATGAGACAGAACAACCCAGGTGCGGTTGAGGGTTTCATGAAGGTAGTAATGGTGTTTCTTCACTGCATTTTGTGTAGAGGTCATGTTGTGAAGAATTGAACCAAACTGACGCTTGACCCATTTGTGGTTGCGATCAACCTTCTGATGAAGACTGAGGAGAAGCTCAGGATCAGTCATCACCCTGGGAGCTGTGCTTGAGGATTTGTCTTGGGAGCGTTGGTGGCAGAGTCATGAGTGGCAGAGTCATCATTGGTGGAGTAAGATGCAGCTTTGCGAAACCGTCCATCTAATGGAGGAATGCCTTCATCAAAAACAGGAGTGGCCTTGCCCTTGTCGTCAGCTGAGGAAAATGTTCGTCTGAGGACTTCAATTGGGGGCAAGTAGCTGCAATGATTCAGTGTGTCAACTTTGTAATTCACTGAAGACCTTATCCTGATGAATCTCATAATCCATGGATCATAAGGCTTCAGGTTGAAAGGGACAATGCAACATTTGCTATAGTCCTCATGAAGAAATCATGGAAGTTGACGGGAATGCCGTGGATGATGTTGAACAGCAGATTCTTCATGATGCCAACGACTTCTTCATCATTTGAGTCGTGGCCCTTGATTGGACTCAATGTCTTCGTCATAATGCGATAGACAGTCCGTGGCAGAAACAACAATTCCTTCACGAGGAATTTGGTCCGTGAGGCTTGACCAGGCTTCAAAGGCTTCATAATCACTTGCATGTAGTGACCAGTGAGTTCAGTTTCTTCATACAGCAATGTGCTGCTTCAGTGGGAGGACTGAGAGGCAGAGCTTGAAGTAATTCAGAGGCTGGTGCTTTGAAGTGAGTGTTTTCGGTCATCCAGTCCAGCACCCATGAATTCACGTCTTCAGAATTGCCTGTGACGTGCAGTGTTGCATAGAATTGAAGGATCAGTTCTCCATTCCAATCGCATATGTCAATGCAGAAACCCAACAGTCCAGCGTCGTGAAGAACACTGAGGACTGACGAAGCACGTCAGTGATTCCATATCCACGTGAGGAATATGCTGATAATCAAAGACTTTGTCTTTATTGTATAGCACTGAGGAATAGAAATTTGTCTGACTGACAGTCCAGAAATGCCTCTTCCTTATGCGAGTAGAGTCATAAGGATTGAAGTCAGTGAAGAACATATGCTCACCGAAGAAATCAGCCTTCCAGAAAGTTTGCTTTCTTGAGAAAGGATCCTTCGGCGAGGGGTGAGGAGTGTCAGTCAATTGCATCACAACCTCTGGAATCGCAATATCAGGTTCTTCGGTCTGAGGAATTTATGGTTCCTCTTGAGTAGCAGTCTTCACAGATTCAACAGTAGCAGCAGTTTCTTCAGCACTAGTGGCTGGAATGTCTTCATGAACAGATTCAGGGGGATGCGTTTCTTCAGAGCCCACTGGAACAGTTTGTGCTGGTGAATGAGGAATTTGTTGCAGCAGCGTGAACAGAGGAGAGTTGGGATGCTGACTATCCCAAAATTCATCGTTCATCAAAGGAGTGGCACTCCCAATGTCTACGTCCGAGTCGTGTTCTTCAAATTCCTCAACGCCGGCCTCTTCAGCAGTAAACTGAGGCATATGCGAGGAGATGATTGGGGTTGAAGGGATTGCATCCACTTCAATTTCTTCGTCCGTCTGCTCTGAGGAAACAACAGAGGGAATATCTTCATCTGATTCACTAGGAATCACATACTCTTAATCAAATGGAATAAGTTCCTTTGATGGCATGGAGGAAATTGGAACGGCATGAATTGAATTTTCAGCTGAGCTTGTCAAAGGCTTCATCTTCTTCGGACTGAAGAATCTGATGAAGCTGATGCCTTCCTTTTCTTCACAGCTGCATGCTCTGCAACCTTTGTCTTCTTCACATCTGATGCAGATGGAAGGGTTGGAGTTGGTGTAGGCGCACGAGGAGCATAGGAATCTGGTTGTTTTTCTTCAGGCACAACTGATGCAGTTGCCCTGACTTCTTCATGTTCTTCAGGCACAGCCTTTGCAGCTTCAGCTGGCCTGACATTTTCTTCAGGCGCAACACTAGAGGTTGCCCTGGCAATTTCTTCAGCAGCTGGGGTGCAGTCATCAGCCCTGGTATTTTCTTCAGCAGCCTGATGTTCTTCAGCGGTGCTGGCATGTCCTTCAGCAGACTGAGCAGATGCTTCAGCCTGAGGAATTTCAATGTGCGTTTGTCGAGCAACAGTTGAAGAAAAACCTTTAGTCAAATTCACAAATCTGACTTTGGCGCCCATCCAGTCTGCGCGATATGCATCAAATTCATCACTGAGGGTTTTGATTTCGCCCTGTAGCCTGATAAGTTCTTCAGTTGTCATGTTGACAGCATTTTTCTTCAGGAAGCGCTCCTTCTTGTACTGCGCTTTCTTCGTCTGCCTAGCCCTTTCAAATTCCATTTTTCTTCTCCTATGAAGGCGGTCAGCATATGACTTTGTCCAGGTGTCAAGTTGAAGTCAGGCATAGGAGTGTTGGGGTCTTGATGCCAGAGATCAATGAAATCAAGGATCACATTTGGATCCAAAAGCAGTGGCACTTCGCTTCCTTTGGCTCTAGCGGCCCTTTCTTGCCTGTCTCTGATGATTTGAACAAGTTCATCATCATCAGCTTCGTCATCAGACGGCACTTGGAAAGCAACTTGTTTCTTGTGAGGATATGGGCGAGAGCCATGTCCAGCAGTGGTCTTTTTCTTCACTAGCGAGGGACCAGCTGAGGAACTTGGTATCGCTGAGGAACTAGGAGCCACTGAGGAACTTGCAAAGGCTCCTGGGGCAATGGATATGCCCACAGTCCTTTGACATGTGGCAAGATGCACTGCAGCAGATGATTTTGCTATAGCATCTGAAGACTTTGGCGGAGGAGCTGAGGACTTTGGTGGAGCAGGAGCAGTCTGAGGAATTTGTCGTGAGGGCTTTGAAGAATCTGGCCGTGAGGGCATTGATGAAGAAGCACTTGGCTTGTGAGCAGGCTTCTTTGCCATGGCCTTCTTAGGCTTGGAGGCCGACGCCTCAGCAGTGGCAGCAACAGCATCATATCTTCATTGAATTTCCTCACTGCTTCTTTAGCTTGTTTGGCCAACTTGGCCTGGCGCTTGGCCCATTCTTCAGGATAATCCTCACCACGCTTGAGGCTAGTGGGTTCAGCAACTTGGCCATGTGCCAATGGAGGTCTTGGGCAGGGAGGATTGAGTGCGAATTTCTTCATGTATTTGGGAGTCACATATCTGTACTCCCTCCACTCTCTTTCCCATCTCCGGTCTATTCTTTGTATGCGCACTTTTCGATTTGCCGCATCAGGAGTGCAATAGTCAGCATATATGTCTTCATGTATCTCGAAAGCAGTATTGACCTCAGGCCTCTTTCCTCCCTTCTGTGGCTTCTTTCCATTAGCCATTTTCTTCAGACGAGGAATTTGAACAATTGAATTCTCTGAAGAAGTATGCAACTTTTCTTCGAGGAACACTGCAAATGAGTTAAGTTGATGAGAACCTAGTGATTCAGCAACGGACATAAGTACCTGTGAATAGAGTATAGTTGCGAGGAATTTGGAGAGGTCATATGCATTCTCAGAAGGTTTTGTGAAAAGAACAAGTTTGAGGAATTTGACCAGATGAATCTTGAAGAATTTGACTAAGCGTTCTTTGTCTTAGGTTCCAGAGTTGTATAGATTGAAAGTCCACAAAATTGAGGAATCTTGAAGAAAAACGTAGCTTAGATAAATCGAATCAAGAACAGATGACATGTGAGGTGTTTAGTGTGTGAAGATTTGAAGAAGAAAACACCTTTTGAGAATTTTGAAGAAAACAAACGAATCAAGGAGGGCAGTAAAGGTAACTTTTATTTACCCTGGATGAAGAACACGACGAACTGTGAGATGGAGAAGTGAAGTTCATCTATGCAGATCTTCCACGCCCAAACGTGGCTGAGGAAGACAGCTACGGTGGCGGCGGAGTGGAGAAATCCGCGGCCGGCGCGAGTATGACGGCGACGATGAAGTAGCGGCGGCGCTAGGGTTGGAGAAGCTCGAGCGGGAGAGTGAGAACGAGCGGTGTAAAAAGTGAAGTGAGGGAAGGGGAGGGGTATTTATAGCGGAGATGAATAACCGTTCGCCCGAAGAATTTGGACGAACGTGCCCCTGACCCTTCTCATTCGCACGACATGTGTCATCCACGTACTGTGTAGTGGAGATCGTGGGTGAATAGATAAGTATTATCGTGGGATGCGGATCGATTCGAGCGGCAAAACCGAAATTTTTGGAAAGGATAAGTTTTAACGTTGCGTTCGCGATTTCTTCGGCTGACAAGGACACAGTGAAGATTTTGAACAAGTTTCAAATAGAACGCATATGAAGAATTTGTGAATAGAATGGGTTGAGTTTAGCATAGAGGGGGAAGGGTCCGATCACATTCACTTAGCAAAAAAAGCAACTTGAAGAAATAGCAATAAGTGAATGCTATAGAGGACATAAACTCATATATATATATATATATATATATATATATATATATATATATATATATATATATATATATATATATATAGCCAATGAAGAAAAAGAGACGGAAAAAGTGAAGACAATGCAAAGTTGAAGAATATGAACAAGTGAGGAATTTAAAAAAAAACTCAAACTGAAGATTTTCATCTTTTGTGGTGGCGTGACCCACCGTATTGTCGTAGGGTTCTGAGAATCAAATTCTTCATTAATTTCTTCACATTTAGAGCGTTATTCTTCATTGATTGAAGAAAAAACAATTTCTTCATGTGTTGCACATCTAAGTCATCAATTTTGCATAAGTATTAGGATGAGTGTCCAATTCAAAGAACATTCGAAGATTCTAAGATATTTAGCCCACACCGCAACTTGCTAAATCTCTTCTCATCCAAGGGATTTGTGAAGATATCGGCTAGCTGTTCTTCAGTCTTCACATGCTCAATAGAAATGTCGCCCTTCAACACATGATCACGAAGAAAATGATGACGAATCTGAATGTGCTTTGTCTTCGAGTGCTAATCTGGGTTGTGAGCAATCTTGATGGCACTCTCATTGTCACAGAAGAGAGGCACATTCTTCACGTTGACGCTATAGTCCATGAGCGTTTGCTTCATCCATAACAATTGAGCACAGCAAGAGCCAGTAGCAATATACTCATCTTCGGCAGTAGACAGTGATACGCAGTTCTGTTTCTTCGAGGACCAACAGACCAATGATCTTCCGAGGAAATGACATGTACCAGATGTTGTTTTGCGGTCCACACGATCACCAACATAGTCAGAGTCTGAATATCCAATGAGATCAAAAGCCGAGCCCTTGGGGTACCATAATCCAAGTGTTGGTGTGTGAGCTAGATATCGAAGAATATGTTTCACAGCCTTATGGTGTGATTCCTGCGGTGTAGCTTGAAATCGGGCACACATGAAAACACTAAGCATTATATCCGGCCTAGATGAACATAGGTACAATAAAGAACCAATCATGTAGCGGTATACCTTATGATCGAAGTCAATACCATTTTCATCAGTGCACAGGTGGCCATTTGTGGGCATAGGAATTTTGACGCCTTTGCAATCGTGCATGCCGAATTTCCTCAGTACATCCTTGAGGTATTTCTCGTGAGATATGAATATGCCATTGCGTTGTTGACGAATTTGAAGACCTAAGAATAATTTCAACTCTCCCATCATAGACATTTGATATTCTTCACTCATCATATAGGCAAATTCATCACTATAACGTTGGTCAGTACAGCCAAAGATAATATCATCAACATATATTTGGCACGTAAATAATTCACCATCATAATATTTAGTGAAAAGAGTAGGATCGAGTGAACCAGGTTTGAAGCCTTTCTTCTTAGGAATTCCTTCAAAGTATCATACCAAGCCCAAGGGGCCTGCTTGAGGCCATAGAGGGCCTTATTGAGTTTGAAGACTTTGTCTGGATTCTTTGGATCTTCAAAACCTGGGGGTTGAGCAACATATACTTCTTCCTCAAGCTTACCATTGAGGAATGCACTTTTCACATCCATTTGATATAGAATGATATCATGATGGTTAGCATAAGCAAGTAATATGCGAATAGCCTCAAGTCTAGCAACAGGTGCAAAAGTTTCATCGAAATCAATTCCTTCAACCTGTGTGTAGCCTTGAGCTACAAGCCGTGCCCTATTCCTTTCCACAAGGCCACTTTCATCTTGCTTGTTGTGGTAGATCCACTTTGTGCCAATAATATTATGATTGCGAGGATCTGGATGTTTGACCAGTTCCCAGATGTTGTTGAGCTCGAACTGATGTCATTCTTCTTGCATAGCTTGAATCCACTCAGGCTCCAGAAATGCTTCATCTACCTTAGTGGGCTCTGTGATAGAGACAAAAACAAAGTGCCCACAAAAGTTAGATAAATGTGAAGCTTTTGAGCGTGTGAGAGGACCTGGTATATTGATGTTGCTGATGATTTTCTCAATCTGCACTTCTTTCGCAACGCGAGGATGAGCTGGTTGTCGTCGTGGAATTTGATCAGCATTTCCTTCAGCATTTTCCTTAGGTGCATTAGTTCGACGTTCTTCAGGTTCTGGAATGAATTCTTCAGTAGATTCTTCGTTAGGAATGATATCCACAGTAGCTTTGAATTTGATAGTTTCCTCAGGTGCTGGTTCATCTATCACAGTAGGTAGGTGCTCTCTATGCAACCGTTAGTTTCATGGAACCACACATCTAGAGTTTCAACAACCTTGTGAAGAACATTGTTGAAGACTCTGTAGGTGTGCGAGTCCTTCCCATAACCAAGCTTAAACCCTTCATGTGCTTTTGGTGCAAATTTTGAGTTGTGATGAGGATCTCTAATCCAACATTTAACACCGAAGACTTTGAAATAACTCACATTGGGTTTCTTGTCAGTGAGGAGTTCATGGGCAGTCTTCTTGAAGAATTTTTGAAGATATACTCTGTTGATGATGTGGCACGCAGTATCAATTGCATCAATCTAGAAACGACGAGGCGTTTTGTATTCATCAGGCATAGTGCGAGCCATCTAAGTAAGAGTCCTGTTCTTGCGCTCCACGACGCCATTCTGCTGAGGAGTATAAGGAGCAGATATCTCATGAGTAATACCAAGTTTATCAAGATAGTCATCGACACCAGAGTTCTTGAACTCAGTTCCATTGTCACTTCTGATAGGCTTGATCTTCACACCAAAGTTGGTTGAAACCCTTGAGGAAAATCGTTTGAAGACTTTCTGCACTTCATGTTTGTAAGTAACAATGTGCACCCATGTGTATCGAGAGTAATCATCAACAATAACAAAGCCATATTCAGAAGCATCATTTGAAACTGACTAAACATTGTGTCCGGCACTCTTCTAGCTCCGTGGATAAGGAGTTATTCTTTTCTTGAAGCAGCTACAACAACACAACAATCCTCAAATCAGTTGTACCAACTGCTTTAAGTCTCGGGGGCTGCTGCATGGGAACATCAAAATGTACACTTACCCGCATATCTTTTGAAAGCCGATGAGTGGCTCCAGCGAGCCCGTCTTGAGCGGCTCGGATATAGGCATCTGCAGAGCTGAGCGCATTAAACGCCTCCTCAGAAAAGGCTGGGTCACGTATGGCTGCTTTTCATCGCCGGTGAACCATCGCAACCTCCACTTCAGAATTAGTAACGGACATTCCATCTGAGTCCTCCTAGAGGGGACAATCCGGCACTGGATCCACATTAACCCTTGATGGGCCGAATGCCAGATTGGCTGGAGCTTGGCCTGCATGATTTCCGGAAACAGTTTGGTGTGTATTCCTCCTAAAAGGAAAAACAATGTGGAAAGTTATAATACTGACTTCACCACCCAGCGTGTGTCAAAACAAACATACCTCTTTGAAGGTTCACTGGTGTTTGACGTACTCTTTCGCTTCGAGGCCTCACCCGGTGCAGGCATCACCCTCTGGGATGACGGTCTTCGCACAGTTCGGCGTGAGGAGCGTCGTCCCTGTTTAGTATGATAAAATATGGTGGGTAAGGCGCACTCGGAATCTTCTCTTTGATGAGATATGTCCTAGGTATTTACGTGGGAAGAAGGAATGAGGCATGGGTAATTAGATACAATAGCCAACAGGGTGCCCTCACGATAGGCTTGACAGAAGACTCCCTCTTCTAGCTCTACGCCTATGTCCGGATCTACATCATATCTCGGGCCCCCGTTTTGGAATCGGCCCTCTGGCTGTGGGGCGGGACTATTAATCCCCTCGATCACCTTCCTCCACTCCTATTGGGAAAAACCGAATTTAGTTCGGTCAAAAATCATAACAAAGAAGAATGGGCAAATATAGCGGTCACGAGAGAGACTTACCTAGTCAAGAGGATTGTACATAGAAAAACCCTCCCGGCACGTCAAACGAATGAAGTCTTGCTTCTCTCCCTTATAAAGACTTTCCAGAATGACGGCTAGAGCGGCAGGGTCATTCGGACCCGGGCGTAAGCAGCGCGAGGCATCATTTAGGCCATTATAATGCCACATTGGAAATCCTCTTGCTTGAAGCGGCTGCACGCATCGCTTTATTGAAATAGCCATCACTTCAATTATAGACAGCCCCGAACTAGCGAGTAGTTTGATCTTGCGGCCAGTCTTCTAACCTCCGCTCTCTCTTCTTCTGAGGGACTGCGGGGACACCAGTTGAAAAGCTTCTTTGGCAGAACCCTGGAATATTTTGGGAGGCCTTGCCGAACTGGATCCGGTAGGGCAACGTCCTCAATATAAAACCACTCCGAAGGCCACTCTTCGGATGCCTTCTTTGGAGTACCGGGCAGATATCTTGTCCCTGCTATGTGCCATACTTCAACGCCCCAATTTCAAATATGGATCCCTTTTCCGACCGAGGGACAAGGTAGAAGAACTTTCACCACAGCTCAAAGTGAGGCTCGCAGCCCAAGAACAGTTCGCATAAAAGCGACAAAACCCACAATATGCAGGATAGACCCCGGCGTAAGATCGTGCAATTGAAGACCATAGAACTCCAGGAGTCCCCTAAGGAAGGAGTGGAAGGGGAAACCTATGCCTCTTAAAAGGAAAGGGACAAAACATACCCGCTCTCCATCGGAGGGGTTGGGAAATCTCTCCATGAGGGCTTGATTGTCAATAGAAGTTAGTCCGGCCCGGACGGGGACTAGATCCTCTAGAGGAAGATATCCCTACGCTTGAATTGTCCTCAGACATGCATGGGATACGGAACATCTTTGACAATCTCCTGCACGAGGGCCATGAGGGCGCAAGGAAGAGCTTGGGGCACTCACCATGTTTGAAGATTTTTTGCAGGCACTAGGGTTTCTTGTCCCTAGCCTCCTGTTACCCTTGATCCTCTAAACGCATAGCTTGGCCCCCCTACCCGAGATCTGCCAGTTTTGACACCAATAGCGAGCACTCCAGGACTCGCTCCGTGCCTCCTTGGCATCATTGAGAGCCTTGGTAAGCTCGGATCATTTGTCCGAAGTCTTTTTCTCCAACACCTCACATTTGAGAATGGCGTCCTTGAGCTCCTGCTCGACTTCGGCCACCCGAGCTTCATGTTGGCGGCGGGTAGCTTGCTCGGCCTCTAATTCGGCAGCCGCTTTGTCAGTATCTGCCTTGTTCACCTCAGCCTCCTTCTTGGCCTGAGCAAGGGCGCCCTTGAGGGTCTTGACCTCAGCTGCGCCAACTGTGACCATAATCGCACCAAATAATGAGTTAAAACTCTCAATAAATATATCATCTTTTTGACATGAAGATTCTCTAAGTCCGCACACCTTGCGTTTCATCGAACCGCTTGTTGATGCGGTCGAGTTCCTTGTCAACTTCTTGAAGCTTTCGATTGAGCTCGGAAACCTCTGCGACCTGGGCGGATGCCGACAACAGGGAAGCATGTTCAAATAAATGGCACAATATGTTATATTCCCGGATTCTATACAGATCCTCTGTCCGATTCTTTTCAGAATCAAATCGAGCATCAGGGGCTAGCGTCTGTACACAAATTTTATACCCTATACAAATGAAATAGAAAGAT
Source organism: Secale cereale (assembly GCA_902687465.1). Taxonomy (NCBI): domain Eukaryota; kingdom Viridiplantae; phylum Streptophyta; class Magnoliopsida; order Poales; family Poaceae; genus Secale; species Secale cereale. The sequence goes on along the minus strand of LR738709.1, from coordinate 559,023,805 downwards.
CTTTGGAGTATTACGTCGCATACCACAAAGCCTGTCAGTACGCTGTGAAAGGCTTCATTCAATCCGCTCTTAGAAGACTGAATCTTCCCCATAAACGCACCCATCAGAGTGCGGTGTTCCGCCACAATGGAAGCACCTTGCAGTGCTTCCTCCAGCGCATTGGGTACCTCCGGATTAATGGAGGCCGCTGGTGGAGCCGATGCTCCTCCCCCTATCGTAGGGGGTTGCCTATCAGATTCCGGAGCCGTATTGGCAACCGGAATGGTGTTCGGCGGTGGCCCGGATTGCTTGGGCTCCCCGCCGCCGGTTGCCATGGGGATTGTTTCCCCATGGCAGACGGTGGCCGAGAGGTTAACCTCAGGCACTCTCTTGTCGGCCTCGCTCTCCCCCTCTTGCGCAGGGGACGTCTGTAGGGAGGACACCTCCATGTCCCCCAAGATGATGGGCGAATGAGCCCGCGGCGACGTGTCACTCCCTGCCATTCGGGCGGCAGAGTGTACCCCGACAATGATGAAGCGCTGGGGAGTGTGCGGGGAGGACTGCAAAACAACAAACAAGTTGACTTATACAACAATAATAGGTTAACCAAAGATAACCGTAAAAATTCTAATACTTACGATTCGGCCAGGGGCTTGATCCTAGGCTGTCTTCGGAAGTCGGCTTCGGACTCAGAGTCCGAGCTGTCTCGGAAGTTCAACTTCCTCCTCCTAGGCGCCCCCTTCTTTGTGTCTTTGGGGGCAGCCCTCTTCTTCCTCTTTCCATTGATCGGAGAGTCGCTTTCCGCTTTTTGTTCCTCCTTCTCCTCGTGTTCCTCATGGGATGAGGGGGCCTCGGTCTCTCCAGACATAGTGTCCGAAGGACCCTTAGGGTGGGAGTCGCCTTTGGCCTCCTTGCCCTTCTTCTTCTTGGCTTTCTTCTCCGACGCTTGATACGGCATCGACACCAGCATCTTCATCAGCTGGGGGTGGCCGTATCCTCGGGAAGAGGAGCCGTACAGTTGATCCGCTCCGCCTTCGCCGTCCAGGCATGTATGGAACGCAAATGTTCTAACTCATGTTATACTTGAAATATGGACGGTATAGGTCTTTGGCAAAATTGTGCTTACCGTCATAGCCGGAGTCTCGCTGTCGAATCCGATGTCCTCGGTCTCCTTTGGCCACTTCTTCTGGGCCTTGAAAACATGCTTCCATATGTCTTCATGCGTAGTGCCGAAGAAGCGCTTCAAAGTCCATTGTCCTTCGAGATCAAACTCCCAGAAGCGAGAGGCCCGGAGCTGGTAGGAAAGGATGTGGTGGAAGAGCATCGCCTGAATCACGTTAGTGAGGTGGGTGCCCTCCGCCATTATGTTGGAGATGCGATTCTGGAGCGTCTTCACCTCCGATTGGGACCCCCACTCAAGGCCCTTGGTGACACATGAAGTGAGCCTTTCTGGGGGTCCGGATCTGAATTTGGGCGTAGCCGCCCAGGTAGCCTCACGGGGTTCGGTGATGTAGAACCACTCCTGCTGCCATATCTTGACGGTTTCCAGAAAGGTCCCTTTGGGCCAAGTGGCGTTGGGGAGCTTGCTTACCATGGCTCCACCACAGTCCGCATGCTATCGGTCGACCACCTTCGGCTTCAGATTGAAGATCTTAAGCCATTGGCCGAAGTGTGAGGGGGCGCGAAGGAAAGTTTCACACATAACTATGAAGACGATATGTGAAGGATAGAGTTCGGGGCTAGATCATGGAAATCTAGCCCGTAGAAGAACAAGAGACCTCGGACAAAGGGGTGGAGGAGAAATCCAAGCCCCCGAGGAAAGTGAGGGATGAACACGACCCTCTCACCGGGCCATGGAGTAGGGATCACCTATTTTTTATCAAGAATCCGGTGCGCTATGTCTGCCGCAAGATAGCCTACGCTCCGAAGACTCTTCACGTATTTCTCCATGACGGTTGAGGCCCCCCACCTGCCTTTGGAGCCAGATCCAGCCATTGCTGGAGAAGCAGGTAGTGGCGGGAGGGATGGGAGCTCCAGGCGCTGGAGCTAGGAGATTGGAAAGCAGAGGCTAGAGAAAGCGTGAGGAAAAAGGGAGTAATCTGTGTCCTTTTATAGGCAGTAAATATCAAACGTCCCCCCACTCGAGCCGTAAAACTCGCTTGTTCACAACGAGATTGTGCGTAAGGTACGGTTGGGTTACCCAAACCATAATGATGGGGATCCCGCAATAAGCGGGCACGATCTCTGTTTCGACAATACGTGCCGTTAGAGGTTATGCCTCGAAACACGAAACGAGAGATGGAAAAGAATGTCTCGAAATGTTAATGGATCAAGTGTGACGTTTCGTTGAAAAAGTTGTCAGTAAAGACACAGTTCTTGTTCTGACGTCTTGCCTTCGTAGCTAAGGGTTGTACTAATCATGCAGAACCGGACATAGTTCTTTTGCGCAGGAAGACCAACTTGAAATGTTTAGAAGGAGGAACCCGCCTTGCAATGCCGAAGACAGTATGGATGCCGAACTCATTGTCATCGAAGGCTGGTTCAGCGGCTACCGAGGGAGTCCTAGACTAGGGGGTCCTCGGGTATATGGATTACTTGATATGGGCCGGACTGGTGGGCCGTGAAGATCAAAGCAGAAGATTATTCCCCGTCTCCGGATAGGACTCCTATGTGCGTAGAATGGTAAGTTTGAGTCCAGGTGTAATGTTTTCTTCCTCTGCAAGATGATTATGTACAACGCTTGGTCTCAAGTGTGTATATAAACCGGATGGTTTAGTCCGTAGAGGCTATCACAACAATCATATGCTAGACATCTAGGGTTTAGCCATTACAATCTCGAGGTAGATCAACTCTTGTATTCCCCATATTCGTCAGATCAACCAAGCAGGAAGTAGGGTATTAACTCCATTAAGAGGGCCCAAACCTGGGTAAACATCGTGTCTTTGTTTCCCCCTGTAACCGCCGATCCTCAGATACACAACTCTGGACCCCCTACCCGAGATCCGCCAGTTTTGACACCGACAAGGATTAGGATTAGTGGAACTGCTGTAATGTGAAAGGATGAGACGACTTGGAGCAAACTGCCGTAATGTTAAAGGATGGCCGGGGACGAGTAGGAGCGAACTGCTAGCGGTTTTCTGATTGTAAAAATATTGAGTGGGGCGTGCGAACGACAGGGTAGTGGCTTGCTTGGCAGATAAACGGCTTCATGCATAGTTTTGTGGGGGCCCAATTATATGTCATGTCTACTAGATTCAAAGTAGCATCTACGTGTACGCACATCAAGCGTCGGGAAAATTACAGGTGATGCGAAGCTTTCCATGCTCCCATGATATGGGCTTCCGAGAGCCCCCTTGGATCTGAGATCGAATGGTTGCATGGCGTATATCCTATCTGAGATCTAGACCTATGGGTGAATATCCTATTGTAGAGGGTTACTCTACAAATCTTTAGCAACTTAGCATTCGACTGTTCAATCTCAGATCTAAGGGTTGTTAGTAGCCCGTATCATGGTCGCGCCTACCAGGACAGTCGCCTCGATCGCGCAGTCACGTCCTTGGAGATTTCAGACGGCTATAAATGAGCTTTATGTGCCTACTTCGCATGCATGAAACTACTTCCTCCGTCCAGGTGCGTTAGGCTATCTGATGTTGGCATGTCATACATAGTCATCACTTATAGTCACTCATACAACAAGGTTAGCTATAAGGCTGGCTATAAGAGTATTTTTTTACTTCTCTCTATCTCTTTCTTCGTACATAATTATTGCATTTGCCACGGAGTAAGTAGCTAGGGTGTTTCACAAGAGCCCACTTCCACCATTTTGCCCATGTCTCTCTCCTCAACATATAAGCAAAAGTGCCATGTAAGCGGGCTATAAGCCCATTATTGTAGAGTACTTGGTCTTAGCACATGTATACCAGGGAGGGGGTCAGGGAGACGCACCCCAGTCATAGCGTCACAGTAATAATGATAATGGCAAGTCAAATCATAGGGCCCCACCTGTCCTAACGAGCCATCAAATCACACAGCCCTATGTTTGCAGCATTCTACTACCTCATCTTCTCGCCTCTCTGTCTAACCGACTAGGCAGAACGGCCCCGCCTACCATGCGGGAAAAGCCCCTCCCTCGACTTTTAAATATAATTTTGTGTCCATGGATTGCGCCATGGAGCAAAGCCAGAAGAAAACGGCGGTACACATGTATACAACACGCCCATCGCGTTCGCGTCGCACCCCAGACGGCCGGTTGGTCTGCCAGGCCGCTCACCGAACGAAATGCGTGTCATACTGCGTTTGCACACACATCTGGGACCGAAATTGAGAAACAACCGTAGGCACACTCCCCCGTCCTCGCAAGTCAGTTGAGTTAATAGAAGGGAGAGACGAGTGATAGTACTGGAGCAGTGTTGTACACACGTCGGTGCCTGAACGATCCCTGCACAACCATACTAGTTGTCATTTTTCTTGTACACGAGTCAAATTCACTACAAAGCACTTTTTTTTCTTGTAACATATTATTTTTCTCCTTTTAGAACGATATAAACACGTCCATAACCATCAACAGATTAATCAATGCATGCATGTACACTTATATATATAGTTACTATTTGTATAAAATAATATGTGTTTTGAGTCATTAATTTGTAAATTATTATTACGACAGTTTTAAATTCGCGTCAACTCTGGGTTGGTCCCATTTAAGAGGTCAAGCCGGCTCCGATAGAAAAAAAGAAAACTACTCCACTATATAGGCAGGAGCCTCCACGCTTGCTTGCTTGTGTTGCTCTCTTCACACTCTCTCGTTCTCTGCAGATCTAAACACGACATCGGTGGCCACACTCTCTCTGCTCATCGCTGGTCATAGATTCAGTCGGATCCCCTCCGCCGGGGAAGGTGAGAAGGTGCAACGTTCATGCGGTCGTCCTCGGCGACGGCTCAGACCCACTGCCGGCACGTCCCGATCATCGTGCCTTGCCGTTCTCTCCCACGCAGTGCCGGCTAGGGAGGGCCTCCGACCCCTTCTTCCTTGCTGCCGAGTGTGGGCAGATCCGGCCTCCCGCCGCCCAGCTAGCGATATCCTGACGACCCTTAGGTATAACTTCCTTCAAAACCGGCCTTGCTCTACTGCCCCAGCTCCTCACGTCGCTGCATTTGTATCTTTTACTACTTCTCAGACCCACTCGTAGATATGATCGATCGACTGTTCGAAAGCCACCTAAATTTTTATTGTTAAGAGGTAAAACTACTTCATGCAGTCGAATCTAGTAGTACTACTTCATGTAGGGAAGAAAGGGGGTCAATGGTAGGGGGAGATTTGTTACCTGAATCTAGGACTTGGTCGAAAGAGGAAATAATGGGGGTGAAAAGTAGCAGAGACTGGCTATCCAACCGGTCTCTTGGTCTAATAAGGAAATAAAGGGAAACACAATACATACTCGATATAGACCGATCTATTGCTTGAAAAAGGAAAGAAAGTGGGGACTCGAGGGGACAGTTCAACAGAGTATGTCAAACACTAGATTTGCCGCCTCACACAGTAAAAGGTTGCTATACCAAAAAATATGGGACCAACCCAGATATCCTATTTGGATGTTTGTTGCCCCGAACCCCTCTTATGTAATGCCACTTGTAAAATTTAGCAGTCCACGGTCAAAGTAAGGACGCGTTAAACCAATGTTGTTTTCAATGTAATGCCTCCAGTAATACGAATCAATGGCACTGTTTTTCATGTCCTGGTAAATTTCCCATGAAGATACGTTGCTTCATTTTGTTAGAAATGCAAATGTCCTGGTCCGCCTATTCTCTTGTGCCCAAATACCAACTCTTTAGCAGTTGTTAATGCAATGTTGATGGTAAAATGAAGCAATTACACCATTAAAGTAATGTCCCATTTAACGGTTGTCATAGTTAATCCTAATGCCCACACTAAGATCTAGAAATGCTGCTGCTTTAGAGATTGCTATTGTCCTTGTACGATCACCATTTAGATAAGGATCATGATTCTTTTCATTTGTTGTATGTTTCACAACTTGTTAGTCATCGTCCTTTCCATTTTTTTGTGCAAACAGAGATATACATTTCACGCATGATCTTAGTTGAACTGCACAAAATGATATCCAAATTATAGTTGAACATTCCATGAGCTTCGTGACCAACCTTGATGTTGCTCAATTTTGTTGCAACTAATGGAGAAGAGGCTGCTAGCTCATGGGACCAAGTACTTGTTAACTGCATGATGCAAACATTGCTTCATTTTAGGTGAACTGCACAAAAAGGTCCCATGAATTGAATCATCCATGTTGGTGACTGGTGTCATCCCTTCTACGATGGCATTGACTGCACATATGGTTCCATCACGAGGTATGTTCCTTTTAAAGAAATGTTTTTCACCTTAATCTAGTGACACTATTAATTTGAGGCAATGTGTTGGCACCGCTAGTGCCACTGATTTTTTATCAAAAGAGGGGGCTTCGTCCAATTTCATTAAAGAAACCCAACCATAGAGAACAATTATCCGACAACATCTCAGTCTAAACGGGAAGTTATGCAACTACTACTAGAACAGACTGACTACTAGAAGGAGACAAGTTCTCCACATAAGCTAGGCAGGTAGGGGCGCAACCCCAGCTCGACCAAGTTTGGATTACAACCCAAAAGCAACCACAGAAATATCAGGGGGGATAGGGACTGAAAGAGCCAGCTTCAGCATCCCAATCTAAGCACCCCGGCTTCCATCCTTGCGACGCATGGTACACCTCACTTGCCACCTGCTCGACCCTAGTGCCATTGACAAAATGAAGTAATAATACAGTTAAAATAGAGCAACAGTCCTCTCTATCATTTCATTTCCAATGTAGATAAAGAAAGTGCTTCTCTTTGTTAGTATATGTTTCATCAACTAGTCCCATTGTTAATGTTTAAGTGTTTCTATAAACTAGGTGCTTATTTTTTTTAAACTGCACAGAAAAAAGAGATTGGAATGTTTCAAGGCCCCTCCTTGTACTACAGCCCTACACTAATGTTCATCACTGGCAGAAGGTGTATCAGAGAGAATTGGGTCAATTTCCAGTAACATGCCTACCATATGAGGCATCGCAGGGCCCATCTTGCCCGTGCAGCATGGCATATTGTGATATTGTTGTATTTTTCAATTAAATGTATTATATTGCAATCTTTTTCCATTAAGAAAATGAAGGTTCTTCTATTTATTAGCGTATGTTTCATCAACTAGTGCCACTATAATGTAATCACGCTTTTTCACTATCTGTGCAAACAGGGTTATTCAGCTACATTTTGTTGGAACTGGACAAATGTACGGATGGAACCAACATATATGCAGAGTACGAGGTAACAATATCAAACATAAACATGGCTTGGAAAAGCACATATGCTCAGATGGTTCCTCAAGTTCTTGCCGACCCGCTATAGAATATTTTAATCTGTCGGTGTTTCACTTGCACTTTACTTGTTTTTTTGAGGGGACACTTTACTTGTTTCAGTGTTGCAGCAAATCCTCTAATCAAATATGAGTAGCTTATATTGGCACTTTTCTAGGGTGTACTCTTTTCTGAAAGAAGACCAATTGATTTTTAGGTCCCGAGATATTTTAGGGTGATTGGCGTAGTACTGAGAGACTCTGAGTACTACCCAGTACTTACCCATCTGATTTTCATTAGCCATCACACTGATTGGAAGCATGAGCAGATGGAAGATTAGGTTAGTGCGAAGCTTACCTTAAACACTACCGACGCCATTCAAACGAGGCGAGCGGCATGGGAACCGTTGAGAATGGCGGGGAAGCGACATCGCGCCATCCGGCCTCCTCTTGCGGCGGGAGAACGAATACTCTCGTGGCTCCGGCTGGCACTGCACCCTCACGAACGGTACACCACACTTGATCGATTCGTTACCCTCTCGATTCTTGACCTTCGACCTGTACACCCACCACCTTCGCCTGACTTTTTCCTCGGGAGAATATGTCTGCTCCATCACCGAGAGGAGATACTCGATGAACTCGAAGGACTGCGGCATGACTGCCACCGAGGAGTACATCGCCCCCCTCACCGCCGCCGTCTCGCTCTTTCTCATACATTGCCACATGGTCGTCATTGTCCTCGAAATCTCCCACTCGCTGTCAAACCAAGTAAGGATATCCTTCAACCTGGCTAAGTCTACTTGGTCGCCGCCGGTGATCTGGCCAATTCGCTGATGCATCCTTTTCATAGATGTGCTTCTGAGAGGTCCGGTGCTGGCTTTGGAAGATGGGAGAAGAGACGATGGTGTTGTAATGGAGAAGAGGGAGAGGGGAGACAATGGTTTTGCAATGGAGAAGATCGAGAGGAGAGGGGTGGATTTTGCGATGGAGAAGAGGGAGAGGCGAGACGATTGTTTTGTAATGGAGAAGATGGAGAGGTGTCGTGGTGGGCGCACGGCAGATGCCAAGGGTTGGCTAAAGATAGGAGGCGGCTCGAGCGCACTGGTGGACTCCAGAAGCGGGGTTGGTATGAGCGAGCGCGGGACGCAAGACATACCCAGGTTTGGGGCTCTCTGGGGAGATAATACCCTTAATCCTGCCGAGGTGGTTGATGTTTTTACCAGTACAGAGTTGCTCCTTGAGCTGTGTGGTGGAAGGAGGAAGACATGCCAGGGCTTAGGCTGCTTCTCCCGGGTTGTATCTACCTGGTTCTCCTTCCAGTGTGTATGAGGGCTCGCCAGTATGTATGAGGGCTCTAGGGGGTTTTATAGGTCAACCCCCCAGGTATACAATGGTAAAGTTACAGGGTCGTGGGGCCGGATTGTCATTGTCCGGCAAGCCGGTGCTGTGACCCGCTGGGTACATGGTTCGGAGGGTTCTCCGGGCGCGGGGCCCACCAGGCATGGGGGGTACTGTGTGCCGTCTTGTCAGTCGCCGAGGATTGGCTGAGCTGAGTCGGGTACGGCGTGCTCCATCATGTCACCGTCTGCCGGCGTCATGGGCTGTGATGATTACACTGTTGCCAGGCCTCGGCTGACTAGGGGTATGGGCGAGGCACTGTTGCCTAGGTCATCGGTAGTTGCGTCTCGTCCCATCGTACGGTTGAGATGGGATGGGAGCTGACACGTGGACGGACTGGGGAACACGCCACGGGCCGGTCTGGCTTGTTGAGGAGGTCTTGGTGCGCCGGACTGGGGTGTCTTGCCGGATTGTGGGCTTCGGCCGGACTGGAGGGTCTTGTTGGATCACGGACTTTGGCCGGACTGAGCAACCCGGCCAAGTCAGAGGCGGACTGCGGGGCGATGCCGGCCATGTTGTTTTTGAAAAGGATCCGGCTTCCTTTGCCTGCCTTGGGTTCATCCCCCCGACGGTAGTCCCCGAAGTTGTGAAGGTCCGCCATCTTCGGGTGATCGGGCCTTCACAGTTTCCTCCCCTCGAAGGCAGGCTCGGGGCCGAGCTCGGGAACACCCGCTGTATGCCGGCTTCTGGAAGCCGGATCGCTCCGTCTGGGCGACGGCGGGAATCGAGTAGTCCGCCGAATCTTGGATGATCTTTCGGGTTCCGTGCGGGCGCCACGTGGTGCCCGGAAGTCGGGGAGGCCTGACAGGCCATGCGCGCGGGCCGCGCAGCTTCTGGCCGATGGGTGTGTGGATTTATTGCGGCGTCTGCGAACGAGTTGCCCTTTCCGGGGCAGTTATTGCGCACGTACGCACGCGCACATTTATTGCAGGAAGTGGGAGAGGCGAGTGTAGTCGATCCCACTTCCCCATGCTCGGCCGCGGGTTATAAATTCGGTCGAAGGGCCGGCGGACATCGTTCTCGCCCGTGCCCTCCTTTCTTCCTCTGCATCCTCTGCTTCTTGCGACCGCCGCACACTATGTCGCCCGTCGTTCTTGAGCAGAGTTCAGCCTTTCCCTCTCCTTTCTTCTTCGAGCTTCTCTCCGATGGCGCTGCCGTCAGGCTCGTGGATGGGCTCGACCATCACCGAGGACGACATCGACTATCTTCACACCACCAAGCGCCTGCCGCCGGAGACGGAGGTCGCCGTTCGCTTGCCCGGAGGCGAGCGGTCACCGCGCTCTAAGGGCTCAGAGCGCGTGGTCTTCTTGACGCACTTCAAGCGTGGGTTTTGGCTGCCCGCGAACGATTTCTTCCGCGAGTTCTTGGACTTCTACGGGCTCTAGCCCCACCATCTCGGAGCCGGGGCCATCGTGCAGCTCTCCGGCTTCGTCACGCTCTATGAGGCGTACCTCGGCATCGAGCCCTCCATCGACCTCTTCGCACGCCTTTCCTCCCTGAAGCAGCAAGGGCCGAAGGCCGGGGAGATGTCGGAGTGGGGAGCCGCCGTCATCTACATGCAGCTGGGGAATGAGCGCCCCAAGGTGTCGCTGGAGGATTCTGTCAAGAAATGGCATAATTCTTTCTTCTATGTCCGCATCTTGGGCGCGGACCGCATCAACCTGCCGCCTTTCGCCGACGTGCTGCCACAGGAGAAGCGCAACTGGTCCTACTTCCCCAAGAGGCCGTCGCAGGCGGTGCTCAATCTATCTAAGCGGGTGGTGGTGATGAAGGAGCGGGAAGGCCTCGAAGGCCGGGACCTCGTCACCGACTTCACTGCGCGGCGGGTGCTGCCACTGCAGTGGCGTTCTACTCTTATTGGCGAGATGAAGGGCCTCGATGACTGCGGCTGAGGGAGGAGCAGGCCGCTCGTCGAGTGAACGACATCTCCAAGGCCAACCTGCCGAATGACTGGCAATACGAAAAGTTTTCGTATAGCCACGCAAACCCGGCACCGGCGGTGAGTCCTTTTTCTCAGTACTTTGTCGCCGCCCATCTTCTTATCCGCCCGGATGCGATGCGGGTGGTACTTCTGAACGCCATCCGACATCCTTTCGACCGAGCGGGGACGCACGTGGTGCGCGCCGCCTCGGAGGAGCCCGAAGCCCACGGCGGAGGGGAGGGAGCGGTCGCCGAGGCGGGCGCGGGACGCAGAGCAATTGCATTTATCTAATCTTCTTCACATTTCGTTTTCTGGGCGGCATCGGAGGTGCTGACGTGAGTTGCCAGTGTAGCGGCGTCGGATGGACGGGGCGGAGGCGCTACCGGGGCCGGATCGTCCCAGGTGGTGACGACGGCGGCAGAAGGCCGAGGTGGCGGCGCGGCTGGAGCCGGGTCGTCCAAGGCGGCGTCGGCGGCGGGTCGACCTCACGGGAAGAGCAGCGCCGCTCCGTCGGCTCCACCAACAAAGCGTGCCATAGGCGTGGTCGGGGAAGCGAGGCCGGCCGCCAAGAGGAGGCGCGTCACCCAAGCGTCGAGGCGCCCCATACCGGTGATGTCGGGGTAAGTCTGATTCTTCTTTGTCTTGGCGCTGGGCTGTAATGCCCAGGATGGGACTATACCTCCTACGTGTCGAGGCACAACTTAAAGGTATAAGCCCATTCTGGAATGATCTCAAGTTCGGTATCTTTGCACGACTCATGTAAAAATAGGGATGAAATTGCAAAAGAATAGTTGGCTTACACTCGCCACATCACACAATACAGTACATAAGCAAAACATCATTCAAAACATCACAACCCGACTACGGGCGAAGATCCAAAAAAGATACCAAAAACATAAAGCCACAGGTCCGAATCGCCCCTAGGAGAAACCACTACTAATCGTCGAAAACGTCACAAGCATACGGCCATGCTTTTCATGGAACTCCCAGAAGTACTGACCCATCTCCTGCGTCAATCTCGGCTGAACCTGCATCTGGTGTGGTAGTATCTATGAGCCACGAGGACTCAGCAATCCCATAACTATGGGTATCAAGACTAGCAAAGCTTTATGGGTAGGATGAGGTAAAGTGGTGAGGTTGCAGCAGCGGCTAAGCATAATATGGTGGCTAACTTATGAGTACAAGAATAAGATGAGCATCTACACAAACGGTCGCAAACTAGTAATGATCGCTAAAGATCCTGAACTACCTACGAGTCAAACATAACCCCACCGTGTTCTCTTCTCAAAGTGAAAAGAGACAGTCACAGTTACTCACACAGTTGTGTGTTTTACTTCGGATCTTCTGTCAAGTTTTCTACAACCGGACATTAACAAATTCCAATCTGCCACATAACCGCGGGCACGGCTTTCGAAAGATCATAACCCTGCAGGGGTGTCCCAACTTAGCCCATCACAACCTCTCACGATCAGCTGAAGTGATAAATATAATATCATCACCCCTTATCTTAGGGAAATCCGATCAGGCTCGGGATCTCGGTGCACAAGACATTTCAACAATGGTAAAACAAGTCCAGCAAGACCTCCCGGCGTGCCGACACCCTGATAGTAGCCGCGCGTATCTCGTCTCAGGCCAGGACCGGATGGGCGATCCTACAGGTAAAACCAATCCTCGAGTTTCCCCGTGGTGGCCCCGAATAACCCCCATTTGGGACCAACACCATCAGCACTGGCCCCCCCTGCTATGTAGAAAAGAGTACCCGGGGACGCGACCCCCTATGCAATTTAATTAATTAATTAAGTTGTTATTATGAGGCAAATTAAAACCAATGTTGGGCCTTGCTGGAGGAGTTTTATTCAAAGACGAAGTGTCAAGGGGTCCCCATATACCCAACCGTGTAAGGAACGCAAAACCAAGGAACATAATGCCGGTTTATCGGCGCCTAAGGTGGCATGAGTGGAACAAAACACCGAGCAAAAGGCCAAGCCTTCCACCCATTCCCAGTATATAGGTGTGTTAATAATAATAATAAATATTGTGATATTCCAACAACAAGTTCCCACCTGGAACGATCTTCATCTTCACCTGCAACTAACAACGCTATAAGAGGGGCTGAGCAAGTGGGTAACATAGCCAAACAATGGTTTTGCTAGGAAGGTTTCAAAGGTTAGAGGTTTCATGGCAACAAGGAGAGGGGCTGACAATAAAGGTGGGTAGCGCGACATATAACGATAGCATCGAGACACTAAGAAAAGGCAATGATAGTAAAGGTATCCAAGGGTATGGTCATCTTGCATGGGATCTCGCAAGGAAGAAGAACGGATCCATGAAGTAGTCGAACAGAACCTCACAACTCCGGAACGAACCCGAAGCTAACGAGGAAGCAAACCGGAAAGAAACAAGCAACACGGTAAACACACCACACGAGACATGACAATATGCTCAATCAAGTATGATGCAACACAAGTCTACATAGGATGCAACACAAGTCTATACAGGAAGCAAAACATGGCAAGGTAGGAAGCACAGAAAAATAACACAAGTCTATATGATGCAATACATGGCAAGGTATGATGCATGACAAGTCTATACAGGAAGCAATACATGGCAAGGTATGGCAAAGTGCAACAAACAAAACTACAAATTAAGTGGAGCTCAATATGCAACAAGTTGCATATTGAAGAAACACCACATTTTATTTATTTAATTGACTCTCGTTTATTTACAAGACAAGATTAAATGTTTGTTAACATGGCCAGAGGTGAAGCATAATAAAACTACACTATTTAGGCATTTTAAATGAGGCCGGAAATAACAACAACAATTCCGGGAAAATCCCCCTGACCAATTTAGCAATTAGTAAGGCAACAACAATTTAACATTTTAATGTTGTTAACATGATGCGGATGACATGATCAAGTTTTATGCAATTTTTAGTTAAAGGTTGACATGAAGAGATATGACGTATTTGTCACCGTGGTGGAACGAAAGGGGCCACGGCGATGAATCCGAAATGATGCCACGCAACATATCGGTTCCGGTAACTCGTTGAGAGTCCGGAGCAAAAGATGACGGAGAGCGAGTCGAACAAGATGAAAGGTGGGGTGATCCCATCATCGGGTTCCCACGGGTTGCCGCCAAGGCAAACGAGGGCACAACGGACACGATGCAAACATTCGATTCAACTCATACAACACATGCAGTCCACGGGTCATCGTCTCGGGGTTATACCTTCGGAGAGTGCTTTTCGGGGAGGATCGAGATCGTCGAGGGAAGTAGTGGTACTCGCGGGACGTGGTACACGTTCGTAGAGGGAAGTAGTCGTTCCGTTCGTAGTCGTACACGGGGCGTCGGGGTCGTCGTTGACGTAGAGGTACTCGTTCCGTTTCGGAGAGGTACTTGACCAATCCATCGTTTCCGGGGCGCAGGAGGAGTGGTGCGGCGACTCGGCAGGGGTCGGGCGTGGAGGCACCGGCGGCTGGACTTGCCGGCCGGAGCAGCGAGGAGGTTGGGCGCGGAGGATACGGCGGTGGAGGTAATGGCGCTCGGGAAGGCACGGGGAAGACGGGATCGAGGAGAGGGAGCGGGGGAGATCGGGTGCGGGAGAGAGAGATGACGAGGGGAACAAGGTGGAGGCGGCGCTGCGATGGGCGGAAGAGGATCGAGCAGCAGTGGTTGGTCGGGCCTAGGTTATGGGGGAGGTTAAGTGGGCCTTGGGCCAAAGGAGAGGCTGGCCGAGCTGGCCTGCCCACTGTGGCTGGGCCGCTCTTTCATATATAAAGAGTGAAAAGAAGAAGAAAAAGAAAATAGAGAAAAAAGGAAAACAGATAGGGGGGGTTAGGAGTAGAGTTTGGGCATGAGGGCAATTTTCTTGGACTCGCAAAAATGAGGGCGACCCAAGAAAATAAGGTGATCATGATAGAAAAATTAAATTCAAAATCCTTTGAATTAATTTCAAAAGGTTTGAACAAAGACTCGGATTTCGAAGTGCCCATAAATGATGAGAATTTTGGTGGAGCTCGAGGAAAAGACGAAAGAATTTATGGACAAAGTTTGGGGACCAAACTTGAAGCGGAAAGGCACGGAATTATTTTTGCAAGTGTGTTGAGGTAAATTCCAAAGAATGGAATATTTATAGTAGCTCCATAATTATTAGGAGGATATGTTATAAAGAGAAATCACCATGTGCATTTCCCTCAATTTAAATGGATCGAAGAGACATAGGGTTTATTTACTTGAGATGCAAAAGATTAAAGACATGAAGGAATGATGACATGATGCAATGCAAAATAAATAAATAAAGCGCAAGAAACACACGGCAAAACCCGGAACATCTGGAATCTTCTGGGACGTCGGTCTTCGGGCGTCACAACTCCCCCACACTAACAGAGGATCTCGACCCGAGATCCTAGAGATGGCACCGGATAGAAACGAAATAGAAGAGGTAAAACAAAGTTGCTTCTTTGACAAAGGAGTGAAACCACGAACCTTGAGAGGTTGACCAAATTGAAAGAAGAATACAACGGAGATGAATGAAGATGAAAACACTCTGTTAGCAAAGAGGAACAAGGTACATTACGAGAACCTTGTAGGTTGAAAGACATGAAACAAGAGCTTACGAACCAAAAGAATATGAAACCACAACGTTATAGCCAAGGAATAAGGATGACAGAATTTGCACATCACTCCGTCTGAAAATGGAAAGAATTAATGTGAACTTGAGAAGATGGGCTGATACTTGATGGAATCAACAACACATTGCCTCCGAAACAATTAAAAGAATGGCACAAGGTTAAGAAAGATTTCAGATAGCACTCCGGTTGAAAAGATAGGCAAAACTTGATAACATGAGAGAACTAGAATGGAGGTCACCACACTCCTGTTAAATGGACTAGAAAGGACAATAGCATGATCTTGATAAAACGAGATGACAGAACGAAGATATCAATATTACAATACCTCCGGAACAAAAGAATAGAAGCTAGATTGTTAGGAAGAAATAAAGTAGAGCAAATGATAACTTCTGCCACCAATGAATTAGATAAACATCCTTACGAAGAAGGGTTGAACGGAGTTGTTGAAAATAAACAACAACAAAAGAATAAGCTTGATGTGGGCTTATGGAAAACATCACAAAACTATAAGGTGACAACCGGCCACTGACGAAAACATTTAATTGGATTGAGATCAACAAGGAGACAAAAACTTATTTCACCGGAATGATAATGAAGAACTTGGGTCATTTATAAGCACCATAATTAGCAACAATCCTTAGGGGAAAGCTTTAGATGAATTATAACCCAAGATAACTCCAACGAATAATTGAAGGGTTGAAAACATCTCCTGAACAAGGAAAATGATGGTTTTAAATATCTCATTCCTGACAACTTGTGAATCATGAAACATGAAGGGAAATTGTCAAAAATGGCATAACACCATCTGAAAAGATAAGGTAGAAAGGATTGCAATTGGAATGCATGATGAAAAAATGCTTCAGCTCCAACAAGAATCTTGATGAAGACTTCGAGGATGAATTAAATGATGATGAACCACCATGAAGAACTCCGGTAATGAGAGCATGAGAAGTGAAAGATGAAAAGAATAAGATTCAAGGCCTGCGATGAATTAGATGGAGGTTTGGAATGGTATAATTGAAATAACTTGGAGCTCCGAAAAACAAGATGGACAACTTAGAACCAAGGATATGATATGATGAACAAGCTCCGAAGGAAGGGATTAATCACTTCGGGGAAATAAGGATAAGATTTACAGTATGCTTATCCTTCATCAAATTAAATTGATGACCAGCAACGGATTTGGCCTACTACTTATTCTCGTTGGAAAGAATTAAGAGAGATCTCGCACAAGCTTGGGTAAATCTTCAACGAACCACCGGTAGGATTATGAAAAGACGAGTGGATTAATACGATAACAAGGAAGAGTAAACTTGAATGAACCACCGTAAGAATTGAGACCGGGTGATGAAAGATAATAACCCACCGGGAAGAATAAGCACTAGAGGAAATTTAAATACAAGAGAACGAAGAGATCGCGAACTGATTAAAGAATACTTGAACAAAGCACCGGTAGAATATGGAGACGATTGAAGAGGCATCAATTAAGAATAGTTGGAGGACGAAGTTGAAAACCGAGAATGAAGAAATCTTCTGAAATGATGGCCTTTGGAGGATCACAATGGAAAGAATTCATGAAATGCTTCGAAAGAATGAAAAGAGGAAGGTTGACCTGGGGTTGAAGAGAATTTGAAAGCAGTCTTGGAGAAGGCATATGACTGATGGAATCCATACTTACAGCACACTTTGAAAAGAACTTGAGTATAACTCCAGAAAATTTAAAAGAGTCAGGTAAGATCCTGGAAAAAGACCTGTGGGTTAGGGCCCACTCAAAGAAATCACCGTTGAAAAAGATTGCTTAAGAGATATTGCTGTTGGGAACGTAGTATTTTAAAATTTTCCTACGATCACGCAAGATCTATCTATCAGATGCATAGCAACGAGAGGGAAGAGTGTGTCTACGTACCCTCGTAGACCGGAAGCGGAAGCGTCAAGTGACGCGGTTGATGTAGTCGAACTTCTTCGCGATTCAACCGATCAAGCACCGAACGTACGGCACCTCCGCGTTCAGCACACGTTCAGCTTGATGACGTCCCACGAGCTCTTGATCCAGTTGAGCTTCACGGGAGAGTTTCGTCAGCACGACGGCGTGGTGACGGATATGATGTATTTACCGGCGCAGGGCTTCGCCTAAGCACTGCAACGGTATGACCGAGGTGTGTTTCTATGGAGGGGGCATCGCACACGGCTGGAACAATTCAACTTGTGTGTCTTTGGGTGCCCCCCTGCCCCCGTATATAAAGGAGCAAGAGGGGAGGGCCGGCCGGCCTCCTATGGTGCGGCTAGGGCAATCCTACTAGGAATAGGATTGCAATCCTATTCCTAGTAGGAGTCCACCAAGAAGGAAGAGAGGGAAAGGAAAAGAGGGAGAGGTGGCGCCCCCCCAATCCTAGTCCAACCAGGATCCCTAGGTGGGGCGCCGGCCAACCTCTATGGGCTGCCTCTATCCTTTCCTCAAGGCCCACTATGGACCATCCCCCCTCGTAGGGGGTTCAGGTAACCCCCTCCGGCAATCCAGTTAAATCCGAAACTTTTCCGGAACACTTCCGGTGTCCGAATATAGTCGTCCAATATATCTATCTTTATGTCTCGGACATTCCGAGACTCCTCGTCATGTCCGCAATCTCATCCGGGACTCCGAACTACCTTCGGTACATCAAAACTCATAAACTCATAATACCTATCGTCATCAAACGTTAAGCGTGCGGACCCTACGGGTTCGAGAACTATGTAGACATGACAGAGACTCATCTCCGGTCAATAACCAATAGCGGAACCTGGATGTTCATATTGGCTCCTACATATTCTACGAAGATCTTTTATCGGTCAAAACCGCATAACAACATACGTTGTTCCTTTTGTCATCGGTATGTTACTTGCTCGAGATTCGATCGTCGGTATCTCCATACCTAGTTCAATCTCGTTACCGGCAAGTCTCTTTACTCATTCTGTAACACATCATCTCGCGACTAACTCATTTGTCTTTTGCTTGCAAGGCTTATTGTGATGTGTGTTACCGAGAGGGCCCAGAGATACCTCTCCGACACTCGGAGTGACAAATCCTAATCTTGATCTATGCCAACACCACGAATACTTTCAGAGACACCTGTAGAGCATCTTTATGATCACCCAGTTACGTTGTGACGTTTGATAGCACACAAGGTGTTCCTACGGTATTCGGGAGTTGCATAATCTCATAGTCATAGGAACATGTATAAGTCATGAAGAAAGCAATAGCAGTAAAACTAAACGATCATAGTGCTATGCTAACGGATGGGTCTTGTCCATCACATCATTCTCCTAATGATGTGATCCCGTTGATCAAATGACAACTCATGTCTATGGTTAGGAAACATAACCATCTTTGATCAATGAGCTAGTCTAGTAGAGGCATACTAGGGACGTACTGTTTTGTCTATGTATTCACACATATACTAAGTTTCCGGTTAATACAATTCTAGCATGAATAATAAACATTTATCATGATATAAGGAAATATAAATAACAACTTTATTATTGCCTCTAGTGCATATTTCCTTCAGTCTCCCACTTGCACTAGAGTCAATAATCTAGCTCACATCGCCATGTGATTTAATACCGATAGTTCACATCGTTATGTGAATAACACCCATA
This sequence comes from Secale cereale, assembly GCA_902687465.1. Taxonomy (NCBI): domain Eukaryota; kingdom Viridiplantae; phylum Streptophyta; class Magnoliopsida; order Poales; family Poaceae; genus Secale; species Secale cereale. The sequence continues at coordinate 559,004,862 of LR738709.1, read as the reverse complement.
GTTCACATCGCCATGTGACCAACACCCAAAGGGTTTACTAGAGTCAATAATCTAGTTCACATCGCTATGTGATTAATACCCAAGAGTAATAAGGTGTGATCATGTTTTGCTTGTGAGAGAAGTTTAGTCAACGGGTCTGTCACATTCAGATCCGTATGTATTTCGCAAATTTCTATGTCTACAATGCTCTGCATAGAGCTACTCTAGCTAATTGCTCCCACTTTCAATACGCATCCAGATTGATACTTAGAGTCATCTGGATATAGTGTCAAAGCTTGCATCGGCGTAACCCTTTACGATGAACTCTTTATCACCTCCCTAATCGAGAAACATTTCCTTAGTCATCCAGTTTACTAAGGATAATTTTGACCGCTGTACAGTGATCTACTCCTGGATCACTATTGTACCCCCTTGACAAACTCATGGCAAGGTACACAACATGTTTGGTACACAGCATGGCATACTTTATAGAACCTATGGCTGAGGCATAGGAAATGACTTTCATTCTCTCTATATTTTTCTGCCGTGGTCTGGCTTTGAGTCTTACTCAACTTCACACCTTACAAGTCAGGTAAGAACTCCTTCTTTGACTGATCCATTTTGAACTACTTCAAAATCTTATCAAGGTATGTACTCATCGAAAGTCTTATTAAGCGTCTTGATCTATATCTATAGATCTTGATGCCCAATATGTAAGCAGCTTCACCAAGGTCTTTCTTTGAAAAACTCCTTTCAAACACTCCTTTATGCTTTCCAGAAAGTTCTACATCACTTCCGATCGACAATATGTCATTCACATATACTTATCAGAAAGGTTGTAGTGCTCCCACTCACTTTCTTGTAAATACAGGCTTCTCCAAAAGTCTGTATAAAACCATATGCTTTGATCACCTCATCAAAGCGTATATTCCAACTCCGAGATGCTTGCACCAGTCCATAGATGGATCACTGGTGCTTGCACAATTTGCTAGCACATTTAAGATTGACAAAACCTTCTGGTTGCATCATATACAACTCTTCTTTAATAAATCCATTAAAGAACGCAGTTTTGTTATCCATTTGCCAGATTTCATAAAATGTGGCAATTGCTAACATGATTCGGACAGACTTAAGCATCGCTACGGGTGAGAAAATCTCATCGTAGTCAACACCTTGAACTTGTCGAAAACCTTTCGCATCTAGTCGGGCTTTGTAGACGGTAACATTACCATCGGCGTCAGTCTTCCTCTTAAAGATCCATTTATTTTCGATGGCTTGCCGATCATCGCGCAAGTCAACCAAAGTCCACACTTTGTTCTCATACATGGATCCCATCTCAAATTTCATGGCCTCAAGCCATTTTGCGGAATCTGGGCTCATCATCGCTTCCTCATAGTTCGTAGGTTCATCATGGCATAGTAACATGATTTCCAGAACTGGGTTGCCGTACCACTCTGATGAGGAACGAACTCTGGTTGATCTACGAAGTTCAGCAGAAACTTGATCTGAAGTTTCATGATCATCATCATTAGCTTCCTCACTAATTGGTGTAGGAATCACTAGAACTAGTTTCTGTGATGTTCCACTTTCCAATTCGGGAGAAGGTACAATTACCTCATCAAGTTCTACTTTCCTCCCACTCACTTCTTTCGAGAGAAACTCCTTCTCTAGAAAGGATCCACTCTTAGCAACAAAGACCTTGCCTTCGGATCTGTGATAGAAGGTGTACCCAACAGTTTCTTTTGGGTATCCTATGAAGATTTACTTCTCCAATTTGGGTTCGGGCTTATCATGTTGAAACTTTTTCACATAAGCATCGCAGTCCCGAACTTAAAGAAATGACAGCTTAGGTTTCTCGTCAAACCACAGTTCATACGGTGTCATCTCCACGGATTTAGATGGTGCACTATTTAACGTGAATGTAGCTGTCTCTAATGCATAACTCCAAAAGCGATAGTGGTAGATCGGTAAGAGACATCATCGATCGCACCATATCAAATAAAGTACGGTTATGACGTTCGGACACACCATTACACTGTGGTGTTCCAGGTGGCATGAGTAGTGAAACTATTTCACATTGTTTTTAGTGAAAGCCAAACTCGCTAACTCAAATATTTTACCTCTATGATCATATCGTAGAAACTCTTATTTTCTTGTTACGATGATTCTCCACTTCACTCTGAAATTCTTTGAACTTTTAAAATGTTTCAGACTTGTGCTTCATTAAGTAGATATACCCATATCTGCTCAAATCATCAGTGAAGGTCAGAAAATAACGATACATGCCGCGGGCTTCAACACTTATTGGTCCACATACATCTGTATGTATGATCTCCAACAAATCTGTTGCTCGCTCCATTGTTCCGGAGAACGGAGTTTTAGTCATCTTGCCCATCAGGCATGGTTCGCAAGCACCAAGTGATTCATAATCAAGTGATTCCAAAAGTCCATCACTATGGAGTTTCTTCATGCACTTTACACCATTATGACCTAAACGGCAGTGCCAAAAATAAGTTGCACTATCATTATTAACCTTCAATCTTTTGGCTTCAATATTATGAATATGTGTATCACCACGATCGAGATCCAACAAACTATTTTCATTGGGTGTATGACCATCGAAGGTTTTATTCATGTAAACAGAATAAGTATTCTATGACTTTAAATGAATAACCGTATTGCAACAAATATGATCAAATCATATTCATGTCAACGCAAATGCCAAATAACATTTATTTAGGTTTTACACTAATCCCGAAAGTATAGGGAGTGTGCGATGATGATCATATCAATCTTGGAACCACTTCCAACACACATCGTTACTTCACCTTTAACTAGTCTCTGTTCATTCTGCAATTCTCGTTTCGAGTTACTAATTTTAGCAACTGAACCGGTATCAAATACCCAGGGGTTGCTATGAACACTAGTAAATTACACATCAATAATTTGTATATCAAAATATACCTTTGTTCACTTTGCCATCCTTCTTATCCGCCAAGTATCTAGGGTAGTTCCATTTCCAGTGACCATTTCCTTTGCAGTAGAAGCACTTAGTTTCAGGCTTGAGTTTAGCTTTGGGTTTCTTCATGGGAGTGACAACTTGCTTGTCATTCTTCTTGAAGTTCCCCTTCTATCCCTTTGCCCTTTACTTGAAACAAGTGGTCTTGTTAACCATCAACACTTGATGCTCTTTCTTGATTTCTACCTTCGCCGATTTTAGCATCGCGAAGAGCTCGGGAATTACTTTCGTCATCCCTTGCATATTATAGTTCATCACGAAGTTCTACTAACTTGGTGATAGTGACTAGAGAACTTTGTCAATTACTATCTTATCTGGAAGATTAACTCCCACTTGATTCAAGATATTGCAGTATCCAGACAATCTGAGCACATGCTCACTGGTTGAGCTATTCTCCTCCATCTTGTAGGCAAAGTACTGTCAGAGGTCTTATACCTCTCGACACGGGCATGAGTATGGAATACTAATTTCAACTCTTGGAACATCTCATATGCTCCGTGGTGTTTCAAAACGTTTTTGAAGTCCCGGTTATAAGCCGTAAAGCATGATGCACTAAACTATCAAGTAGTCATCATATCGAGCTTTTGTGAAAACGTTCATAACGTTTGCATCTGCTCCTGCAATAGGTCTGCCACCTAGCGGTGCATCAAGGACATAATTCTTTTGTGCAGCAATGAGGATAATCCTCAGATCACGGACCTAGTCCGCATCATTGCTACTAACATCTTTCAACTTAGTTTTTCTCTAGGAACATATAAACAATAAACGGGGAGCAACATCGCGAGCTATTGATCTACAACATAGATATGCTAATACTATCAGGACTAAGTTCATGATAAATTGAAGTTAAATTTAATCATATTAATTAAAGAACTCCCACTTAGATAGACATCCCTCCGGTCATCTAAATGATCACGTGATCCAAATCAACAAAACCATGTCCGATCATCACGTGAGATGCTGTAGTTTCAATGGTGAACATCTTATGTTGATCATATCTACTATATGATTCACGCTCGACCTTTTGGTCTCCAGTGTTCCGAGGCCATATCTGATTATGCTAGGCTCGTCAAGTTTAACCCGAGTATTCTGCGTGTGCAAAACTGGCTTACACCCGTTGTATTTGAACGTAGAGCTTATCACACCCGATCATCACGTGGTGTCTCGGCACGACGAACTTTCGCAACGGTGCATATTCAGGGAGAACACTTATACCTTGAAATTTAGTAAGGGATCATCTTATAATGCTACCGTCGTTCTAAGCAAAATAAGAAGCATAGTAAGATAAACATCACATGCAATCAAAATATGTGACATGATATGGCCATCATCATCTTGTGCTTTTGATCTCCATCTCCAAAGCACCGTCATGATCACCTTCGTCACCGGCGCGACACCTTGATCTCCATCGTAGCATCGTTGTCGTCTCGCCAACTATTGCTTCTACGACTATCGCTACCGCTTAGTGATAAAGTAAAGCAATTACATGGCTATTGTATTTCATACAATAAAGCGACAACCATATGGCTCCTGCCAGTTGCCGATAACATTACAAAACATGATCATCTCATACAAAGCCGTATAACTCATCATGTCTTGACCATATCACATCACAACATGCCCTGCAAAAACAAGTTAGACGTCCTCTACTTTGTTGTTGCAAGTTTTACGTGGCTGCTACGGGCTTAGCAAGAACCGTTCTTACCTACGCATACAAAACCACAACGATGTTTCGTCAAGTATGTGCTGTTTTAACCTTCACAAGGACCGGGCGTAGCCACACTTGATTCAGCTAAAGTGAGAGAGACAGAAACCCGCCAGTCACCTTTAAGCAACGAGTGCTCGTAACGGTGAAACCAGTCTCGCGTAAGCGTACACGTATTGTCGGTCCGGGCCGCTTCATCTCACAATACCGCCGAAGCAAAGTATGACATGCTTGTAAGCAGTATGACTAGTATCGCCCACAACTCATTGTGTTCTACTCGTGCATATCGTCTACGCATAGACCTTGCTCTGATACCACTGTTGGGGAACGTAGTATTTTAAAATTTTACTACGATCACGCAAGATCTATCTATCAGATGCATAGCAACGAGAGGGAAGAGTGTGTCTACGTACCCTCGTAGACCGGAAGCGGAAGCGTCAAGTGACGCGGTTGATGTAGTCGAACTTCTTCGTGATTCAACCGATCAAGCACCGAACGTACGGCACCTCCGCGTTCAGCACACGTTCAGCTTGATGACGTCCCACGAGCTCATGATCCAGTTGAGCTTCACGGGAGAGTTTCGTCAGCACGACGGTGTGGTGACGGATATGATGTATTTACCGGCGCAGGGCTTCGCCTAAGCACTGCAACAGTATGACCGAGGTGTGTTTCTGTGGAGGGGGGCATCGCACACGGCTGGAACAATTCAACTTGTGTGTCTTTGGGTGCCCCCCTGCCCCCTTATATAAAGGAGCAAGAGGGGAGGGCCGGCCGGCCTCCTATGGTGCGGCTAGGTCAATCCTACTAGGAATAGGATTGCAATCCTATTCCTAGTAGGAGTCCACCAAGAAGGAAGAGAGGGAAAGGAAAAGAGGGAGAGGTGGCACCCCCCCAATCCTAGTCCAACTAGGATCCCTAGGTGGGGCGCCGGGCAGCCTCTATGGGCTGCCTCTCTCCTTTCCTCAAGGCCCACTATGGACCATCCCCCCTTGTAGGGGGTTCCGGTAACCCCCTCCGGCAATCCAGTTAAATCCGAAACTTTTCCGGAACACTTCCGGTGTCCGAATATAGTCGTCCAATATATCAATCTTTATGTCTCGGACATTCCGAGACTCCTCGTCATGTCCGTGATCTCATCCGGGACTCCGAACTACCTTCGGTACATCAAAACTCATAAACTCATAATACCGATCGTCATCAAACGTTAAGCGTGCGGACCCTACGGGTTCGAGAACTATGTAGACATGACCGAGACTCATCTCCGGTCAATAACCAATAGCGGAACCTGGATGTTCATATTGGCTCCTACATATTCTACGAAGATCTTTTATCGGTCAAACCGCATAACAACATACGTTGTTCCTTTTGTCATCGGTATGTTACTTGCCCGAGATTCGATCGTTGGTATCTCTATACCTAGTTCAATCTCGTTATTGGCAAGTCTCTTTACTCGTTCCGTAACACATCATCTCGTGACTAACTCATTAGTCTTTTGCTTGCAAGGCTTATTGTGATGTGTGTTACCGAGAGGGCCCAGAGATACCTCCCCGACACTCGGAGTGAAAAATCCTAATCTTGATCTATGCCAACACCACGAATACTTTCGGAGACACCTGTAGAGCATCTTTATGATCACCCAGTTACGTTGTGACGTTTGATAGCACACAAGGTGTTCCTACGGTATTCGGGAGTTGCATAATCTCATAGTCATAGGAACATGTATAAGTCATGAAGAAAGCAATAGCAGTAAAACTAAACGATCATAGTGCTATGCTAACGGATGGGTCTTGTCCATCACATCATTCTCCTAATGATGTGATCCCGTTGATCAAATGACAACTCATGTCTATGGTTAGGAAACATAACCATCCTTGATCAGTGAGCTAGTCTAGCAGAGGCATACTAGGGACGTACTGTTTTGTCTATGTATTCACACATATACTAAGTTTCCGGTTAATACAATTCTAGCATGAATAATAAACATTTATCATGATATAAGGAAATATAAATAACAACTTTATTATTGCCTCTAGGGCATATTTCCTTCAATTGCACCGGCTGAATTAAATGGTTGAGTAAGATGACAATCCTCAAAATAGCTGAACGGATTAAGAATGGAATTATGAATCTTCTGAGATACCTTCAGCACTCCGGAGAAGAATTAGAGAGTTGAATAAGCAAGAGAGACTTCGAATAAGAAATATCAACATGGGAAAACATGTTAAGCAAAAAAGAAGAGATATGATCATGACCGAAGCTTGGATTTAGTCCACCGGAGAAGAATATTGGAATTAAGAATGATGAACTTGGAACTCTTGAGCATTTTCATGATAAATCACCGGATAAGAACTCTGAAGGAAATGAATGAAGAACCAACACATGAATAAAATGGATATTTCATTTGAGAATTGCTGGATCCGTAAAGAAAAAGGGTGGAGGGTGGGAAAAACAAAGACAACTTGAGACAAACAAAATGGACACCGGTTGAAAAAGAATTTAACATGGCCATCTTGATGATCAAGAAGGACTAGCACTCCCATAGAAATATGAGAACACCGATTAAGAAAGGTATGGAATCAACACTTGACATCTAAGCAACTCGAATACCAGAATCAAGACAAAAAACAACGGATAGATATGTTGCAACATTATCTTCACAATATCATTCGAACAGAGAATTGAACGAATGAATTCCGTAGGTACATCAACTTGTTGATAAGTCACTTGGGAGAACAAAAGGTAAATAAAAGCAACAAGGAGCAGATAGAACAAATACAAGATAGAAGTTTCATTCGACATATTCGTGCTGAAACCTCATGGAACGTTTTACAAAAGGGTTTTGCAATCCCCGGATCAGCATAGCCAAGGACCCTTTAAGATGCAACTCCCGATTGGAACAACGCCCATAAAACCACTTCACTCAATGTAGAACCCCGAACTCCATATCATGCATTCGTTGGAAGAATACCTACGAGCTACTAGATGAACCCACCTATTAATTTCCGAAAGTTTCTAGTTATGCAATCAGGTGTTGGGGATACAGGGGAAGCATCGCGCACTCAACTATAATCCTACATCCAGCTGTATCCATCTTTCAACACATAACCAGTTATTTCCGGAAACCGTTTACCTCGGACCTTCGAAACGCATCTACTATACAAGCTATGGCAATACTCCCGAACTACCTCCCCAGTACTAGGTGATGTCGGGGTTATCTTGCTACTATCCGCATAGGAGAGTTTTCGGTGTCGGCCGTCTTAAGTATTCCAGAACTGCTGCAATATATTTGTGACGACAACACCTCGGAGCTCAACTTCCCGGGACACTGCCACAACCCCTAAATGATAGGAGGCATCGAGAACAATGTTCTCGTCACAAATACATCGGAACAATCCAAACAATACTCGCGAGATTCCTAAAAAAAATTGGTGAAATTTTGAGAGTAGAAGAGATAAAAGTAATCGTCAGGAGTCCTCACCAAAGTGAAAAGAGATGAGGAGCAAAAGAAATCCTACTCTCCGATATATATATATAGGACTCAAAACATTATAAGCGTGTGCCTAGACTCAACCGTCAACAATTCGATCAATCAGTGGGGGCTTCTAGGTCGGAGAAGGCTCTGAATACCAACTTGTATTGCCCAGGATGGGACTGTACCTCCTACGTGTCGAGGCACGACTTAAAGGTATAAGCCCATTCTGGAATGATCTCAAGTTCGGTATCTTTGCACGACTCATGTAAAAATAGGGATGAAATTGCAAAAGAATAGTTGGCTTACACTCGCCACGTCACACAATACATTACATAAGCAAAACATCATTCAAAACATCACAACCTAACTACGGGCGAAGATCCAAAGAAAGATACCAAAAACATAAAGCCACAGGTCTGAATTGCCCCTAGTAGAAACCACTACTGATCGTCGAAAATGTCACAAGCATACGGCCACGCTCTTCATGGAACTCCCAAAAGTTCTGACCCATCTCCTGCGTCAATCTCGGCTGAACCTGCATCTGGTGTGGTAGTATCTGTGAGCCACGAGGACTCAGCAATCCCATAACCATGGGTATCAAGACTAGCAAAGCTTTATGGGTAGGAAGAAGTAAAGTGGTGAGGTTGCAGCAGCGGCTAAGCATAATATGGTGGCTAGCTTACGAGTACAAGAATAAGATGAGCATCTACGCAAACGGTCGCAAACTAGTAATGATCGCTAAAGATCCTGAACTACCTACGATTCAAACATAACCCCACCGTGTTCTCTTCTCAAAGTGAAAAGAGACAGTCACGGTTACTCACACAGTTGTGTGTTTTACTTCGGATCTTCTGTCAAGTTTTCTACAACCGGACATTAACAAATTCCAATCTGCCACATAACTGTGGGCACGGCTTTCGAAAGATCATAACCCTGCAGGGGTGTCCCAACTTAGCCCATCACAAGCTCTCATGATCAGCTGAAGTGATAAATATAATATCATCACCACTTATCTTAGGGAAATCCGATCAGGCTCGGCATCCCCGTGCACAAGACATTTCGACAATGGTAAAACAAGTCCAGCAAGACCTCCCGGCGTGCCGACACCCTGATAGCAGCCGCGCGTATCTCATCTCAGGCCACGACCGGATGGGCGATCCTACAGGTAAAACCAATCCTCGAGTTTCCCCGTGGTGGCCCCGCATAACCCCCGTTTGGGACCAACACCATCAGCACTGGCCCCCTGCTATGTAGAAAAGAGTACCCGGGGACGCGACCCCCTATGCAATTTAATTAATTAATTAAGTTGTTATTATGAGGCAAATTAAAACCAATGTTGGGCCTTGCTGGAGGAGTTTTATTCAAAGACGAAGTGTCAAGGGGTCCCCATATACCCAACCGTGTAAGGAACGCAAAATCAAGGAACATAATGCCGGTTTATCGGCGCCTAAGGTGGCATGAGTGGAACAAAACACCGAGCAAAAGGCCAAGCCTTCCACCCAGGCCTAGTATATAGGTGTGTTAATAATAATAATAAATATTGTGATATTCCAACAACAAGTTCCCACCTGGAACGATCTTCATCTTCACCTGCAACTAACAACGCTATAAGAGGGGCTGAGCAAGTGGGTAACATAGCCAAACAATGGTTTTGCTAGGAAGGTTTCAAAGGTTAGAGGTCTCATGGAAACAAGGAGAGGGGCTGACAATAAAGGTGGGTAGCGCGACATATAACGATAGCATCGAGACACTAAGCAAAGGCAATGATAGTAAAGGTATCCAAGGGTATGGTCATATTGCATGGGATCTCGCAAGGAAGAAGAACGGATCCATGAAGTAGTCGAACAGAACCTCACAACTCCGGAACGAACCCGAAGCTAACGAGGAAGCAAACCGGAAAGAAACAAGCAACACGGTAAACACACCACACGAGACATGACAATATGCTCAATCAAGTATGATGCAACACAAGTGTACATAGGATGCACTACAAGTCTATACAGGAAGCAAAACATGGCAAGGTAGGAAGCACAGAAAAATAACACAAGTCTATATGATGCAATACATGGCAAGGTATGATGCATGACAAGTCTATACAGGAAGCAATACATGGCAAGGTATGGCAAAGTGCAACAAACAAAACGACAAATTAAGTGGATCTCAATGTGCAACAAGTTGCATACGGACGAAACACCACATTTTATTTATTTAATTGACTCTTGTTTATTTACAAGACAAGATTAAATGTTTGTTAACATGACCAGAGGTGAAGCCTAATAAAATTACACTATTTAGGCATTTTAAATGAGGCCAGAAATAACAACAACAATTCCGGGAAAATCCCCCTGACCAATTTAGCAATTAGTAAGGCAACAACAATTTAACATTTTAATGTTGTTAACATGATGCGGATGACATGATCAAGTTTTATGCAATTTTTAGTTAAAGGTTGACATGAAGAGATATGAAGTATTTGTCACCGTGGTGGAACGAAAGGGGCCACAGCGACGAATCTGAAATGATGCCACGCAACATATCGGTTCCGGTAACTCGTTGAGAGTCCGGAGCAAAAGATGACGGAGAGCGAGTCGAACAAGATGAAAGGCGGGGTGATCCCGTCACCGGGTTCCCACGGGTTGCCGCCAAGGCAAACGAGGGCACAACGGACACGATGCAAACATTCGATTCAACTCATACAACACATGCAGTCCACGGGTCATCGTCTCGGGGTTATACCTTCGGAGTGTGCTTTTCGGGGAGGATCGAGATCGTCGAGGGAAGTAGTGGTACTCGCGGGACGTGGTACACGTTCGTAGAGGGAAGTAGTCGTTCCGTTCGTAGTAGTACACGGGGCGTCGGGGTCGTCGTTGACGTAGAGGTACTCGTTCCGTTTCGGAGAGGTACTTGACGAATCCATCGTTTCCGGGGCGACGGTAGTCGTACACGTTGGCGTTTTCGTTCACGGTTCTTCGGCGACGGTAGTGGTACTTGACATGTCGCAGTGTAGGCGTTCTCGTTTCAAAAATGTACATGTCGTCAGGCGTAGTTGAACTTGGCGCATCGTCTTGTGTAGTCGTTCGGGCATCGGTCTTGCCGACGGGGTACTTGTCGAGTCGTCGTTGACGTAGGGGTACACGAGCCGTAGACGTACACGGTGAGGAACTTGACGCTTCATCTTGTAGTCGATCTTGGCGAAAACAACAGCCGCAACAAAACGACGGCAACACGGCAGAGTAGGCTGCGGCCTTGGTTCCCACGGCGGAGCTCCTGTTCGACGACAGTTGAAGCAGCAAGGGAGGCACTCTAGGACGACTCCAGACCAAGGAGCTCGGGCGCGGAGTCCTGCAAAGCTCCGCTGGCGCTTGGGCGCTGAAGCAGCGTGGCACGGCAGAAGTACAGTGCGGCACCGGCGGAAGGCGGGAGAAGGCGTCGGCCTGGTGCGGTGTGACCTGGAGGAAGGGGCCGGCGCGGCAGAGGCGTCAGCGACGCGGAGGAGACGGCGACGGGCGAGGCGCGGCTGAGGTCGCTAGATCCGTCAAGGAGGACGGCGCTCGGGCGCGATGCTGTCACACCCTGATTTTCATGTCACTTTGCTTAAGCTAATTATCATGTTAAAAATGTGGATTTACAAAAACTTTTGTGTGTTTTTGACTTTGCTTGATTTGACTTTTGTCTGCTGTTTGCTAGTGCTCTAAAAATCAAATAAATCCTCCAACTCTTATACTTCATCTCCTTGGTCCAAAACCTTTTCCCAATGATCATGCCATGTGTATAGACCAGTATAGGATTTTCTTATAAAAATATTTTGGCCAAATGCTATTTTCTAAAATTAGTTTTCCAAAAACCCCTGAATTGAGGTTTGCACTGCAAGTACCTTATTTAGGGTGTGAAAAATCTTTCAAAAAGTATATTTGAATCCTATTAGGTATAGGACTCTCAGAAACCACAAAATTATAATTTTAAAAGCTATTTTTATATTTATTTAAAAGCTTTTTCTTAAGGCCAGAAATGGTCTTTAATAGGGAAAAATTATTTAATCATTTCAAAAATATTTGCCAAAATTCAGGGAAACTCATAGGACATATATTGTCCATATATAAGAGTTTCAACACATGGTCATGTTCAAAATATTGGACAAATCCTTCCAAAACCCTTTCTGGATATTTCAAGCTTTTGAAATATTTACGAAGGAAATATTCTCCAAAAATTCCAGGGAAATTCTATCATGTCAAATATGACATATATGATGATCTTGCAAAGCCTCATGCCTTGAAGATCAAGGGAACATCATATAATCCCCTCAAAACCATTCTGTCCATATTTGAAGTTTGAGCAACTTTACATTGCCAAACTTGTCCAAATGCTCTCAAACTTGGTGCACGTGCCAGAATGGCCTAATAAGGCATCTATGCCAAATGGCACAAGTTTTGGAGAAGCATAACTTGGTCTAAGTACCCCAAAACCATTTCTGTTCAAATTCAAATTTGAACAACTTTACATTACCAACTTTTTACCTAGGGCCTCAAACTTTGTGGGCATGATCATAACCCCAAATGATGATGCTACACCAAGTGGTGCATCAAGGGGAGATGATTAGCTTAACTCAAACAAGGTGAAACCATTTCTGTTGATTTCTAAGGTTCACCAAAGTTACATTGGCAATTTTGCCCAAATGAGCTCAAATTTGGTGGAAGGCCCTAATTATATGTGACATTCCATCCTGTTAAGTCCCATGCCAATTGGAAGTCATTTGCCTCCCCAAAACCTGATCAAACACCTTCTGCCAATTTACCAAAACCATTGGAATGACCCCTTTTACTATTTCCCTTTACCTCAAATTCTTACCACAGCTTCTCCTGATCATCTTCTACCCCCAGTAACTTCTCTATGGCCTCAGCTCAATCAATGGAGGGGGTAAAACCCCAATTCACCTTGCTGGACAGCAGTAAACTCCTTCTTCTTCACCTCCCTCCTCATTCCAGTAGCTTTCCAGGGCATCCAAGACCATCCCACATTACTTTACTCCTCCCCTGACCTTCTAGACAACTTTGGGCATGTTGGACACGACCAGAGCGGCGAGGACACGGGCGTGCCAGCCATTCGGGCGCTATGGAGCGTGCTACAGTGCGCTCCCGCACTGTAGCCGCCTCCAAATCGGCTGCACCCGACAACCTGGGGCGTCGGGACCGTGTCTCCCGAGGTGCCCTTGACGTCCGCGACATGCAGGACGGTCGTCCTTATCCTCCCCTGACCTCCTTCGCCCTCCACAAGCATGCCCGAGCGCGTCAATGGACGTCGCTCACGGTGCACCGCGGCTGCACCTATATAAAGCCTCCCCCCGAGCACCCCTTGCCTCTTCTGGACCCTCCTCCCTCCCGTGCATCTCCCAGACATGTCCCCTCTCCCTCTCATGCGCTCCTGCTCCCTCCATGGCCGAAGTGCCGCCGCTAGGCGACGCTCGGCATTGGGCACCTCGGCCGCTCTCTCCTCCCCCTTCTCTGTTGGCCGCCAGGAGGAGGACCCCAGGACCACGGAGCTACCCACGACTCCACCCTTCCTCCCCCCTAGCGTCTCTGGCATCGCCCCCGTCTCGACCCGAAGCCGCCACCGACGCCTCGGCCGCCGTCGCTCCTGCTCCTCCCGGCCAGCTTGAAGGCCAGGGATGGGCGTGGCTTGCTCCGCTGGGCCCTTCGGTGCGCCGGGCACCACCGGGGACGGCCGGAGCCGCCGGGGAACGGCGCCGGCGTGCGCTCTGCCTTGCCTCCTCTACTTCGAACGGAGGAGGAAGAAGGGGGCTGCGGCAGCAGCGGGCCCCGCCCGTCAAAGACTCAGCGCGCGCGCCTGAGCCACTGACCGGTGGGCCGACACCCCCCCCCCCCCCCCCCCGTTTAAATGGACACGGGTCCATCTGGCACCCGCCTTCCGTGCAGGAAGTCGTAATAGGCGAATACGCCTTCGGCGTCGCCGTCCGCCTGCGTGGCCGAGCCACTGGGCCGGCCCAGTGCGCAGAAGCACTAAGCCTCGCCCTGTGCGCAATAAGGGTATGGCCCTTTTTCCTTTTCTTTATCCAGTCAACTTAAAAAATGCTTAAATAATTCATTTGAACTCCAAATTTGGTGATTCAAATTTCCAGTGACTCCATAAATCATGATCTACGTGTTGGTGCACCATGCACATTATTCCAGAGACATTTCCTTCACAAATATTTATCAAATGCCCATATTCCATTTTCTGTGATGAACTTTAGAAAATCACAGAGGGCTCAAATTTGATCCAAATGCAGTGGTTCAAATTCCTAGATGCTTGTCATATCCAAACTTAGTTTTGGAACATTTTTATTAATACTTTCTGTGCCCCACCAAATAATGAGCCATTTCTTCATATTTATCAGCTTTGCAAAATCCTAGGAAATTCATTTGAATTCCAAATCCATTGAAACCAACTCCTAGATGCTTCTAAAATCATGACTTGTTGATGGGTGCCTTTTCTCATCATTCAAGAATATATTTCTGTACACTTCTTTCCAATCCATTAAACCCCTTCATTCCATCATATTGAAATGTTCCAAATCATCAATTGATCCAATGCCTATGAAAACACTTTGGTCATTTCTAATATGACCAGAGGCATCCTAGAAAAGTCCAACTTCCATTTTTAGAGCACTTCTATTTTTGCTTTGATTGTATTGCTTATTATGTTGGTTTCCATCGTTAGTTGACGAAATAAACGGAGTACTCGGAGTTGGACCAGAAGGTTTGAAGACTCGGAAGGACAAGGCAAGCAGCCCTTTGACCTTGTTCGAGAAACCTTTTTATGCATGTCTCATAGCACCTTATTATCAATGCATCGGAATCATGTTGAGGTGGAGACCACTTTGGTTGCTGCCCTTGTTACCTTACTATTGAAACTTGCATCAAACATGACCCTACCTCCCTATGAGGGTTATGTGGGTGGGAGTAGATAGATATATGCTATAGTAGTGGCTACGCAAATGGGACGGGTATATGCATGGTGACGGAGGCAGAATACTTTCAAAAGACTTTTCGAAAACCCCGTCGGGTGCCACTTATGCCCGAGGGAGATGGTGAGATGGGTAACCACTTGATGACGAAGTGATGTACCGAGGCAAGTGTGTGTGTTGTTTTGAAAAACGGATTGGTTTAAGTTGCGACCGTTATTCCAACCTAACATGCGCAACCACTCTACCCTTATATGGGAAAGGGCATTATTGATTACCTAGGTCGATACTAGCATGGTGCCTGCATTACTAGTGATGGGGGTGACATAAGGTCACTCTTGGGACGGGGTCGCGCTTGGATAGGCGGCCATGACTGTCTTTACAGGGCACCGGACACACCGTTGGTACCCCGTGCTTGTGGTATGTGATGAATACGGAGCGAGGCTCCAAAAATCTTGAGATGTGAAATGTGGGGCACGGGGCTGTTACCAATCGAGTGGACTCCATATTCGTGTCGTCTAGGGAAAGATAGTGATCGGGTGCTTACCCCGGGTACTTGAGGTACCGCGGGTCGTGGATGACACGGAAGTTCCCCGGATCTTGTGGGTAAAGTGTGCAACCTCTACAGAGTGTAAAACTATTCGAATAGCCGTGTCCGGGGTCAAGGACAGTTGGGTAACCGCTCTTGGGCTACGTCCAATGTTTGCGAAACCTGGTGTGTGTGTGTGTGAGGAAACAACATGGTTTGGTGGATCTGTCGATGTGATTGTGAGAAAGTTACAATGAGCTTGAGCATGAGTTGATTACAACTCTTTTTCGATAATGAAGTTTGTGACCTCCTGATACTTGTTGCAGACACATGCATGCCCATGATATTTATTGATCATACTTGCATATGAAAAACTACCTTTCCGCAAAACTGCCAATTTAGCAGTAGAGCCTTGCATAATTATTCTGTCATCACACTTGGGTTGCTTGCGAGTACATTCAAAGTACTCATTGGCTTGCCACTGGTTATTTTATTGGCCAGGCATGAGAGAACAGGTTATGATGAAGATTTCTTGGTGACGAGCATGCGAGCTAGGACGCTTCCCAGTCAGAATGCCTGTAGGGTTAAGGCAGATGGCATGGGTCCAAGTTGTTATTGAAGATTTCCGCTGCGATGATATACTCAAGACTTGACCATTACGGTCCTATTTGTGTAATACGGTATGTATGGATGTAAGACTCTTGTTATTCAGCTTCTGTGTGTTCAGTGAGCAATGATCTCTGGGATCACTGTACACGTGCATTCGGTGATCACGACTTATGAGTCGGGGTCCCCACAGAGCTGGTATCAGAGCCATCCTGACTGTAGGAAGCCTTAGCTAGCATGGTCTTTAGTTAGGGTAAAACTATTTTCAAAGCTGTTACTAGTTTTCAAAACTATCTATACTTCTCTTCCCTTCTTAGTTTCTTCGAAAACTAGGCTATACCTAATCTCTTCCCCTTTCAAAACTGTTGGTCGCTAGAACCCTATGGCGCGACCACTGGATTTTCTGTAATCCTCGTGGAGTGCACCTTGCCAAACACTCACCCGCCACCTCTGCACACAAGATTGGCGACACCACGACAAGACGGTACCAACGGAAACTACATCCTCAATGAATGAGGACATGAAGACCCAGAAGATGGTGACACCTTTGACAGTGCCCCAAGAAGATCCAACATTGGCCTATGATGACCAGGCTATAGGTTAAGCAAAATCATGATATGCATCGCTAATAGAGTAATCCTGTCACTACCGTTGTTGTATCGGCAACCACCGGTGGATGAGAACCTCACCATTTGGTCCGCCTCACTGTAGTGAGCAGGAAAACGGTTCTCTTCGGCCCCCGCTCTTGGTGTCGATGTTTTCATCAACGAAACCGACATGTTGGACCTCTATTATGCCTTGTTATTGTCATTGCATATGGATTGCCTACCTGGTACCCTCGACGCCCCAGAAGGCACAAGGGATCGTCATGATTAAAGAGACAAGAGAAGACCAAGCCAACGCCAGCTACAAGGAGGCACCTTCACCACATCACCTCATCAGGCGAGAAGTTGTTGGAGATTCTTCAGGCTCAACCCGGATCGTTCATCAAGCAACTACAAGAGACGTGGCAACACCAGAGGAAGCTCAAAAGACTGCACGAGGCACAAGTCACGAAACTGAGTCCGAGAACCCCTAGGGTAGGATGAGTTGTGTACCCCCTATGCGCAGTCGAGTCCGTATGATGGTTCGAATAGAACCATGATTGTGAGTTGCTTGCTTTTTTTTGTTTGTGTTTTGATATAAGTCGCAATTTTTCCCTAGGCTACAAGTGCGTGGCTCTATCACCTTCCTTGCCTTGTTTCTTTTGTTTCGGCCTTTTCGCACCTGTTTGTTGCACCTGCACTATAGAACCCCCTTTAGGCATTTCCCTCCTCTACGCTACTTCTTCCCTCTATTCTATCTCTCCCCAACCGAAGAACCGCAAGACAAGATGCACCAAGGATTCTACCTCGGCAGCCAACTGGCACTGAAGACTTCTGCTACAACCTCCACGATCAATTGCAACCCCGTAGAGTTATGTTTAACCCTCCAGACCAGTAACCCCATTCCTAGACCCTTTGAGACTTCACGAGATACTCCAGCACGAACCCTTAGCCATGTGCCTAACCCATAGTAAAGCGAGAGAACCAGTTAAGCCTTTATAACCTTGCACAACACTGGGTTCGTAAAGGAGCTAGTGGACACAGTGAGTGAGCACCTTTTCATCCTAATATAGCACGAGAACTGATGATGCCATAAATAGACTAATTCAAGGATATTGGACAGATGACTTGGTGGCTTTATGTCAGTGACTTCGAGGAATTATCTGAGACCTTGGTGGATTGTGAGGTTTTTATATTGGTAGGATCATGACTTTGGGGAAGCATGTAGGAGTACCCGTTGGGCATAATATTTGGATTTATGTAGGTGATTCTGGTTGGTATAATGCTGGATATGTCTGCATGGTTCGGAGTAAAATTGGATTTAGGCCTATGATCCTGATTATGATATCATGCTTCTCGGTGGACAATAACCTAGGAGATTGGATTATTTGTTGGAGTTGATTTAGGGATCTATATAATCCTGACCTTGGAGTTTACTTGACCCGGATGATGACAATTTGGTGGACATACAATCATAATGCACAGTCCTTCCAAGTATTTGGGTGTTATAGGGACTTGAGATCTTGTGGAACACCGTAGACATCGGGTTTGTAGAATTGTTGGATCATGTGGTGATTGATGGAATTACCGGGCTATTGGAGTTGATCTATAGGAAGGAAACAAAATCTTGGAGTGGCATATGACGTGTTTCCTTAGAATAGAGATGCATTATCTTGAGCCTTGCAAGAATAGGTTGAGTGCTTGGATTGTGGAGTTTAATTTAAGCTTAGTAGCTTGTATGCTCTACCCATGGATTTTAGGGGTAGACATACGTATGGATTTGGGGATCGTAGGCAAGTATAATTTTGTTAGACCGCCTCTTGAGAGTCATGAGGATATGTATGGCATGAGTGGTGATTGAAGATGGTCTATGCGAGAGGCTGCTTTTTCGTTCGGAGTACTAGATAGAGCTATTGGCATCTCAGAAACTGTGCTTAAGGATAAGATGATATAAGTTCACTCACTCACTAGAATCCTTGAAACCCTTAAGCCCCACCAAGCCACAACCTGGTCAGATTTTGACCACGGGCCTTCGCTCTAAGTCAGGAAGACCTTGCAAATACTCAGCGGAGACCACCCCCAATGCCCCGGCCTACCTTGCGTACCCCATGGACCTCATGGAGTAATTGGACAGGTTGGGTAACATCATTATTTGATGGCCTACTTGTCTGCCCGAAGACAAAGAAGCGATGGACAGCTGGATAGAAGACATTTGAAGACTGCCCTGTCAAGAAGGAAGATCTACACCGACCACCGTCATCAAGAAGTAAACTTCTGCGTCGAAGACCGAGCGTATCTGCAAACCACTCCTCTCAAAGGAACCGAGCATTTCCGTGTCGAAGGGACGCTCGCACCAAGATTTATCGACCCTTCTTAAAGATCACTGCAAGGCAAATAGAAGATGTCTACCAGCTAGATTTACCACCTGAGATACCCGTCGTGCACCAAATATTCCACGAGTCACCACCCTGGGTGTACTTCTTACTTCCCAACTAGCCCGGTGCCCGCAAGGACATCTCCAAGCCTTTGACAGCTAACCCAACCTAACCTATACAAGAGACCCCTCAGCAACCTGCATCAAGGAAGGCAACAAGCAAGAAGCCACACCACCAAGTACTTCGAGATTCCAGTGGAGTATCACCCGTAAGCAGAACCAACAAGAAGAAGTGAAGACTACCCCGTATCCAAGACTCCGTCTTTCTTTCCACGCCTAGTCTGGGAATCTCGGGGACGAGATTCTTGTAAGGGGGGTTGGTCTGTCACACCCTGATTTTCATGTCACTTTGCTTAAGCTAATTATCATGTTAAAAATGTGGATATACAAAAACTTTTGTGTGTTTTTGACTTTGCTTGATTTGACTTTTGTCTGCTGTTTGCTAGTGCTCTAAAAATCAAATAAATCCTCCAACTCTTATACTTCATCTCCTTGGTCCAAAACCTTTTCCCAATGATCATGCCATGTGTATAGACCAGTATAGGATTTTCTTATAAAAATATTTTGGCCAAATGCTATTTTCTAAAATTAGTTTTCCAAAAACCCCTGAATTGAGGTTTGCACTGCAAGTACCTTATTTAGGGTGTGAAAAATCTTTCAAAAAGTATATTTGAATCCTATTAGGTATAGGACTCCCAGAAACCACAAAATTATAATTTTAAAAGCTATTTTTATATTTTATTTAAAAGCTTTTTCTTAAGGCCAAAAATGGTCTTTAATAGGGAAAAATTATTTAATCATTTCAAAAATATTTGCCAAAATTCAGGGAAACTCATAGGACATATATTGTCCATATGTAAGAGTTTCAACACATGGTCATGTTCAAAATATTGGACAAATCCTTCCAAAACCCTTTCTGGATATTTCAAGCTTTTGAAATATTTACAAAGGAAATATTCTCCAAAAATTCCAGGGTAATTCTATCATGTCAAATATGACATATTTGATGATCTTGCAAAGCCTCATGCCTTGAAGATCAAGGGAACATCATATAATCCCCTCAAAACCATTCTGTCCATATTTGAAGTTTGAGCAACTTTACATTGCCAAACTTGTCCAAATGCTCTCAAACTTGGTGCACATTCCAGAATGGGCTAATAAGGCATCTATGCCAAATGGCACAAGTTTTGGAGAAGCATAACTTGGTCTAAGTACCCCAAAACCATTTCTGTTCAAATTCAAATTTGAACAACTTTACATTACCAACATTTTACCTGGGGCCTCAAACTTTGTGGGCATGATCATAACCCCAAATGATGATGCTACACCAAGTGGTGCATCAAGGGGAGATGATTAGCTTAACTCAAACAAGGTGAAACAATTTCTGTTGATTTCTAAGGTTCACCAAAGTTACATTGGCAATTTTGCCCAAATGAGCTCAAATTTGGTGGAAGGCCCTAATTATATGTGAAATTCCATCCTGTTAAGTCCCATGCCAATTGGAAGTCATTTGCCTCCCCAAAACCTGATCAAACACCTTCTGCCAATTTACCAAAACCATTGGAATGACCCCTTTTACTATTTCCCTTTACCTCAAATTCATACCACAGCTTCTCCTGATCATCTTCTACCCCTAGTAACTTCTCTATGGCCTCAGCTCAATCATTGGAGGGGGTAAAACCCCAATTCACCTTGCTGGACAGCAGTAAACTCCTTCTTCTTCACCTCCCTCCTCATTCTAGTGGCTTTTCAGGGCATCCAAGACCATCCCACATTACTTTACTCCTCCCCTGACCTTCTAGACAACTTTGGGCATGTTGGACACGACCAGAGCAGCGAGGACACGGGCGTGCCAGCCATTCAAGCGCTCTGGAGCGTGCTACAGTGCGCTCCCGCACTGTAGCCGCCTCCAAATCGGCTGCACCCGACAGCCTGGGGCATCGGGACCGTGTCTCCCGAGGTGCCCTCGACGTCCGCGACCTGCAGGATGGTCAGCCTTATCCTCCCCTGCCCTCCTTCGCCCTCCACGAGCACGCCCGAGCGCGTCCATGGACGTCGCTCACGGTGCACCGCGGCTGCACCTATATAAAGCCTCCCCCCGAGCACCCCTTGCCTCTTCCGGACCCTCCTCCCTCCCGTGCATCTCCCAGACATGTCCCCTCTCCTTCTCATGCGCTCCTGCTCCCTCCATGGCCGAAGTGCCGCCGCCAGCCACCGCTCGGCATTGGGCACCTCGGCCGCTCTCTCCCCCCCCCTTCTCTGTTGGCCGCCAGGAGGAGGACCCTAGGACCACGGAGCTACCCCCAATCCACCCTTCATTCCCCCTAGCGTCTCTGGCATCGCCCCCGTCTCGACCCGTAGCCGTCGCCGACGCCGCGGCCGCCGTCGCTCCTGCTCCTCCCGGCCAGCTTGAAGGCCAGGGATGGGCGCGGCTTGCTCCGCTGGGCCCTTCGGTGCGCTGGGAACCACCGGGGACGGCCGGAGCCGCCGGGGAACGGCGCCGGCGTGCGCTCTGCCTTGCCTCCTCTGCTTCGAACGGAGGAGGAAGAAGGGGGCTGCGGCAGCAGCGGGCCCCGCCCATCAAAGACTCAGCGCGCTCGCCTGAGCCACTGACCGGTGGGCCGACACCCCCCCCCC
>LR738709.1:558942757-558982849 GCA_902687465.1 Secale cereale | reverse complement strand
CCCCCCCCCCCCGTTTAAATGGACACGGGTCCATTTGGCACCCGCCTTCTGTGCAGGAAGACGTAATAGACGAATACGCCTTCGGCGTCGCCGTCTGCCTGCGTGGCCGAGCCACTGGGCCAGCCCAGTGCGCAGAAGCACTAAGCCTCGCCCTGTGCGCAATAAGGGTATGGCCCTTTTTCCTTTTCTTTATGCAGTCAACTTCAAAAATACTTAAATAATTCATTTGAACTCCAAATTTGGTGATTCAAATTTCCAGTGACTCCATAAATCATGATCTACCTGTTGGTGCAACATGCACATTATTCCAGAGACATTTCCTTCACAAATATTTATCAAATGCCCATATTCCATTTTCTGTGATGAACTTTAGAAAATCACAGAGGGCTCAAATTTGATCCAAATGCAGTGGTTCAAATTCCTAGATGCTTGTCATATCCAAACTTAGTTTTGGAACATTTTTATTAATACTTTCTGTGCCCCACCAAATAATGAGCCATTTCTTCATATTTATCAGCTTTGCAAAATCCTAGGAAATTCATTTGAATTCCAAATCCATTGAAACCAACTCCTAGATGCTTCTAAAATCATGACTTGTTGATGGGTGCCTTTGCTCATCATTCAAGAATATATTTCTGTACACTTCTTTCCAATCCATTAAACCCCTTGATTCCATCATATTGAAATGTTCCAAATCATCAATTGATCCAATGCCTATGAAAACACTTTGGTCATTTCTAATATGACCAGAGGCATCCTAGAAAAGTCCAACTTCCATTTTTAGAGCACTTCTATTTTTTGCTTTGATTGTATTGCTTATTATGTTGGTTTCCATCGTTAGTTGACGAAATAAACGGAGTACTCGGAGTTGGACCAGAAGGTTTGAAGACTCGGAAGGACGAGGCAAGCAGCCCTTTGACCATGTTCGATAAACCTTTTTATGCATGTCTCATAGCACCTTATTATCAATGCATCGGAATCATGTTGAGGTGGAGACCACTTTGGTTGCTGCCCTTGTTACCTTACTATTGAAACTTGCATCAAACATGACCCTACCTCCCTATGAGGGTTATGTGGGTGGGAGTAGATAGATATATGCTATAGTAGTGGCTACGCAAATGGGACGGGTATATGCATGGTGACGGAGGCAGAATACTTTCAAAAGACTTTTCGAAAACCCCGTCGGGTGCCACTTATGCCCGAGGGAGATGGTGAGATGGGTAACCACTTGATGACGAAGTGGTGTACTGATACGTCCAAAACGTATCTATAATTTCTGCTTGCTCCATGCCTCTTTTGGGTGATATTGCTATGTTATTTATACACTTCCATACACTTTTGATCATATTTGGACTAACCTATTAACTCAGTGCACCCCAGTGCCAGTTTCTGTTTTCGGCTGTTTTTGTATTTCAGGTTTTCACATTACGAGAACTGCCAGGAAAAATCCAGAAAAATTATATAAAAAATCAGCGTTCCAGAAACTACCGTGCGCCCGAAGGACAGCCGGGGGGGGGGGCACCAGGGCTCCAGGCGCCCTGGCGGCGCGCCCCCCTTGGGCCGCGCCGGGGGGGCGCCTGGGCCCCCCGAGGCTCCTCCGATGCCCCCCTTTGGCATATATTTAAAGCGTCTCGAGAAAATGATACGTCCAAAACGTATCTATAATTTCTGCTTGCTCCATGCCACTCTAGGGTGATATTGCTATGATATTCATACACTTCCATACACATTTGATCATATTTGGACTAACCTACTAATCCAGTACACCACGGTGCCAGTTTCTGTTTTCGGCTGTTTTTGTATTCCAGGTTTTCACATTACGAGAACTGCCAGGAAAAATCCAGAAAATATAGATAAAAAATCAGCGTTCCAGGAGCTACCGTGCGGCCAAAGTACAGCCGGGGGGACCCACAGGGGCTCCTGGCGGCCTGTGGGCGCCCCCCCTGGGCCGCGCCGGGGGGGCGCCTGGGCACCCCTGACCCCCTCTGGTGACCCCCTTTGGCATATATTTAAGGTCCGTCGAGGAAACCCTGATTGGGAACCCCTTTTCTCCAGACGCGATTCCGATCTCTGCCGCCATCGCCATCAAGCTTCGGGAGACCAGAATTCCTGTGTCGGCACCCTGCCAGGACGGGGAAGTGCTCCCGGATTCATCTCCATCGACGTTGCTTCCTCCCTCCATGATGCGGGAGTAGTTCCTCTTCGGGGCTGAGGTTCTTACCAGTAGCTATGTGGTCAATTCTCTCTCCCATGATGTGATCTTCGTTGTGATCATAGGCTATGTTAATCTAGGGTGTTTCCCCTTCCTCTATGTATTGGATTGATGTACTCACTTGTCTTTATCTAGTATAATCCCCGAGACCAAGGTGACAGCGGTCTATTGGACATGGATTAGAACAATATTTTCATGAGTGATTTCCTCTCTTGTGTGTTGATTGAAGATTGAGAGTCTCTTGGTGCTTGTCTTTGACTATCCTTTCGATATGTTGTGGTGATTGTGGGACTCTCTTTGGATGGCCGCGGTGACATTGGGAAATCCTTAGATTGAGAACTACGAACTTTGAGGTGTGCTTTTGTAGCCCTACATAATTCTCGTCCTCTCTTGACCACGAAGGAATGATCTCCGAGTGTGTCCCCTTTGCATGTTTTATGGGAAATATCATGTGATTCAATTATGTTAATGTTGTTGGGAGTTGCCACTAGTGAAAGTATGAACCTTAGGCCTTGTTTCCACCATTGCAATACCGTTTGTGCTCACCTTTACTACTTGTTTGCTTCCTGCACTTTTTATTACATATTTATATTACCTTGTTTAGCCATCCATATCACTTCCCATTTAACCTCTCTTCGCCGAACTAGTTCACCTATACATCTGACAAGTGTATTAGGTGTGTTGGGGACACAAGAGACTTCTTGTATCTTAGTTGCAGGGTTGCTTGAGAGAGACCATCTTCAACCTCTACTTCCCTGAGTTCGATAAACCTTAGGTCATCCACTTGAGGGAAATTTGCTGCTGTCCTACAAACCTCTGCGCTTGGAGGCCCAACATAGTCTACAAGAGTAGAAGCGTGCGTAGACATCAAGCTATTTCTGGCGCCATTGCCGGGGAGGTGAGCGCTTGAAGGTATATCTTTAGATCTTGCAATTAAATCTTTTTGTTTCTTGTTTTTTATTTCACTAGTTATGTTTATGGAAAACCTTGTTATTGGATCGTTGCTTGCGGGAGGACGCCCCACACCTGTGGTGGTTCCCCCTCCTCCTACTGAAATTGTGCCCTATAAAATACCACCTGGTATTATCGATTATGTCTTGGCTAATCGTTATGCAGGAGACAAACATCCCGATGAACACTTGCTATATCTGTCACAACTATGGTCATTATTTAAGCTTGCAGGTGTATCGAGGGAGTTTGTCATGAGGAAAATATTTGCCTTGTCACTGAAAGGAAAAGCGTTGGAATGGTATAGGCTACTAAATGACTCTCACCTGCTGGAGTGGGAAGAGATCCAGTCTCTCTTTTACTCCAAATTTTATCCTCTTCATGAAGTCCATAAGAATAGGAATTATGTTTATAATTTTTATCCTCATGACGGAGAGAGCATAGCTCAAGCTTGGGGGAGACTGAAAACGTTAATGCTAAAATGTCCTAACCATGGGCTCCCTAAAGATATTATTATTACTAACTTCTATGCGAGGCTCTCTCGACAGGATAAAGATTTGCTCGATGCTTCCTCTATGGGTTCTTTCACAAACAAAAAGATTGATGCTAAATGGGAACTCCTTGAAAGAATTCAACGCAACACTGAAGATTGGGAGATCGACAAAGGTAAAGAGTCAGGTATAATTTATGAGTATGATTGCATTAAGTCCTTTGTTGAAACTATAAGTTTTAATAAGTTTAGTGCTAAGGTTGGGCTTGATTCTCAACTCCTTGTTGATTTCCTCAAATCTTTTGCTTCACATCTTAATATGCCTAAGGAAGATTGGATCAAGTATCATAAACCTTTTAAAGAGACTTGCAAAGAAAATGAAATTGTTCATGATGATTTCAACATGCATGATCCAATTCCTAAAAATGAAGTTTTATATAAGCATGTTAATTTTTGTGGAGTGGATAGACCTTGTGAAAGGCCTATGATTGAAGAAGAGAAGTATTGGAAGCAACATAAGCATGAAAGAACAATCACTTGGGTCAAAGATTTAAATTAAATTGCTAGAGAATTGTGTGACCTTTATCCTTTTACTTGTGAACTTTGCCGTACAGAGGGTCACTTTAATTTTCAATGCATGAACTTTCAAAACATAACTGTTAACCGGTTGTGTGATGACATGATCACCTCTGATCTTTATGATGAGCTTATGTTATTTTTGATGTGTGAAGAGTTATCAGAAAAGACTTCTTGGCTGGATGATAATGCCATAGGAATAAAAAACACTTTGCAAAATTGCCATCTATGTTGTGTTGTTAATTGCCATGAAAATGATTACATAAGTAAGATTAGAAAGGAGGGAACTTTACCAAAGTATAAGGGAACTTTACCAAAGTATAAAAACGTCTCTTATATTTCTGCTAATAAAAAGGAGAGTTTCTCTCAAGTTTCCCCTATTGTTTCTAATGATAAACCAGGATATGTGGAGAAGCTTCATCTCCAACCACTCCCTCCTAAGGTTAAGAAGAAGAAAAAGAAGAGGAGGAGGAAGAGGAGCAAGAAAGAAGAAGAAGGGGTATCAACCTGGCCTGAGCATATTCCTCCCATCAACTTTTATCCTAACAGTTGTAAGTTTAAAGAAGAAGGTGAAGTTTATTGCCTTAATTATCATCTTGATGATACGTCCGTAGGTACTATTGAAGATGATTTTGATTATGATATGCATGTTACTCATTGTGATTGGGAAAATGATGATAATGCTACTTATGATCTTGAAAATCTTTTTGTTACCAACTCTAAAAGTGAAGATATGGGAAGCTCTAAGCTTGGGGATGATAGGATTGCAAATCCTATCCCCACTAGTGATGTGATAATTGATTCTCTTGCTAGTAAGAATAAAGACAACATGTTTACAAATATAGTTGCTAGCAATGATAATGCTCTTCTCTACCATGATGATGTTATAACTACAATCTATAGTGATTACAAAGGTACCTATGACATAAGGAGAAATTATCCTTATGAAACTTGTCATAATCATGAAGGGAATTACTCCCTTGTTGAACACCACGCTCCTGATATACAACTCATCTATAGTGTTCAAGTTGTTTATGATAGTCCTACTCCCACTATTACCAATGAGAAAAATTATGCTAATGTGGGGAATGAGAGTACCTTTTTGCATGTGGATCATGGTAACAATGCTTTATGTGATGCTTATATTGTTGAGTTCATCCATGATGCCACTGAAATTTATAATGAGAGAGGGAGGCTTGGTTCTAAATATCTTAATAATAAGAAGTTCCCTCTCTTTATGTTGAAGGTTTTGAAGCTGCACTTGTTTTGTCTTCCTATGCTTATTGCTTTGTGTTTCAATGAATTATTCTATTGCAATATTCCTATGCATAGGAAGCATGTTAGTCTTAAATGTGTTTAGTATTTGCTTCTTGATGCTCTCTTTTGTTCTTCAATTCTTATTCCTACAAGAGAATCATTAAAGTCCTATGCCTAGCTTAAAGGCATAAAAGAAAGCGCTTTTGGGAGGCAGCCCACAATGAATAAAAATTTTATATTTTGCTTTTGTTGTGTCTTGATGTTGTTTACTACAGTAGCATCATCATTGTATCTTTGCTTTTCATATTTGTGCCAAGTATAGCCTCTGATTGCTAGAAAGTTCAAAAGTTGTGAGGTGCTGTCCAGGAAACAGATTATGTCCTTAGATAAAAAAAATCGTATAAAATCACCAGATCATCTTTTTGGTCTGAATTGTTTCGACAGCGTTCTCTATATAATTGTCTTTCATGCTTCTGTTCTGAGTTTTTTGATTTGAGTTGCAGAAGTAACCCGAACAGATCAATTACTACCTGCTGTTCTGTTTTTCACAGATTCTGTCCTGTTTTGCCTTTCCTTCACTTTGCAAATCAAGAACTTTCTTTTTCTTTGCAAAAACCTTTTGGCAATCTTGAGAAACAGTAGAACTTCAAGAATATCATTATTTCCAGTAAGGTATAATTATTTTATTAAGGGTACTAACCTCGCTAATCAGATTATGATGAGTTATGTATGAAGGGAGTTTTCAAGTGTGCGAGGGAAGATGATAAAAAGATTCAGGAGTGTCAAGCGCTCAAGCTTGGGGATGCCCCCGTGCACCCCAAGAAATATTCAAGGAGACTCAAGCGTCTAAGCTTGGGGATGCCTCCGTGCATCCCCTTCTCCATCAACATTATCAGTTCGTATTTTGTTTCGCTATATTTTTATCACTTCATGTGTTATGTGCTATGCTTGGAGCGTCTTGCTTTTGGTTTTCTTTTTAGTTTTTCATAACGAGTCGGAACTCAGCATTCATTTATGTGGGAGAGAAACACGCTCCACTTCTACCTAGAACATAACATAGAATTTTCATGTCTATCTATGTTGTGTGTGTTCTTTATCTTTTAATAGCTACTATCATGCTCTGCTCTTAGTATTCATGCCTATCTTTTCAAAGAGCTTTTGTTTAGTTGGTTGCTTGAACCCTCTTTAATTACCATGCTCACCTTATTAAGAGAGTTTGCTTCCGTTGCACTGGTTAATGTGTATATGATAAAGATGCTACTTGCATGATGGTGCTTAGTAGTTCAGGTTTTCTTATGGTTAATCTCAAATAGCTGGGGGGTTCCCAATGTGTTATTGGAGTGCCAACATGGTTTGTTTGCCTATGATATGGTATGGTTTAGTTATATCTTCCTTCGAGAATTTATTTTGATTGACTTGGCGTATGCTCACGCATATTCAAGACTGTAAAGAAAGTCTGTCAAGCCTTAATGATCTTTTGTTTCTAAGTAGCGATATAACTACCATGCCTGATTCAATATTGCTTTGTCGCTCTGCATGATTATGACCGTCATTGCTCTCTTAGTTGGTCGCTCCCAGTCTTTTGCTAACCTCCACCTGTACTAAGCAAACTAAACATGCAATACATAGCTCATGGGAAAGTAGCCTAAAATCTATTGTGGTAAAGAATATGTTGCTTATGTATCTTATTTCTTATAAGTTGCTTGTTGAGCGGTAACCATGTTTCTGGGGACGCCATCGACTGTCACACTTTTGTTGAATATCATGTGAGTTGCTATGCATGTTCGTCTTGTCTGAAGTAAGCGTGATTTACCGTGGGTTGAATAACTATGCATATTGTTAGAGAAGAACATTGGGCCGCCAACCAAAGCCATGCATCATGGTGGAAGTTTTAGCTTGGACCTTAATCCTCAATCTATCATGAGAATATGCCTATGCATTAAAGAGAGTCCATCATCTATTTTCTATGTTGTCCCGGTATGGATGTCCTCAAGTTGAGATCTATCAAAAACGAGAAATCAAATGCGATCTATCTCCTTGGACCTTTGTACAGGTGGCATAGAGGTACCCCTTTGTGACACTTGGTTGAAACATATGCAATGCAATGATAACCCATGGGGATCCGAGCTAATTAGGACAAGGAGCGAGCACTATTGGTATTCGATGCATGAGGCTCGCAACTTATAGGATGTTTTATGCATGACACATATGAAGTACTACTACCGTTGACACAATTGCTTCCATGTTTTTAAAATAAAAAGCTCCAGCACTTAACCTTTCTTTTACCTTTATGTTGAAGCACCAACTACTGAGAGCATGATTGTCATTCTGAGTGTAATGTGCATTGTCCCAAAGTAGCATTGTCTTTTGCATGATTGTGATATCGTTTATTCTGAAATGATTGTATCTAGTCATCACTTAAACCTTGAAGGTGCCCCTGCATTTATGTTTTGCATCACTAAAGGGGGCAAGCTAGATATCACTTTATCATATTTGCACATCATGTTCATTGCAAATATTTTTGATGTTTCAGTTTCATGTTGTAAAACTTTCAGTCATTTGTGATTTTCTCTTGAGACAACTTAATTACTATAGAATCATTGTCTCAGTAAGCTTTTTTCATATGACTATGAGAAAGTCCTATATGGTTAATAGCATGTCACCACAGAAATTATTCTTGTTATCATTTACCTACTCGAGGACGAGCAGGAATTAAGCTTGGGGATGTTGATACGTCCAAAACGTATCTATAATTTCCGCTTGCTCCATGCCACTCTAGGGTGATATTGCTATGATATTCATACACTTACATACACTTTTGATCATATTTGGACTAACCTACTAATCCAGTGCACCCCGGTGCCAGTTTCTGTTTTTGGCTGTTTTTGTATTCCAGGTTTTCACATTACGAGAACTGCCAGGAAAAATCCAGAAAAAATATATAAAAAATCAGCGTTCCAGGAGCTACCGTGCGGCCAAATTACAGCCGGGGGGACCCACAGGGGCTCCAGGCGGCCTGTGGGCGCGGCCCCCCCTGGGCCGCGCCGGGGGGGCGCCTGGGCACCCCTGACCCCCTCTGGTGACCCCCTTTGGCATATATTTAAGGTCCGTCGAGGAAACCCTGATTGGGAACCCCTTTTCTCCAGACGCGATTCCGATCTCCGCCGCCATCGCCATCAAGCTTCGGGAGACCAGAATTCCTGTGCCGGCACCCTGCCGGGACGGGGAAGTGCTCCCGGATTCATCTCCATCGACGTTGCTTCCTCCCTCCATGATGCGGGAGTAGTTCCTCTTCGGGGCTGAGGTTCTTACCAGTAGCTATGTGGTCAATTCTCTCTCCCATGATGTGATCTTCGTTGTGATCATAGGCTATGTTAATCTAGGGTGTTTCCCCTTCCTCTATGTATTGGATTGATGTACTCACTTGTCTTTATCTAGTATAATCCCCGAGACCAAGGTGACAGCGGTCTATTGGACATGGATTAGAACAATATTTTCATGAGTGATTTCCTCTCTTGTGTGTTGATTGAAGATTAAGAGTCGCTTGGTGCTTGTCTTTGACTATCCTTTAGATATGTTGTGGTGATTGTGGGACTCTCTTTGGATGGCCGCGGTGACATTGGGAAATCCTTAGATTGAGAACTACGAACTTTGAGGTGTGCTTTTGTAGCCCTACATAATTCTCGTCCTCTCTTGACCACGAAGGAATGATCTCCGAGTGTGTCCCCTTTGCATGTTTTATGGGAAATATCATGTGATTCAATTATGTTAATGTTGTTGGGAGTTGCCACGAGTGAAATTATGAACCTTAGGCCTTGTTTCCACCATTGCAATACCGTTTGTGCTCATGTTTACTACTTGTTTGCTTGCTGCACTTTTTATTACATATTTATATTACCTTGTTTAGCCATCCATATCACTTGCCATTTAACCTCTCTTCGCCGAACTAGTTCACCTATACATCTGAAAAGTGTATTAGGTGTGTTGGGGACACAAGAGACTTCTTGTATCTTAGTTGCAGGGTTGCTTGAGAGAGACCATCTTCAACCTCTACTTCCCTGAGTTCGATAAACCTTAGGTCATCCACTTGAGGGAAATTTGCTGCTGTCCTACAAACCTCTGCGCTTGGAGGCCCAACATAGTCTACAAGAGTAGAAGCATGCGTAGACATCAGAAACCCTCGAAACAGGATCTCTTTTTCGCGATATCATCTTTGTTCCGCCGCCGCCGCCGCTTCCAAGATCGGGAGCACCAGGAGAACTCTTCCCGGCACCCTGCCGGAGGGGAGGATCACCACCGGGAGCCTCTCCACCACCATGGATGCCTCCCGGATGAGTTGTGAGTAGTCTCCCTTGGACCATGAGTCCATGACCAGTAGCTATGTGATGTTCTCCTCCCGTTCTTGTGCTTCACTAGTTAGTCCTCGTGAGCTGCCCTACATGATCGAGGCACATATGTAATCCTTATGATGTTGCTATGATGAGTTTGCTGGGATCCGATGGATTATGAGATTATGTTCAGATTGTGCTTGAGTAATATATTTGATCTACCTCTTTTATATTTATGTTCATAAGTAATTCTTGCATGTTCTCCATTGTTATTTATTGCTTTGGCCAAGTAATAGGTGGTGACTCCAAGAGGGAACGTTATGCTCGATTGTGGGTTCATGCCCCTCGATGACCAGTTTGAGTGACAGAAACATGAGTCTAGGGGATGTGCTGTTGCCACAAGGGGGAAAACAACGGTGCTTGTGCCCGCGGGTGCAAGGATTGTTTACTTTACGCAAAGTTCTTTTAATGCAGTTGTCTGTTGCTTTGAGTTTACACTATGGGTGGGGCTCACAACTTAATACCAGCGAGATGTTCTGGATAGATATCTCAAGGTGCATGATTAGTAGTAGATATTGATGGATTTCGGTCTACTTACTTTGGCGTACCGCCCATGCTTTGAACCTCAACCTTTCTTGCAATGTAGTCAGCATTGGTTTGCGTTCGTGGTCCTGTCAATTGCCCAGCTGTAATTCGTTTACCTCACATAGCTGTTTTATCGTCTTTTGGGAGAGAGACATCACTAGTGAACATCATGAGACTCCGGTCCATATTACCATCATTGATCACATCCGCTATTTACTTTTTGCTATCATTTACTATTGCAATTATATCTATCACTACTATCACTTGCGTTTAATCCTTTGTGAACTACAAGGCCGGAGGGATTGACAACCTCTCTGTGCTCGTTGGGAGCAAAGTTATTTGTATCTGTGTGCAGGTCCACGTTGATTGCTAATATCTGGCGCCGTAGCAGTTGACACCTTCTTGTTGAACCTAGGAGTCTCTAGGGATTCGATCCTTGGTATCTTTGCCAAGGGAAAAACTTCCGCAACACTACATCTCACACCTTCCACTTGGGGTAACCAACGAGGGGCGAGAAGCCTAGCAAGAGTTTTTCCGGCGCCGTTGCTGGGGACTCCACTCTTCAAGATAGGGGAGTTGCACGCTATCTTTTACCTTTGCTTTTTAGTCTTGTTAGTTTACCTTTCAGTTTTCTTTATGTCTTTTCACTAGTTATGCTTATGGAAAACCTTGCTATTGGATCGTTGCTTGCGGGAAGACGCCCCACACCTGTGGTGGTTGCTCCTCCCCCTACTGAAATTGTGCCCTATAAAATACCGGTTGGTATTATCGATTATATTTTGGCTAATCGTTATGCAGGAGACAGACATCCCGGTGAACACTTGCTATATCTGTCACAACTATGTTCATTATTTAAGCTTGCAGGTGTATCAAGGGAGTTTGTCATGAGGAAATTGTTTGCCGTATCTCTTATAGATAAAGCTTTAGATTGGTATAATCTTCTCGATAACTCGCACTTGCTTGATTGGCAAGAGCTTATGTCTCTCTTTTATACTAAGTTTTATCCTCTTCATGATGCTTATGTGGAGAGTAAGAGTACCTTTTTGCATGTGGATCATGGTAACAATGCTTTATGTGATGCTTATATTGTTGAGTTTATTCGTGATCCCACTGAAAATTATTATGAGAAGGGAATATATGCTTATAGATATTTCAATAATATTAAGTTCCCTCTCTTTATGTTGAAGGTTTTGAAGTTATGCTTGTTTTGCCTTCCTATGCTAGTTGCTTTATGCTTCAATAATTTATTTTCTTGCAATATTCCTATGCATAGGAAGCATGTTAGGCTTAAATGTGTTTGGTATTTGCTTCTTGATGCTCTCTTTTGTTCTTCAACTCTTATTCCTATGAGAGCATCATTAAAGTCTTATGCCTAGCTTAAAGGCATAAAAGAAAGCGCTTTTGGGAGGCAGCCCAATGAATAAATTTTATTTTGTTTTTATTGTGTCTTGATGTTGTTACTACAGTAGCATCATCATTGTATCTTTGTTTTCATATTTGTGCCAAGTATAGCCTCTGATTGCTAGAAAGTTCAAAAGTTGTGAGGTGCTGTCCAGGAAACAGATTCTGTCCTTGGATAGAAAAATTCGTATAAAATCACCAGATCATCTTTTTGGTCTGAATTTTTTCGACAGCGTTCTCTATATAGTTTTCTTTCGTGCGTCTATTCTGAGTTTTTTTATTAGAGTTGCAGAAGTGCCCCGAACAAATCAATTACTACCTGCTGTTCTATTTTTCACAGATTCTGTCCTGTTTTGCCTTTCCTTCATTTTGCAAACCTAGAGCTTGCTTTTTCTTTGCAAAAACCTTTGGGAAATCTTGAGAAACAGTAGACCTTCAAGAATATCTTTATTTCCAGCAAGGTACAATTATTTTTTTATGGGTACTAACCTCGCTAATCATATTATGACGAGTTATGTATGAAGGGAGTTTTCAAGTGTGCGAGGGAAGATGATAAAAAGATTCAGGAGTGTCAAGCGCTCAAGCTTCGGGATGCCCCCGTGCACCCCCAAGAAATATTCAAGGAGACTCAAGCGTCTAAGCTTGGGGATGCCCCCGTGCATTCCCTTCTCCATCAACATTATCAGTTCGTCTTTCGTTCCACTATATTTTAATCACTTCATGTGTTATGTGCTATGCTTGGAGCGTCTTGCTTTTAGTTTCCTTTTTAGTTTTTCATAACGAGTTGGAACTCAGCTTTCTTTATGTGGGAGAGAAACACGCTCCACTCTACCTAGAACATAACATAGAATTTTCATGTCTATCCTTGCTGTGTGTGTTCTTTGTCTTTTAATAGCTACTATCATGCTCTGCTCTTAGTATTCATGCTTATCTTTTAAAAGAGCTTGTGTTTAGTTGGTTGCTTGAACTCTCTTTAATTACCATGCTTATCTTATTAAGAGTGTTTGCTTCCGTTGCATTGGTTGATATGTCTATGATAAAGATGCTACGTGCATGATGGCGCTTAGTAGTTCATGTTTTCTTATGGTTAGTCTCAAATAGCTGGGGGATTCCCAATGTGTTATTGGAGTACCAACATGATTTGTTTGCCAATGATGTGGTATGGTTTAGTAATATCTTCCCTCAAGAATTTATTTTGATTGACTTGGCGTATGCTCACGCATATTTAAGACTGTAAAGAAAGTCTGTCAAGCCTTGATGATCTTTTATTTCTGAGTAGCGATATAACTTCCATGCCTGATTCAATGTTGCTTTATCGCTCTGCATGATTATGACCGTCATTGCTCTCTTAGGTTCTCGCTCCCAGTCTTTTGCTAACCTCCACCTGTACTAAGCGGACTGACTGCTTGTGCATCCACATCCTTTTAAACCAGTTATGCCATATGAGTCCACCATACCTACCTATATGTGGTATTTCACTGCCACTCCAAGTAAATTTACATGTGCTACCTTTAAAACCTTCAGTTTTTGCAATACATAGCTCATGGGAAAGTAGCTTAAAAACTATTGTGGTAAAGAATATGTCGCCTATGTATGTTATTTCTTATAAGTTGCTTGCTGAGCGGTAACCATGTTTCTGGGGACGCCATCAACTGTTACACTTTAGTTGAATATCATGTGAGTTGTTATGCATGTTCGTCTTGTCTGAAGTAAGGGTGATTTGCCATGAGTTGAATGGTTTGAGTATGCATATTGTTAGAGAAGAACATTGGGCCGCCAACCAAAGCCATGTATCATGGTGGAAGTTTTAGCTTGGACATTAATCCTCAATCTCTTATGAGAATATGCTTAAGCATTAAAGAGGAGTCCATTATCTATTTTCTATGTTGTCCCGGTATGGATGTCCTCAAGTTGAGATCTATCAAAAACGAGAAATCAAATGCGATCTATCTCCTTGGACCTTTGTACAGGTGACATAGAGGTACCCCTTTGTGACACTTGGTTGAAACATATGTAATGCAATGACAATCCATGGAAATCCGAGCTAATTAGGACAAGGTGCGAGCACTATTGGTATTCGATGCATGAGGCTTGCAACTTATAGGATGTCTTATGCATAACACATATGAAGTACTACTACCGTTCACAAAATTGTTTCTATGTTTTCAAAATAAAAAGCTCTAGCACATGAGTATTCCCTGCTTCCCTCTGCGAAGGGCCATTCTTTTACTTTTATGTTGAGTCTCCACCTTCTTTTAAAAGCACCAACTACTGAGAGCATGATTGTCATTCTGAGTGTAATGTGCATTGTCCCAAAGTAGCATTGTCTTTTGCATGATTGTGATATCGCTTATTTTGAAATCATTGTATCTAGTCATCACTTAAACCTTGGAGGTGCCCCTGC
This sequence comes from Secale cereale, assembly GCA_902687465.1. Taxonomy (NCBI): domain Eukaryota; kingdom Viridiplantae; phylum Streptophyta; class Magnoliopsida; order Poales; family Poaceae; genus Secale; species Secale cereale. The sequence goes on along the minus strand of LR738709.1, from coordinate 558,968,648 downwards.
ATTTATGTTTTGCATCACTAAAGGGGGCAAGCTAGACATCACTTTATCATATTTGCACATCATGTTCATTGCAAATCTATTTGATGTTTCAATGTCATGTTGTAAAACTTTCAGTCCTTTGTGATTTTCTCATGAGGTAACTTAATTACTACAGATTCATTGTCTCGGTAAGCTTTTGTCATATGACTATGAAAAAGTCCTATATGGTTAATAGCATGTCACCACAGAAATTATTCTTGTTATCATTTACCTACTCGAGGACGAGCAGGAATTAAGCTTGGGGATGTTGATACGTCCAAAACGTATCTATAATTTCTGCTTGCTCGATGCCTCTTTTGGGTGATATTGCTATGTTATTTATACACTTCCATACACTTTTGATCATATTTGGACTAACCTATTAACTCAGTGCACCCCAGTGCCAGTTTCTGTTTTCGGCTGTTTTTGTATTTCAGGTTTTCACATTACGAGAATCCAGAAAAAGTATATAAAAAATCAGCGTTCCAGAAACTACCGTGCGCCCGAAGGACAGCCAGGGGGGCCACCAGGGCTCCAGGCGCCCTGGCGGCGCCCCCCCCCCCCTGGGCCGCGCCAGGGGGGCGCCTGGGCCCCCCGAGGCTCCTCCGATGCCCCCCTTTGGCATATATTTAAAGCGTCTAGAGAAACCCTCGAAACAGGAACTCTTTTTCGCGATCTCATCTCTGTTCCCCCGCCGCCACCGCTTCCAAGATCGGGAGCACCAGGAGAACTCTTCCCGGCACCCTGCCGGAGGGGAGGATCACCACCGGGAGCCTCTCCACCACCATGGACGCCTCCCGGATGAGTTGTGAGTAGTCTCCCTTGGACCATGAGTCCATGACCAGTAGCTATGTGATTTTCTCCTCCCATTCTTGTGCTTCACTAATTAGTCCTCGTGAGCTACCCTACATGATTGAGGCACATATGTAATCCTTATGCTGTTGCTATGATGAGTTTGCTGGGATCCGATGGATTATGAGATTATGTTCAGATTGTGCTTGAGTAATATATTTGATCTACCTCTTTTATATTTATGTTCATAAGTAATTCTTGCATGTTCTCCGTTGTTATTTATTGCTTTGGCCAAGTAATAGGTAGTGACTCCAAGAGGGAACGTTATGCTCGATTGTGGGTTCATGCCCCTCGATGACTAGTTTGATTGACAGAAACATGAGTCTAGGGGATGTGCTGTTGCCACAAGGGGGAAAACAACGGTGCTTGTGCCCGCGGGTGCAAGGATTGTTTACTTTACGCAAAGTTCTTTTAATGCAGTTGTCTGTTGCTTTGAGTTTACACTATGGGTGGGGCTCGCAACTTAATACCAACGAGATGTTCTGGATAGATATCTCAAGGTGGATGATTAGTAGTAGATATTGATGGATTTCGGTCTACTTACTTTGGCGTACCGCCCATGCTTTGAACCTCAACCTTTCTTGCAATGTAGTCAGCATTGGTTTGCGTTCGTGGTCCTGTCAATTGTCCAGCTATAATTCGTTTACCTCACATAGCTGTTTTATCGTCTTTTGGGAGAGAGACTTCACTAGTGAACATCATGAGACTCCGGTCCATATTACCATCATTGATCACATCCGCTATTTACTTTTCGCTATCATTTACTATTGCAATTATATCTATCACTACTATCACTTGCGTTTAATCCTTTGTGGACTACAAGGCCGGAGGGATTGACAACCTCTCTGTACTCGTTGGGAGCAAAGTTATCTGTATATGTGTGCAGGTCCACGTTGATTGCTAATATCTGGCGCCGTAGCAGTTGACACCTTCTTGTTGAACCTAGGAGTCTCTGGGGATTCGATCCTTGGTGTCTTTGCCAAGGGAAAAACTTCCGCAACACTACATCTCACACATTCCACTTGGGGTAACCAACGAGGGGCGAGAAGCCTAGCATGTACCGAGGCAAGTGTGTGTCTTGTTTTGAAAAACGGATTGGTTTAAGTTGCGACCGTTATTCCAACCTAACATGCGCAACCACTCTACCCTTATATGGGAAAGGGCATTATTGATTACCTAGGTCGATACTAGCATGCTGCCCGCATTACTAGTGACGGGGGTGACATGAGGTCACTCTTGGGACGGGGTCGCGCTTGGATAGGCGGCCATGACTGTCTTTACAGGGCACCGGACACACCGTTGGTACCCCGTGCTTGTGGTATGTGATGAATACGGAGCGAGGCTCCAAAAATTTTGAGATGTGAAATGTGGGGCACGGGGCTGTTACCAATCGAGTGGACTCCATATTAGTGTCGTCTAGGGAAAGATAGTGATGGGGTGCTTACCCTGGGTACTTGAGGTACCGCGGGTCGTGGATGACACGGAAGTTCCCCGGATCTTGTGGGTAAAGTGTGCAACCTCTGCAGAGTGTAAAACTATTCGAATAGCCGTGTCCGCAGTCAAGGACTGTTGGGTAACCGCTCTTGGGCTACGTCCAATGTTTGCGAAACCTGGTGTGTGTGTGTGTGTGTGAGGAAACAACATGGTTTGGTGGATATGTCGATGTGATTGTGAGAAAGTTACAATGAGCTTGAGCATGAGTTGATTACAACTCTTTTTTGATAATGAAGTCTGTGACCTCCTGATACTTGTTGCGGACACATGCATGCCCATGTTATTTATTGATCATACTTGCATATGAAAAACTAGCTTTCCGCAAAACTACCAATTTAGCAGTAGAGCCTTGCATAATTATTCTGTCATCACACTTGGGTTGCTTGCGAGTACATTCAAAGTACTCATTGGCTTGCCACTGGTTATTTTATTGGCCAGGCATGAGAGAACAGGTTATGATGAAGATTTCTTGGTGACGAGCATGCGAGCTAGGACGCTTCCCAGTCAGAATGCCTGTAGGGTTAAGGCAGATGGCATGGGTCCAAGTTGTTATTGAAGATTTCCGCTGCGATGAAATACTCAAAACTTGACCATTACGGTTCTATTTGTGTAATACGGTATGTATGGATGTAAGACTCTTGTTATTCAGCTTCTGTGTGTTCAGTGAGCATTGATCTCTGGGATCACTGTACATGTGCATTCGGTGATCACGACTTATGAGTCGGGGTCCCCACAGATGCAGTGGCAAGGACGGGCGCCCAGCGGCCCTGGTGGCGCGGCGAGACGGCGGAGCCGGCGTGGCGTTGGAGATGCACTGGAGGGGAGGCGCAGGGGGAGTGGTGCGGCGACTCGGCAGGGGTCGGGCGTGGAGGCACCGGCGGCTGGACTTGCCGGCCGGAGCAGCGAGGAGGTTGGGTGCGGAGGAGACGGCGGTGGAGGTCATGGCGCTCGGGAAGGCGCGGGGAAGACGGGATCGAGGATTGGGAGCGGGGGAGATCGGGTGCGGGAGAGAGAAATGATGAGGGGAACGAGGTGGAGGCGGTGCTGCGATGGGAGGAAGATGATCGAGCAGCAGTGGTTGGTCGGGCCTAGGTTATGGGGGAGGTTAAGTGGGCCTTGGGCCAAAGGAGAGGCTGGCCGAGCTGGCCTGCCCACTGTGGCTGGGTCGCTCTCTCATATATAAATAGTGAAAAGAAGAAGAAAAAGAAAATAGAGAAAAAAGGAAAAGAAATAGGGGGGGTTAGGAGTAGAGTTTGGGCATGAGGGCAATTTTCTTGGACTCGCAAAAATGAGGGCGACCCAAGAAAATAAGTTGATCATGATAGAAAAATTAAATTCAAAATCCTTTGAATTTAATTCAAAAGGTTTGAACAAAGACTCGGATTTCGAAGTGCCCATAAATGATGAGAATTTTGGTGGAGCTCGAGGAAAAGACGAAAGAATTTATGGACAAAGTTTGGGGACCAAACTTGAAGCGGAAAGGCACGGAATTATTTTTGCAAGTGTGTTGAGGTAAATTCCAAAGAATGGAATATTTATAATAGCTCCATAATTATTAGGAGGATATGTTATAAAGAGAAATCACCATGTGCATTTCCCTCAATTTAAATGGATCGAAGAGCCATAGGGTTTATTTAGTTGAGATGCAAAAGATTAAAGACATGAAGGAATGATGACATGATGCAATGCAAAATAAATAAAGCAAGCACAAGAAACACACGGCAAAACCCGGAACATCTGGATTCTTCTGGGACGTCGGTCTTCGGGCGTCACACGGGCGGCTTGGTTGAGCCTCCCCCTTAGTGATGATTCGTCTTGGTTTCAGATCGCCGATGTCGCTGGCGTTGGCGGCGGTGGATGCTGCGTCCCCCGATGGTGCTGGGTTCCGGACGAGCCGGTCCAGCACCGTTGATCCGGGCGAGGAGGAGGGGCGGGCGGATCCGGTCCATGGTCTGGATCCGTCCGACGTGGAGGGCCGCAACTGGTGAGACCGGGACCGGGCCGAGGCCGCGTTGAGGACGTCATCGACCCGGGCCTAGACCACGGCCGCAGAGGCGTGTGCGCGAGCCAGCGAGGAGCCGGCATGGCCGGAGATGCCAGCCGGAACGATGGTGGCGACGACGGAGTTCGTCCCGTCGTTGGAGGAGGGGCACGGCCAGGGTGGCCGTGCCGACGCGATGGACCTCGACCAGGAGGTCGTGGTCATCGATGATGAGACCCCACCACGGGCTGATGCGGCCGAGCGGGCGAGGGATGGCGGAGGCGGCGGCGATGCCGTCTTGGGGCGCCGACGATGGCGGCGCGGGAGAGCTCACCGGCCGCGGGCGAGGCGGCCGGAGGTGTGAACGCCTTGGTGCTTTAGCCCGAGGGTCGCCGGGCCGCTGAGCCGCTGGTGCCACGGCGCGGAGCCGGCGAGGTCTTCTTCGGGCCGCCAACCCAGGAGGAGGCGGCCATGGCCGCCGTGACTCGGCGCCTGCGAGGGCAGACAAGCCGGATTGAGGCCTACGCCCGGGCCGAGCTGGAGCAGGCGCGGGAGCTGGAGGACGCTGTGCTCGTAAGTCTTCTTATCATTGCTTGATTCTTTTTAGTGAGGGCGCGCCAGTGCACCCACTGGGTGTAGTCCCCGAGATTTGGCCCAACTGCTTTAAATTGATGTCTTCTTTTGTTGATTTCTGCTTTGTTGCGGAGCAACTGGACGCCTATCGGGTCGGTGTCTTCGGCCGGCTTCTTGACGCGCACGAGCGGCTCAAGGAGCAGCTGGACGCCAAGGAGGTGGAGCTCCGCGCCTTGACGGGTATGTTCCCTTTTCTTCTTTTCCCTTTCTCTTTTCCTGTGAGTCTTTGGGGTGTGTTGTCTCTGAGTCGCCCTTCTGCAGCCGCGTTGGAGCAGTCGAGGCAGGAGGCGACGGGAGCCCGACAGGCGCTGGATGAAGCCGACCAGTTGCAGAAGCAGCTGGCGAGCGACAAGAGCCGCCTTGAGGCCAAGGTGGAGCGGCTTCGGGCAGAGACAGCCAAGGTCGCTGATGCGCAGCTGGCCCTTGCCGAGGCGGACCAGCAGCCGAATCCGGATCTGTGGTTTAGGAAGGAGTCGAAGACCATGGCGATCTCAGCGCGACAAGAGACGCTAAGCGAGGTGACGGTTGGGACCGAGCCGGCCAGCCCCCGAGTCCCCGGGTCGAGCGTGTCGAATCTGGTGGCCGGGTTTGGGCAAAGAGGCAAGTGAAGTGTAGAACGCTAGAGACGCAAATAACTTGGTCGAAAAACGGCAGCACCGAGCCTCGTTCGTGGACCCCATAGTTTTTGATTGAGCGCAAAAAGGTAGAGATGCATACACATACACGGCTAACTGTAAAACGGACGGAGGAGTTCCGCGTTCCAGGGCCGAATTGTTTCTTCTTCGGCCGTGTCCCTCTTGCGCTTGTTTGACTTGCGCGCGTCGATGAGGTAGTAGGCGTTGCGGTCGCACAGAGCCTTGCTGATGAGGAAGGGGCCCTCCCATGGGGAGGACAGCTTGTGTTGGCCAGCTTGCTGTTGGACGAGTCGGAGGATGAGGTCTCCCTCGCGGAAAGCGTGGGGCTTGATCTTCTTGTTGTGGTAGTGTCTGAGGCCTTGCTAGTAGATGGCTGAGCGCTAGCAGACGTGCTTCTTCTAGTAGGTCGACGCCGTCTTCACGGGCCTCCCTGGCTTCAGCCTCAGTGTACATCGTGACGCGCGGGGAGTCGAACTCGACGTCGGTCGGGATGACGGCTTCAGCTCCGTAGACGAGGAAGAACGGGGTGAATTCGGTCGACCTGTTCGGCGTTGTTCGGAGGCTTCAGAGGACGGCCGGCAGCTCGTCTAGCCAGCTTGCGGGCGAGCAGACAAGTGGTTCGACGAGCCGCGGCTTGATGCCGGATAGGATGAGGCCGTTTGCCCGCTCGACCTGGCCGTTGGACTGTGGGTGGGCAACGGACGCCAGGTCAAGGCGGATGCCAGAAATGGAGCAGTGCTGCGCAAGCGCGCCCTTGGCGAAGTTGGTGTCGTTGTTCGTGATGATGTTGTTCGGCATGCCGTAGAGTACCGCTATGTCCTTGATGAATCGGACGGCTGTTGGCCCATCCTGCTTCTTGATCGGTCTTGCCTCGATCCAGTTGGTGACTTTGTCAATTGCTACTAGCAAATGCATCATGCCGCCTCGGGCTGTTTTGAATGGTCCCACCATGTTGAGCCCCTAGACCGTGAAAGGCCAGGCGATCGGTATGGTCCGGAGCGCCGATGTTGGTTGGTGGGCGCGCTTGCTGAAGCGCTGGCATCCCTCGCATGTGAGGATGAGTGATTCGGCGTCTTCGAGGGACGTGGGCCAGTAGAAACCATGGCGGAAAGCCTTTCCCGCCAGGGCTCGCGACGCGGCATGGTGCCCACACTCGCCCTGGTGTATGTCGAGGAGGATGTCCACGCCCTTGCCATGTTCGACGCAGCGCTGGAAAACACCGGAGGGGATGCATTTGACGAGCTCGTTGTTAATGATGTTGTACACAGACGCTCGACACTACACTTGCCGGGCTTCGGTCTCGTCGTTGGGCAGGGTCCCGCTCTCCAGGAACTCCTTGATGGGCTGGGCCCAAGATGGCGCCGTCACTGCGGTAAGAACGGCCATTTTGGTTGCTTCAGTGGCGGCGGCGTCCGAGCCAGGTCCGGCCGGACTGAGGGTTGCCGATGCTGGGCCGGACTGAGCAGTCCCATGGCTGGACTAAGGAGTCCCCGGGTTAGGTTGAGCAATCCTCGAGCCGGACTGAGCAGTCCTCGGGTTAGGTTGAGCAGTCCCCGGGCCAAACTGAACAGTCCCAGGGTCAGGATCTGCAGTTGCCGGGCCGGACTAAGCAGTCCCCGGGCCTGGCTCCGCAGTTGTCGGGCCGAACTGAGCAACCCCTGGTTCGTCTGGGATGTGGATGGACTCCGAGTCCGGAAACGGCTTGACAAACGGCTTGGGACTTGTTCGTGGTGCGGGGCTCGTAGAGGATGGTGTGGCCGGCTAGGTCGAGCGCCCACTTGGCGACCCGGCCAGAGGCGTCGCGGCACCCGATGATCTCGCCGAGGGGGGCCGTACTAATCACGGTGATCTCATGCTCTTGGAAATACTGCTTCATCTTCTTGGCGGTGAAGTACACGTCGTAGCACATCTTTTGGTAGTGCGGGTAGTTCTGCTTCGAGGCGGAGAGCACTTCGCTCAGGTAGTAGACGGGACGGCTTGGATCTTGCCCTTCTCTGGACGCTCGAGCACGAGCACCATGCTAACCAAGCACGAGGTTGCGGTTATGTGGAGCTACAGCGGCTCCTTCTCGGCTGGGGTGGCCGGGACGAGTGCGGTGGAGAGCATGCGCTTGAGGTCCCGAAAAGCTTCGTCCGCTTGGTCGTTCCATTCGAACGGCGTCGTCTTCTTCATCAGCTGGTATAGGGGCAAGGCCCTCTCGCCTAGCCGGCTGAGGAACTGGCTAACCGAGGCCAAGTAGGCGGTGAACTTCTGGACATCATGCAGCCGAGCTGGCTTGCGCATGTCCTCGATGGCCTTGATTTTCTCCGGGTTTGCCTCAATGCCGCGCTCCGAGACAAGGAAGCCGAGTAGCTTTCTGATAACCCACAAGTGTAGGGGATCGCAACAGTTTTCGAGGGTAAAGTATTCAACCCAAATTTATTGATTCGACACAAGGGGAGCCAAAGAATACTCTTAAGTATTAGCAGCTGAGTTGTCAATTCAACCACACCTGGAAACTTAGTATCTGCAGCAACGTAGTTTAGTAGCAAAGTAATATGATAATAGCGGTAGCAGCAATAAAAGTAACGGTAGTGTTTTTGTAGTTTTTGTAATAGTAGCCGTGGAAAAGTAAATAAGCAACAAGCAATATATGAAAAGCTTGTAGGCATTGGATCGATGATTGGAAATTATGTCGGATGCAATTCATCATGTAGAAGTTATAACCTAGGGTGACACAGAACTAGCTCCAGTTCATCAATGCAATGTAGGCATGTATTCCTAATATATTCATACGTGCTTATGGAAAAGAACTTGCATGACATCTTTTGTCCTACCCTCCCGTGGAAGCGGGGTCCTATTGGAAATTAAGGGATATTAAGGCCTCCTTTTAATAGAGTACCGGACCAAAGCATTAACACATAGTGAATACATGAACTCCTCAAACTAAGGTCATCACCGGGAGTGGTCCCGATTATTGTCACTTCGGGGTTGTCGGATCATAACACATAGTAGGTAACTATACACTTGCAAGATAGGATCAAGAACACACATATATTCATGAAAACATAATAGGTTCAGATCTAAAATCATGGCACTCGGGCCCTAGTGACAAGCATTAAGCATAGCAAAGTCATAGCAACATCAATCTCAGAACATGGTGGATACTAGGGATCAACCCTAACAAAACTAACTCGATTACATGATAGATCCCATCCATCCCATAACCGTCCATCAAGCCTACGATGGAATTACTCACGCACGGCGGTGAGCATCATGGAATTGGTGATGGAGGAAGGTAGATGATGACGATGGCGACGATCTCCACTCTCCGGAGCCCCGAACAGACTCCAGATCAGCCCTCCCGAGAGAGATTAGGGCTTGGCGGCGGCTCCGTCTCGTAAAACGCGATAATTCTTTCTCTCTATTTTTTCTCCCTGGAAGTGAATATATAGGATCCGGGGATATGTCGGTGGAGCACCATGGGGCCCACGAGGCAGGGGGTGCGCCCTAGGGGGGGCGCGCCCCCCACCCTCGTGGACAGGGTGTGGGCCCCCTGATCTGGATCTTCTTGCAGGTATTTTTTATATTTTCCAAAATAATTCTCCATGGATTTTCAGGTCATTTCCAGAACTTTTTATTTCTGCACAAAAACAACACCATGGCAATTATGCTGAAAACAGTGCCAGTCCGGGTTAGTTCCATTCAAATCATTCAAGGTAGAGTCCAAAACAAGGGCAAAAGGGTTTGGAAAAGTAGATACGTCAGAGACGTATTAACTCCCCCAAGCTTAAACCTTTGCTTGTCCTCAAGCAATTCAGTTGATAAACTGAAAGTGATAAAGAAAAACTTGGACAAACTCTATTTGCTCTTGTTGTAGTAAATATGTAAGCCAGCATTCAGGTTTTTAGCAAGATCATGAACTAACCACATTCACAATAACTTTCAGGTCTCAAGTCTACTCATATCAATGGCATAATCAACTAGCGAGCAATAATTATAAACCTCGGATGACAACACTTTCTCAAAACAATCATGATATGATATAACAAGATGGTATCTCGCTTGCCCTTTCTGAGACCGCAAAACATAAATGTAGAGCACCTAGATCAAGGACTGACTAGACTTTGTAATTCCTGGTAAAAGAGATCCAATCATGATCATACTCAATGCAAATTAATAGCAATACATGCAAATGACAGAGGTGCTCTCCTACTGGTGCTCTTTTATAAGAGGATGATGACTCTGCAATAAGTAAATAGATAGGCCCTTCGCAGTGGGAAGCAGGGATTTGTAGAGGTGCCAGAGCTCGATTTTTAAATAGAGATGAATAACATTTTGAGCGGTATACTCTCATTGTCAACATCGCAACCAAGAATCTTGATATCTTCCATACTACGCACATTATAGGAGGTTCCCAAACAGAATGGTAAAGTTTATCCTCCCCCAACCACCAACAAGCATACTCCACGGCCATCCGAGTCCACGGGGTACCGTCCAAATAAGCAACCACCCTGGGGGAGTTTTGTTTAATTATTATGATTTTGAGCATGGGCCTGGGCATCCCGGTTACCAGCCATTTTCTCATGAATGATGAGCGGAGTCCACTCGTCGTGAGAATAACCCACCTAGCATGGAAGATATAGACAACCCTAGTTGATACATGAGTTGTTCGAGCATACAAAACAGAATTTCATTTGAAGGTTTAGAGTTTGGCACATTCAAATTTACTTGGAACAGCAGGTAAGTACCGCATATAGGAAGGTATAGTGGACTCATATGGAATAACTTTGGGGTTTATGGAAGTGGATGCACAAGCAGTATTCCCGCTTAGTACAGGTGAAGGCTAGAAAGAGACTGGGAAGCGACCAGCTAGAGAGCAACAACGGTCATGAACATGCATTAAAATTAATCAACAATTAATGCAAGCATGAGTAGGATATAAATCACCATGAACATAAATATCGTGGAGGCTATGTTGATTTGTTTCAACTACATGCGTGAACATGTGCCAAGTCAGACCACTTAAATCGTTCAAAGGAGGATACCACCCCATCATACTGCATCACAACCATTTTAATATCATGTTGGCATGCAAGATAGACCATTATAAACTCTCAGCTAATTAAGCATGGCATAAGCAGTTATGATCTCTAATTGTCATTGCAAGCATGTTTCATTCATAACAGGCTGAATCAGGAACGATGAACTATCATATTTACAAAAACAAGAGAGGTCGAGTTCATACCAGCTTTTCTCATCTCAATTAATTCATCATATATCATCCTTATTGCCTTTCACTCGCACGACCGAACGGTGTGGATAATAATAATAGTGGACGTGCATTGGACTAATCTGGAATCTGCAAGCTTTTAATACAAGAGAGAAGACAAGGTAATATGGCTCAAGGTTAAATCAACTATAAAGCATATGAGAGCCACTAAGCATTTTCAATCATGGTCTTCTACTCTTAACCCCCAAAGAAAAGAAAAGAAACTATTTACACGGGAAAGCTCCCAACAAGCAAAAGAAGAACGAGAAATCTTTTTGGCTTTTCTTTTAGTTACTACTACAAGGAAATAAAGTAAACTAGCTAGAACCTACGGCTAATATTTTTTAGTTTTTCTTAAGTTTTTCTAGCACACGAGAAAAATACTAAGAAAAAGAAATGAAACTAACATGGATGGTACAATGAAAGAGTGTGAGCATCGACAACTAGAATAAGTGTGAACATGAATGTAAAGTCGGTGAGAAACACGTACTCCCCCAAGCTTAGCATTTTGTCCTAAGTTGGTCTATAGCCACGGATCGAAGCTGCTCCCTCCAGTGTACTGAGATGTGTCCTCCGGGTGCCACTCGTTGGCAAGTTCATCTAGATCCCACCCATAAACAGACTGGCGGTAAGGATCAAGTGGTGGCTCCGGCTTAGGTCCTGAAGCTTGTGCCTGGCCATGGTACTTGTAGAAGGCATCTGATGTGACGAGATATGTGCCTGTAGACAGATCAAACAGAGATGGTGCAGGCAAGGTAACAATATCACAATATTTTTCATCAAACCTTAATTTATAATTAAGCAACCTATCTTTGTCATTAACAATAAAATCATGTGCTACCATGCTCTTGTAGTCTAGGTAAACATGGGCGAGTAATTTTTCTTCCTTCTCATGATGCCTAATAGGTATTCTAAAATGTTCAGCAAGGCGAGAAGCAAAGATGCCTCCAAAGACGGGCCCCTTTGAATGATTCAGACTCAGTCGTTTAGCAACGAAGGCACCCAAGCTAAAAATTGTGTCTTGAAACAGGGCATGGAGTAAAATGACAATATCAGGGGCACTAAGATTCCCACTGTTCCCGCGAGCAATTAAACATCTACTAGCAAATAAAGCAAAGTAGCGTAGAACAGGAAAGTGTATACTGGTGATTCTTGCCCCTGAGACTTGTCTAGTTTCCCCTACAGCTATCATGTCAATACACCCTTCAACGTCTTCACGATGTGGTTCATCAAGTCTACCTCCAAAGGGTGTCGTGCATACTTCACAAAATTCTAAGAGTGATATCTCCTTAACCTCATCATATAAATGAAACTCCACTGTAGGTGGTGTTTTCTTAGCATGAAAATGAAAACTTTGCGTGAAAATATTAGTGAGTAAGAGATACTGTTCACGCTGGTCGTGGAGGAAGTCGGTGAGACCTGCAGTATTTGCCAACCAATAAAAGTCTTCGTATATCCCGGCTGACATCATGAAATCATTGCATGGCCATTCACACGGCCGAACTTCCGCCATGCGAGGAAGATTATATTTTGGCTTCTTATTTTCTTCTTTCTTCTTCTCCTCTGAGCTCTTACTGTTGGAGCCCCTCAACAATCTCTTTATCATTTTTCTCCTCTGAAAATTTCTGAATTTTTTTAGTAACTCCAAATAAAAGTTAACCAAACTCAACAAGATTGATAGCAACAACTACTACTAGTGCCTAGAGAATATATCATGTATTAGAACTACTTGGGACCAAGAAAATTTGACATGCAAGCTCAAGAACAAGGTCACCACAATAGTATAAATTTGCAATAAATAAAGCACTAGAGCAAAAACTAATTGGACCAATGGAGGAGTGATATGTCTCCAATGTATCTATAATTTTTTATTGTTCCATGCTATTATTTATGAAGTCTTAAATGTTTAATCGGCTTTATCATTCACTTTTATATCATTTTTGGGACTAACCTACTAACCCAAAGGCCCAGTCCAGATTGCTATTTTTTGCCTATTTCAGGGTTTTGCAGAAAAGGAATATCAAACGGAGTCCAAACGGAATGAAACCTTCGCAGGAGATATTTTTGGAGAAAATCACGCGAGATAAACTTCGGAGCCAAGCCAGAGGACAGGGGGCCCACCCTTGAGAGTGGGGGCATGCCCCCTGCCTCGAGGGCAGGCCCCATGGCCCCTGGTGCCCCTCTTCCCCCTATATATGCCTACGTACCCCAGAAACTCCGTACGTAGAGAGAAAACCCTAATTTCACCGCCGTAGTTGTTGTTCCCATGGAGATCCCATCTTGGAGCCTGTTCCAGGAGGGGGACCCATCACGGAGGCCTTCATCATCATCATCATCGCCCTCACCACGAGTTGTGAGTAGTTTACTACAAACCTTCGGGTCCATAGCTAGTATCTAGATGGCTTCTTCTCTCTCTCCGGATCTCAATACAAAGTTCTCCTTGGTCTTCGAGGAGATCTATTCGATGTAATCTCTTTTTGCGGTGTGTTTGTTGAGATCCGATGAATTGTGAGTTTCTGATCAAGGTTATCTATGAAAGATATTTGGTTCTTCTTTGAACTTTTTATGTGTGCTCATAATATCCTTGCAAATCTCTTCGAATTATTGGTTCGGTTTGGCCTACTAGATCTATAGTTCTTGCAATGGGAGAAGTACTTGGCTTTGGGTTCAATCTTGCGGTGTCCTTTCCTAGTGACAGTAGGGGCAGCAAGGCACGTATTGTATTATTGCCATTGAGTATACAAAGATGGGGTTTTCATCATATTGCTTGAGTTTATCCCTCTACATCATGTCATCTTGCTTAAGGCGTTACTCTGTTTGTATGAACTCAATACACTAGATGCATGCTGGATAGCGGTCGATGTGTGGAGTAATAGTAGTAGATGCAGGCAGGAGTCGGTCTACTTGTCTCGATGTGATGCCTATATACAATGATCATGCCTAGATAGTCTCATAATTATTCGGTTTTCTATCAATTGCTCGACAGTAATTTGTTTACCCGCCGTAGAATATCGCTATCATGAGAGAAGCCACTAGAGAAAACTATGGCCCCCGGGTCTATCTTATCATATTACTTTCCCGTTAATTTCTTTTGCAGTTGTTTATTTTCTGTTTTATTAAACTAAAAAATACCAAAAATATAATTACCATCTCTATCAGATCTCACTCTCGTAAGTGACCGTAAAGGGATTGACAATCCCTTATCACGTTGGTTGCGAAGTTCTTATTTGTTTCTGTAGGTGCGAGGGACTCGCGCGTGGTCTCCTACTTGATTGATACCTTTGTTCTCAAAAACTGTGGGAAATACTTACGCTACAGTGCTGCATCTCCCTTTCCTCTTCGAGGGAATACAACGCAAGCTCAAGAGGTAGCAAGAAGAATTTATGGCGCCATTGCCGGGGAGGCTTACGCATAAGTCATATACCAAGTACCTATCACAAACCCTTATCCTTCGCATTACATTTATTTGACTCTCGTTTTCCTCTCCCCCACTTCACCTTTGTCGTTTTATTCGCCCTTCTTCCGTCGTGTGTTTCTCGTTCGATTACTTCTTGTTTGCTTGTGTGTGTTGGATTGCTTGCTTGTCACTATGGCTCAGAACAATACCAAATTGTGTGACTTCTCCAATACCAACAACAATGATTTTATTAGCACTCCGATTGCTCCTATTACCGATGTTGAATCTTGTGAGATCAATGCTGCTTTGTTGAATCTTGCCATGAAAGATCGATTCTCCGGCTTTCCTAGTGAAGATGCCGCTACCCATCTAAACAACTTTGTTGATTTGTGTGATATGCAAAATAAAAGGGATACGGATAACGATATAGTTAAATTGAAGTTATTTCTGTTTTCACTTAGAGATTGTGCTAAAACTTGGTTCTCCTCTTTGCCTAGAAATAGTATTGATTCGTGGAATAAGTGCAAATATGCTTTTATCTCTAAGTAAAGATCATTTCTCTTAGAAATGATATTATGAATTTTAAGCAACTAGATCATGAGCATGTTTCACAAGCTTGGGAGGGAATGAAATTAATGATACGTAATTGCCCTACGCATGGTTTGAATCTATGGATGATTATTCAGAACATTTATGCTGGCTTGAATTTTGCTTCTAGAAATCTTTTAGATTCGGCCGCCGGAGGCACTTTCATGGAAACTACCTTAGGAGAAGCTACCAAACTCCTAGATAATATTATGGTTAATTATTCTCAATGGCATACCGAAAGATCTACTAGTAAAAAAGTGCTTGCTATCGAAGAGATTAGTGTTTTGAGTGGAAAGATGGATGGTCTTATGAAATTGTTTGCTGCTAAGAGTGCTTCTTCTGATCCTAATGATATGCCTTTATCCACTTTGATTGAGAATAACAATGAATCTTTGGATGTGAATTTTGTGGGTAGGAATAATTTTGGTAACAATGCTTATAGAGGTAATTTTAATCCTAGGCCTTCTCCTAGTAATTCCTCTAATAATTTTCGTAATTCCTACAACAACTCTTATGGAAAGATGCCTTCCGAATTTGAAACTAGTGTTAAGGAGTTTATGATCTTGCAAAAGAATTTCAATGCTATGCTTGAAGAGAAATTGCTTAAAGTTAATGAGTTGGCTAGAAGTGTGGATAGAATTACTCTTGATGTTGATTCTTTGAAACTTAGATCTATCCCACCTAATCATGATATCAATGAGTCTCTCAAAGCCTTGAGAATTTCCATTGATGAATGCAAAGAAAGAACCGCTAGAATGCGTGCTAAAAGAGAAGATTATATTAAATCGTGTTCTTCTAGTTATCGTGATAATAAAGATGAAAATCTGAAAGTTATTGATGTGTCTCCTATTAGATCCTTGTTTCTAGTATTAATCTTGATGAGAATAGGATTGGAGATGATTATGCTTTAAGGTGTCCCAATAATTCGGAGTTTTTAGATCTTAATGCAAGAATTGCTAAAAGTGGGATTGAAGAGATTAAAACCTTGCATAGTGATGAACCGACTACTTTTGATTTCAAGGGATTCAATTATGATAATTGCTCTTTGATTGATTGTATTTCCTTGATGCAATATGTGCTAAATTCTCCGCATGCTTATAGTCAAAATAAAGCTTTCACTAAACATATAGTTGATGCTTTGATGCAATCTTATGAAAAAAAACTTGAGTTGGAAGTTTCTATACCTAGAAAGCTTTATGATGAATGGGAACCTACTATCAAAATAAAAATAAAAGATCATGAATACTATGCTTTGTGTGATTTGGGTGCTAGTGCTCCACTATCCCAGAAGCTTTGTGTGATTTGCTAGGGTTCCCTGAGTTTGATGATTGCTCTTTAAATTTGCATCTTGCGGATTCCACTATTAAGAAACCTATGGGAAGAATTAATGATGTTCTTATTGTTGCCAATAGGAATTATGTGCCCGTAGATTTCATTGTTCTTGATATAGATTGCAATCCTTCATGTCCTATTATTCTTGGTAGACCTTTCCTTAGAACGATTGGTGCAATTATTGATATGAAGAAAGGAAATATTAGATTCCAATTTCCATTCAGGAAAGGCATGGAACGCTTTCCTAGAAAGAAAATCAAATTACCATATGAATCTATCATGAGAGCCACTTATGGATTGCCTTCCAAAGATGGCAATACCTAGATCTATCTTGTATCGTGCCTAGCTAGGGGCGTAAAACGATAGCGCTTGTTGGGAGGCAACCCAATTTTATGTTTTTTATTTTTGTCGATGTTAGGGAGTAAATATTGCATCTAGCCTCTGATTAGATGTGTTTTCATGTTTTGTTTAGTGTTTGTGCCAAGTAGAACCTTTGGTAAGACTTGTGTGAAGTTTATATGATCTTGCTGTGAAAAACAGAATCGTTAGCGCCCGCTAAAGTAGTCTTCGGATTTTAATGGAGCGTGCTTTTTAGTTGATTCCTTTTTATTCTGATTTGTAGACAAATTGCGCAAATTTACCAATTTAGTTTGTATTTTTTGGAGTTCCAGAAGTAGGCGAACCCAGCAGATTACTACAGACTGTTCTGTTTTTTACAGATTCTGTTTTTCGTGTGTTGTTTGCTTATTCCGATGCATCTATGAGTAATATTGGAGGATATGAACCATAGAGAACTTGGAGTACAGTAGGTTTAACACCAATATAAACAATGAATGAATTCCTTGCTGTACATTTGAATGGTGGTTTGCTTTCTCTTACTAACGGAGCTCACGAGAATTTTTGTCTAAGTTTTGTGTTGTGAAGTTTTAAAGTTTTGAGTATTGCTTTGATGGACTATGGAACAAGGAGTAGCAAAGGCCTAAGCTTGGGGATGCCCATCGCACCCCAAGTAAATTCAAGATAATCAAAAGCCTAAGCTTGGGGATGCCCCGGGAAGGCATCCCCTGTTTCGTCTTCATCCATCGGTAACTATACTTGGAGCTATATTTTTATTCGCAACATGTTATGTGTTTTGCTTGTAGCGTCTTGTATAATTTGAGTCTTTGCTCGTTAGTTTGCCACAATCATCCTTGCTGGAAACACCTATTTGAGAGAGTTAAATATGCCCTAGAAATTGTTAGAACACTCTATATGCTTCACTTATATCTTTTGAGTTGAATAGTTTTTGCTCTAGTGCTTCACTTATATCTTTTAGAGCACGGTGGTGGTAATATTTTGTAGAAATTGTTGAACTCTCATGCTTCACTTAGATCTATTTCAGAGTCTATTAAAACAGCATGGTAAAGTGTTTAGGCTAAAGAAACTAGTCTTCAGTTGATAAACATCCAATATCAATGTAGTAAAAAAAAATCACACAAAGTGCATTGAGTAGAAAGAGATGTTGGATGCTTGATAATTGTTTTGATACACGAGGATAGTGATATTAGAGTCATGCTAGTGGAGTAATTATGAAATTGAGAAATATTTGTGTTAAGGTTAGTGTCGGTGTACTAAAGTAGGGGTACCTTAGTATCCCGAACTTGTGCACGGGCAGTTGCAGCGTCCCGCGGCAGGGATAGCCAGGCGACCGCCAAGACCCCTCGTGGATCCTTTAGAGCCATTCAAGAACAAAGTATCCAAGTCCAGAAGACAAGGCCTCGGCAAGAGGAGCTTGCCGGGAAGGCCACTCAAGGCACATAATCACTCAAGACACGAAACCCCGGCGAGAGGAGCTTGCCGTGAAGGCTATCCAAGGCATATCAAGAAACTTGCCGTGACGCGCCACGCGTCCCGGCAAGGACCGGTGAGCGACAAGCTCCCGGTAGCAACAAGCTAGCCACTGCGGCAAGGCGTTTGCCGCGGCAAGCTTCCACTCAGTACCCACGCTCCAGCTCATCCACCCACGTGTCGCCCTGGGACCCTCCCAGGCGCACGTGGCGGAAGGCTGTGCAGCCAGGGGAACACGGTGGCAAGCTGCGATGACGAGGCCACCGTCGTGGCGGACGGAGGCACCCTTGACTGTCACTTTTTGCACTTTTTGGGCGACGGTGATGGGCATTTAATGCCCTTTGTCCCCTGCCGTCAGGGTTAGGTATAGAGCACTATACAGACACTGTTCCAACTACCATCCATTTTACATTTTTACCCTCGACTGCGTTGCCACCTGTCGGTGACCCCTTTGACCTATAAAAGGAGGCCCATGCGCAACGTAGAAGGGGTTCCGATCATCGATCACGCTCACGCTCGGTACTGCTAGCGATCAGCACTGTAGCTCTTCTCGCTCCCGAGCCCAGAACGCAATACAAACCAAGGCAGGAGTAGGGTTTTACGCATCCATGCGGCCCGAACCTGGGTAAACTGCTCGCGTGTTCACCTCGATCTGCTCTTTGTGCATCCTCCGCCCCCTTGCCGTACCGAAAAGGGGCTCCGGTCCCATAGGTGTTCGTGGGCGATCAGTTTCCCCGACATCTTTGGCGCGCCAGGTAGGGGCTGCGTCGAGGTTGTGTGAACCTGATCCGGCGTCCACGCGGGCTAGATCTTCTCCAACTTCATCGACTTCATCAACATGCCGCCGAAGAAGAAGGCTTTGGAGGCAGCAGGCCCGTCCGCGTCGATCCCACCACCGCCGGAACCAACGGCTGGTGGGGTAGACGCCGGCGGAAGGACGGACGTTGGCGAGGAAACTCACGGCGCCACCAAGTCCAAGGACAAGACGGACGACCGGGCGCACTCCAAAGCCTCGGCGTCCGTACATGCACCGCGCCCGTCTCAGGAGGCGCGGGACCGGCAGCGTCGTGGTACTCAAGGTACCATACGCTTGCTGGGTCAAGGACAAGCTGGCGGATCCCGGGACGTTCAAGGCCAACATGCTGGCACGAGCAAGGCGCGGTCGCCGGGACGAGACGCCGCTCCTTCTAACGCAGTTAGAAGTCCGAGCATATCTCTCTCCTCGCACCGCTCGCCACCGCTACCCGCCACTCCAGCAGAGGCTCTAGCACGAGCCCAACTGCTCCTCGACTTCCCTCGAGCGGCAGACAAGGCCGACGACTGGAGGGCCACCAACCAAAGCCTCATCGCCTTCGCCAACGGCGACACGCCGCAGCAGCCGAGCACGTCGCGGCCGCGGCAAGTCAGCCAGGCACGGGCTGATGGCGACAAGACTGCTGGGGGTGCAACCACCGTGCACTCCCCGCCCCGAAGGCCAAAATCACCGACTCGCCGGATCAACATCGACGACGACTCCACCGCGTCGTCAGATCCACGAGCTCGCCGCGATCAGTGCCAAGTCCTTCAAGATCGATAACAAGAGGACGCTTGAACCCGCATCGAGCGTCGGAGAGAAGCGCAGCGTCAATCTGACCAGCGCTCTGGGCCCGCTGTAGACATGCAAGCGCCAGGGGGACCAGGCGACCTGCCGTACGCGGCAGGTTGCCCTGCGTTCACTCGTGAGCTGCGGCAAGTCCAATGGCCCAGCATGAAGAACTTCAAGCCCGACGTACCTGAGAAGTACGACGGCAAGACGCACCCGTCGGAGTTCCTCAGCATCTACACCATCGCGGTGCAGGCTGCCGGGGGACGAGACGAGAAGATACTCGCCAACTACTTCCCGCTGGTGCTCAAGCCAAATGTTAGATCAGGGCTCATGCACTTGCCGGAGAACTCCATTTCTTCTTGGGCCGACCTGTGCCATCAGTTTGTCGGCGCCTTCACAGGTGGCCACAAGCCCCATGGCCAGGAAAGTGACCTTCACATACTCGCCAAGAAGGAAGGAGAGCCCCTGCGTAAGTATATCCAGAGATTCAGCCGCGTCCAGCACAACATCCCAGACGTCCACCCTGCCGCGGTTATTAGCGCGTTCCATCAGAACGTGCGTAACCGCCGGATGAGGGAGGAGATGGCGATGTGCAAGATCCGAGACGTCAGTGAGCTTTATGCCCTGGCCGACAAGTGCGCATGCGCTGAGGAGGGGAGGAAGCTTCCCGGAGAGGATACAGGAGCACGGGGGTCAGACAGTGAAGATGCCGCCCCGGCAAAGAAGAGCCAGCGGCGGAACAACAGGAAGAAGAAGAACAAGGAAGTGCTGGTCGTTGAGCAGTCCGGCAAGGAGGCTGGCGCCAAGAAAGCCCAGGCAGGTAGCTCCGGCAAGGAGACTGCCCCGTGCACCAACTGCCAGGCTGTGGCAGCCGCCGACAAGCAGGACGGCACCGACAAGCAGTACTGCAAGATCCACCGCACCAAGGGCCATGATTTTCAGAACTGCAAGAAAGTCGAGTACCTCGTGATACGTCCAAAACGTATCTATAATTTCTGCTTGCTCCATTCCTCTTTTGGGTGATATTGCTATGATATTTATACACTTCCATACACTTTTGATCATATTTGGACTAACCTATTAACTCAGTGCACCCCAGTGCCAGTTTCTGTTTTCGGCTGTTTTTGTATTTCAGGTTTTCCCATTACGAGAACTGCCAGAAAAATCCCGGAAAAATTATATAAAAAATCAGCGTTCCAGAAGCTACCAGGCACCCGAAGCACAGCCGGAGGGGGGCCACCAGGGCTCCAGGCGCCCTGGTGGCGCGCCCCCCTGGCCGCGCCAAGGGGGCGCCTGGGCCCCCCGAGCCTCGTCTGGTGCCCCCCTTTGGCATATATTTATACCGTCTCCCGAAACCCTCAAGACGGGAACCCTTTTTCGCGATCTCATCTCTGTTCCGCCGCCACCGCCGCTTCTAAGATCGGGAGCACCAGGAGAACTCTTCCCGGCACCCTGCCGGAGGGGAGGATCACCACCGGGAGCTTCTCCACCACCATGGACGCCTCCCGGATGAGTTGTGAGTAGTCTCCGTTGGACCATGGGTCCATGACCAGTAGCTATGTGATGTTCTCCTCCCGTTCTTGTGCTTCACTAATTAGTCCTCGTGAGCTGCCCTACATGATCGAGGCACATATGTAATCCTTATGCTGTTGCTATGATGAGTTTGCTAGGATCCGATGGATTATGAGATTATGTTCAGATTGTGTTTGAGTAATATATTTGATTCACCTCTTTTATATTTATGTTCGTAAGTAATTCTTGCATGTTCTCCGTTGTTACTTATTGCTTTGGCCAAGTAGTAGGTAGTGACTCCAAGAGGGAACGTTATGCTTGATTGTGGGTTCATGCCCCTCGATGACTAGCTTGAGTGACAGAAACATGAGTCTAGGGGATGTGCTATTGCCACAAGGGGGAAAACAACGGTGCTTGTGCCCGCGGGTGCAAGGATTGTTTACTTTACGCAAAGTTCTTTTAATGCAGTTGTCTGTTGCTTTGAGTTTACACTATGGGTGGGACTCGCAACTTAATACCAGCGAGATGTTCTGGATAGATATCTCAATGTGGATGATTAGTAGTAGATGTAGATGGATTTCGGTCTACTTACCTCGGCGTACCGCCCATGCTTTGAACCTCTACCTTTCTTGCAACTTAGTCAGCATTGGTTTGCGCACATGGTCCTGTCAATTGCCCAGCTGTAATTCGTTTACCTCACATAGCTGTTTTATCGTCTTTTGGGAGAGAGACATCACTAGTGAACATCATGAGACTCCGGTCCATATTACCATCATTGATCACATCCGCTATTTACTTTCCGCTTTTTACTTACTATTGCAACTATATCTATCACTATTATCACTTGCGTTTGATCCTTTGTAAACTACAAGGCCGGAGGGATTGACAACCTCTCTGTACTCGTTGGGAGCAAAGTTATTTGTATCTGTGTGCAGGTCCACGTTGATTGCTAATATCTGGCGCCGTTAGCAATTGACACCTTCTTGTTGAAACTGGGAGTCTCAGGGAAATCGATCCTTGGTATTACCAAGGGAAAACTTCCGCTACACTGCATCTCAAACCTTCCACTTGGGGTAACCAACGAGGGGCGAGAAGCCATCAAGCAAAGTTTTCTGGCGCCGTTGCCGGGGACTCCAATCTTCAAGATAGGGGAGTTGCACGCTATCTTTTATCTTTGCTTTTTAGTCTTGTTAGTTTACCTTTCAGTTTTTGTGCTCTCAAGACATCTAATGGTGTCTATTAAATCTTTTTGTTTGCAATTAAATCTTTTTGTTTCTTGTTTTTATTTTCACTAGTTTTGCTTAATGGAAAACAACAAAAATATGAGAGAGCTTTATAAGCTCTACCTTGAACTTGGACATGATGTGTTCGAAGAGAAAATTAAAAAACCTTTGGAACTTTATTATTTGCATAACTATCATGATGGTGGTGATGTTATTAGTATGCTTTCTTTGAATATCAATATTGCTAATGACATGGAAACCTCTAAGCTTGGGGATGACACGTTTGATGAACATGATATTTTTAGTCCCCCAACTTTTGAGGACAAAATTTACTTTGATAATACTATGCCTCCTAAATACGATGATTACCATGATGGTTATGATAGTCTTACTCTCACTATTCCTAATAAGAAAGATTTTGCTTATATGAAGAGTAATGACACTTTTATGCTTTTGGATCATGGAAATAATGCCTTATGTGATAGTTATATTGTTGAGTTCATCCATGATGCCACTGAAATTTATAATGAGAGAGGGAGACATGGTTCTAAATATCTTAATAATAAGAAGTTTCCTCTCTTTATGGTGAATATTTTGAAGCTGCACTTGTTTTGCCTTCCTATGCTAGTTGCTTTGTGCTTCAATGAATTATTCTATTGCAATATTCCTATGCATAGGAAGCATGTTAGGCTTAAATATGTTTGGTATTTGCTTCTTGATGCTCTCTTTTGTTCTTCAACTCTTATTCCTACGAGAGCATCATTAAAGTCTTAAGCCTATCTTTATGGCTATAAAGAAAGAGCTCTAGGGAGACAACCCTTGTTATCTTTGCTTTCAGTTTGTTCTTTCAGTTTTTAGTGGTCTTGATGTTTGTTACTACTGTAGCAACATCATTGTATCTTTATTTTTCAGCTTTGTGCCAAGTTTAGCCTCTGATTGCAAGAAAGTTCAAAAGTTGTGACGTGCAGTCCAGAAAACAGATTCTGTCCTTGGACCGAAAAATTAGTATAAAATCACCAGATCATCTTTTTGATCTGAACTTTTTTGACAGCGTGCTCTATACAATTGGCTTTCGGGCGTCTGTTCTGAGTTTTTTTATTTGAGTTGCAGAAGTGCCCCGAACAAATTATTTACTACCTGCTGGTCTGTTTTTCACACATTCTGTCCTGTTTTGCCTTTTCTTCGTTTTGCAAACCTTGAGCTTGCTTTTTCTTTGCAAAAACCTTTTGGAAATCTTGAGAAACAGTAGGTCTTCAAGATTATCCTTATTTCCAGTGGCGAAAAGTTATTTTATTATGGGTACTAACCTCGCTAATCAGATTATGATGAGTTATGTATGAAGGGAGTTTTCAAGTGTGCGAGGGAAGATGATAAAAAGATCCAGGAGTGTCAAACGCTCAAGCTTGGGGATGCCCCCATGCACCCCCAAGAAATATTCAAGGAGACTCAAGCGTCTAAGCTTGGGGATGCCCCCGTGCATCCCCTTCTCCATCAACATTATCAGTTCGTCTTTCGTTCCATTATATTTTAATCACTTCATGTGTTATGTGCTATGCTTGGAGCGTTTTGCTTTTAGTTTCCTTTTTAGTTTTCTTTAGCTTTTCATAACGAGTCGGAACTCAGCTTTCTTTATGTGGGAGAGAAACACGCTCCACTTCTACCTAGAACATAACATTGAATTTTCATGTCTATCCTTGTTGTGTGTGTTCTTTGTCTTTTAATAGCTACTATCATGCTTAGCTCTTAACTTTCATGCTTATCTTTTTAAAAGAGCTTTCGTTTAGCTGGTTGCTTGAACTCTCTTTAGTTATCATTCTTATCTTATTAAGAGAGTTTGCTTCCGTTGCATTGGTTGATATGTCTATGATAAAGATGCTACGTGCATAATGGTGCTTAGTAGTTCATGTTTTCTTATGGTTAGTCTCAAATAGCTGGGGGGTTCCCAATGTGTTATTGGAGTACCAACATGATTTGTTTGCCTATGATGTGGTATGGTTTAGTAATATCTTCCTTCAAAGAATTTATTTTGATTGACTTGGCGTATGCTCACGCATATTTAAGACTGTAAAGAAAGTCTGTCAAGCCTTGATGATCTTTAGTTTCTAAGTAGCGATATAACTTCCATGCCTGATTCAATGTTGCTTTGTCGCTCTGCATGATTATGACCATCATTGCTCTCTTAGTTGGTCGCTCCCAGTCTTTTGCTAACCTCCACCTGTACTAAGCGGACTGACTGCTTGTGCATCCAAATTCTTTTATACCAGTAATGCCATATGAGTCCACCATACCTTCCTACATGGTATTTACCTGCCATTCCTAACGGAGACTTGCATGTACCATCTCGAAATTATCCAAAGAAAAATATGCATTCCTATTTTGTGCCTCTGTTTTAAGTTCATGAGGAAGTAGTAGTTAATTCATGATCTTTTTAAGTTGGACAAGCTTCACCCCGGGATTGCATGTATAATGTGCAAACCCATAATACGAGAAGGAACTGGCATTGAGTGCGCCCGGCTCAAAAATAATATAACAAACAAACCCTCCTTCACGCCATGTTCATGAGAAATCAGAAAACTTTGGCAGTGATAAACAAAGGAGATTAAGAGGATGTGATCGTCCTCATTCGGGAGCCGTTCCTCGAAACTTGTCCATCTCAAGAAGTGATTGAGTTGTCTGCTAGCATTCATTGACGGAACATGCATAATCTAAAAAATATATTATTACCTCTGTTTTTTAAAACCAAGAGCTCTGGTACATGTTTTGTCTTTGTTTCTGACTACGGGTTTTCAACCTTGCCACAAAAGCCACGGTTCGAGAGTCTCCACCTTCTTTTAAAGCACCAACTACTGAGAGCATGATTGTCATTCTGAGTGTAATATGCATTGTCCCAAAGTAGCATTGTCTTTTGCATGATTGTGATATCGTTTATTTTGAAATCATTGTATCTAGTCATCACTTAAACCTTGGAGGTGCCCCTGCATTTATGTTTTGCTTCACTAAAGGGGGCAAGCGAGATATCACTTTATCATATTTGCACACCATGTTCATTACAAATCTATTTGATGTTTCAGTATCATATTGTAAAACTTTCAGTTCTTTGTGATTTTCTCATGAGGCAACTTAATTACTACAGATTCATTGTCTCAGTAAGCTTTGGTCATGTGACTATGAAAAAGTCCTATATGGTTAATAGCATGTCACCACAGAAACTATTCTTGTTATCATTTACTTACTCGAGGACGAGCAGGAATTAAGCTTGGGGATGTTGATACATCCAAAACGTATCTATAATTTCTGCTTGCTCCATGCCTCTTTTGGGTGATATTGCTATGATATTTATACACTTCCATACACTTTTGATCATATTTGGACTAACCTATTAACTCAGTGCACCCCAGTACCAGTTTCTGTTTTCGGCTGTTTTTGTATTTCAGGTTTTCCCATTACGAGAACTGCCAGAAAAATCCCGGAAAAATTATATAAAAAATCAGCGTTCCAGAAGCTACCAAGCACCCTAAGCACAGCCGGAGGGGGGCCACCAGGGCTCCAGGCGCCCTGGTGGC
>LR738709.1:558882548-558942678 GCA_902687465.1 Secale cereale | reverse complement strand
GGCGCCTGGGCCCCCCGAGCCTCGTCTGGTGCCCCCCTTTGGTATATATTTATACCGTCTCCCGAAACCCTCGAGACGGGAACCCTTTTTCGCGATCTCATCTCTGTTCCGCCGCCGGCGCCGCTTCCAAGATCGGGAGCACCAGGAGAACTCTTCCCGGCACCCTGACGGAGGGAAGGATCACCACTGGGAGCTTCTCCACCACCATGGACGCCTCCCGGATGAGTTGTGAGTAGTCTCCCTTGGACCATGGGTCCATGACCAGTAGCTATGTGATGTTCTCCTCCCGTTCTTGTGCTTCACTAATTAGTCCTCGTGAGCTGCCCTACATGAAAGAGGCACATATGTAATCCTTATGATGTTGCTATGATGAGTTTGCTAGGATCCGATGGATTATGAGATTATGTTCAGATTGTGTTTGAGTAATATATTTGATTCACCTCTTTTATATTTATGTTCGTAAGTAATTCTTGCATGTTCTCCGTTGTTACTTATTGCTTTGGCCAAGTAGTAGGTAGTGACTCCAAGAGGGAACGTTATGCTTGATTGTGGGTTCATGCCCCTCGATGACTAGCTTGAGTGACAGAAACATGAGTCTAGGGGATGTGCTGTTGCCACAAGGGGGAAAACAACGGTGCTTGTGCCCGCGGGTGCAAGGATTGTTTACTTTACGCAAAGTTCTTTTAATGCAGTTGTCTGTTGCTTTGAGTTTACACTATGGGTGGGACTCGCAACTTAATACCAGCGAGATGTTCTGGATAGATATCTCAAGGTGGATGATTAGTAGTAGATGTAGATGGATTTCGGTCTACTTACCTCGGCGTACCGCCCATGCTTTGAACCTCTACCTTTCTTGCAACTTAGTCAGCATTGGTTTGCGCACATGGTCCTGTCAATTGCCCAGCTGTAATTCGTTTACCTCACATAGCTGTTTTATCGTCTTTTGGGAGAGAGACATCACTAGTGAACCCCATGAGACTCCGGTCCATATTACCATCATTGATCACATCCGCTATTTACTTTCCGCTTTTTACTTACTATTGCAACTATATCTATCACTATTATCACTTGTGTTTGATCCTTTGTAAACTACAAGGCCAGAGGGATTGACAACCTCTCTGTACTCGTTGGGAGCAAAGTTATTTGTATCTGTGTGCAGGTCCACGTTGATTGCTAATATCTGGCGCCGTTAGCAGTTGACACCTTCTTGTTGAAACTGGGAGTCTCAGGGAAATCGATCCTTGGTATTGCCAAGGGAGAACTTCTGCTACACTGCATCTCAAACCTTCCACTTGGGGTAACCAACGAGGGGCGAGAAGCCATCACCTCGTTGAGCAGCTGAAGGCTGAGTACGAGCGACGCGACAAGGAGAAGGCCCAAGAAGGTGATGGAGGGTCCGGCAAGAAGCGGCCATTCAACGGTCGGGGAGGACGCCGCGGCAAGGCCAAGCAACGGCAAGGAGACAGGCCTCCCTGCGGCCGCGACAAGGATGAGGACGACAACGACGACGAAGACATGGATGACGGAGAAACCAGCAAGCAGGAGTTCCAGAAGGCCACAGAGGTTCTATGCGTTGACGGAGGTGCTTCTCTGCATACTTCCCACCGCCAACTCAAGCAGTGGGTGCGGGAAGTTAATGCGGCAGAACCACCCGTCGAGTCGCGCAAGCTTCTGAAGTGGTCCAGCACGCCTATCATCTTCGACATTGAGGACCACCCTGATCGCACAACTGCGGTCGGGTGCTTGCCGATGTTGGTTTCACCAACCATCCGCAACCTCAAGGTCACCAAGATGTTAGTTGATGGCGGGGCCGGCTTGAACCTGATCTCCTCCGCCGTTGTCGGGGAAACTGACCGCCCGCGAACACCTATGGGACCGGAGCCCCTTATACGTTGCGGTAAGGGAGCGGAGGGAGCACGGAGAGCAGATCGAGGAGCACACGCGGGCAGTTTACCCAGGTTCGGGCCGCGCGGGCGCGTAAAACCCTACTCCTGCCTTTGGTTGTATTGAGTTCTTGGGCTCGGGAGCTTGAAGATCTACAGTACTAGCTACACCGAGCGAGAGAGTGATCGAGTTTCTGGGATCGAACCCCCTCTACGTTGTGCATGGGCCTCCTTTTATAGTTCAAAGGGGTCACCGACAAGTGTCAACGTAGAGAAGGGTAAAAGTGTAAATTTGGTGGTAGATGGAACAGTGTATGAACAGTGTATGTACAGTGGTCTATACCTAACCCGGATGGTGGGGGACAAAGGCATTGAATGCCCGTCACCGTCACCCCAAAAGCGCCTGCCCGGGCGCCTCCGTTCGCCACGGCGATGGCTTCGTTATCGCGGCTCGCCAGCGTGTCCCTCAGGTTGCACAGCCATCCGCCACGTGCCCCTGGAAGGGCCCCAGGGCGACACGTGGGCAGGTGAGCTGGAGCGCAGGCACACAATGTAAGCTTCCCCCGGCAAGCACCTTGCCGGGGTTGCTATCTTGCCGGGCCCGGGAGTTTGTCGCTCTCCGGGTCCTGCCGGGGCGCTCGATGTGCCACGATGTATCTTCTCAGGTGTTATTCTTTGGCCTTCCTAGCAAGCTCCTCTTGCCAGGGTCTTGCGGGAATAGAGTGATCTTTGTGCTTGGAACAGCCTTCCCGGCAAGCTCCTCTTGCCGGGGCCTTGATCTTCTGACTTGTATACTTTGTTCTTGAATGGCTTCAAAAGGGTCCAGAGTGGGCTTTGGCGGGCACGTGGACAGCCAGACCACGGGACGCTGCTACTGCCCGTGCACAAGTCGGGATATTAAGGTACCCCTACTCTAGTACACCGACAGGAGCCCCCGGGCCTGGGCCACACACGGTGCCGAGCACTGTTGGGCCAGGCCCTGAACAGTGCACGGGCACACGCGGCCCACGGTGCGCCGTTTCCCACTCCGCATCTGCCGCACCTCTCCCTAACGGCACGCGTCGATTGCGGCGTCGTGGGAGAGATCGTGGCCTGCTTCTTTAATGAAAAACGCGAAACGTCCCCCACTTCCCCCTTAAAAGCAGAGGAAGCAGGGGCAGTTCCCCTCCATTGCCTTCATTGCACCTTGAATCTCCAGAAACCCCCAACGCTCTCTGCCTCCGCAAGGGTTGACAGAGAGCCGAGCTCCACCCTCTCCTCCGCCGTTTCCAACATCCGCAGCGCCGTCGACCTCCCCGCCGTCCCCGCCATGGCCCCGAAGAGCGACAAGGCGAAGAGTGACCAGGCGAAGAAGGAGAAGTCCGAAAAGGCGGCGAAGCTGGCAGCCATGCGGAGAAGGAGGGTGGTCTTCCCGCCGAGGCTCGGCGCGAGGGAGCTGCGGGACAAGTACTACTTGTTCTGGGCGAGGGAGACGAAGGCTCATCCTCGCACCCGAGTCCTCCCCGCCGTGGCCGTCGACATGTTCCCGGGAGTTTACTTCTTGTAGGATCGAAAGTATGTCTAGAGGGGGGGTGATTAGACTACTTGTAAATATAAAAATTCTGCCTTTTGACAAAGAACAGTTTTTGGCAGATTCACAATTATGATCAAGTCAAGCATCACCCTACACATGCAATTCTAGAGTATAGGCAGCGGAAAGTAAATTGCACATGTAGTAAAGAGAGGTGGAGAAGAGCAAACGCAATTTTGGAGACGCGGTGATTTTTCCCGTGGTTCCGATAGGTGGTGCTATCGTACATCCACGTTGATGGAGACTTCAACCCACGGAGGGTAACGGCTGCGCGAGTCCACGGAGGGCTCCACCCACGAAGGGTCCACGAAGAAGCAACCTTGTCTATTCCATCATGGCCTACGCCCACTGAGGGCTAGCCTTACTCGGGGTAGATCTTCACGAAGTAGGCGATCTCCTTGCCCTTACAAACTTCTTGGTTCAACTCCACATCGATGACGGAGGCTCCCAAGCGACACCTAACCAATCTAGGAGGCACCACCCTCCAAAAGGTAATAGATGTTGTAGATGATGATGAACTCCTTGCTCTTGTGATTCAAATGATAATCTCCCCAACACTCAACTCTCCTCACTGATTTGGCTGTGGTGGAAGAAAGGATTGAGTGGAAAGCAACTTGGGAAGGTTAGAGATCAAGCTTCATATGGTGGGAGTGGAGCAACTTGATCTCAACACAAGGGTAGGTAGTTCTCTTCTCAGAAATGTAAGGTAGGAGTGGTAGTTCTTTCTGATGGCTCTCTCCACGAATGAAGAGGGGGTGGAGGGGTATAAATAGCCTCCACACAAAATCCAACCGTTACACACATATTTGAGCAATCTCGGTGGGACCGAAGTGGACAACTCGGTGAGACCGAAAGTTCAAATAATGTGAACGTTGGGGTTTTCGGTGGGACCGAAAATACAATCTTGGTTAGTCCGATTCGTGCAATGACAAGAGCATGCCAGTTTCGGTGGGACCGACTGCATCATCTCGGTGACACCGATTTGATGACAGAAGGTTACAGAAGCTTGGCAACTCATGTTTCGGTGAAACCGATATCAGAATCGGAAAATCCGTTTTTACTAGGGTTTGGCTTATGGCTGAGGTGGTTCATCTCGGTGTGACTGAGTTTGGAATATCGGTGGGACCGAGATTACTTATGAGTGTATATGGCAGTGAAAGTTGCTGATAGTTTAGGAGATGTATCACTAAGCACTTGAGCAACCAGATCATCAACATAACCTCATCCCCTTTTAATAGTATTGGCTTTTCCTATGGACTCAATGTGATCTTGGATCACTAAACCAAAAATGGAGTCTTGAGCTTTTGCCAATGCTTGCCTTAGCATTTTGAGGGGTCCACTTCTTCAGTCCTTGCCATACCCATATCACTGAACTTCTCTGAAATGATTCTCAAGTAACTATTAGTTCAATAATATATATGTTGTTATTAATTGCCAAAACCACCCGGGGATTAGTTGCACTTTCAATCTCCCCATTTTTGGTAATTGATGACAACATATAGATCAAAGCTTCGACAAGCGATATAATCAATGAATAATATCCTCGCTTTGAGAAGTATGTGATAAGCAAGAGCTCCCCCTAAATTTGTGCATTATATAAGATTTGCGTTTGAATGCAAATGCACAATCGATTAGGATCATGGGTCACTCTTCCATGTCACATACATCTTGGTGGAGCGCACAAAATGATAAGAATGAACAGCATGCACCCAATCACCAAGACATGAGTAAATAGTCATACAAGATAGGAATGGCATATGATAAGCATTAAGCACACATTAAAGCATAGTACGACCAAGCACTCATTAAGGTAGCATCAAACGGAGTATCAAGCACACTGAATGTCTCGAAAACCAAAAGTATATCAAAGAAACCGCAAAAGAACGAAAGAGCAAAAGCGCAAAGACAACAACACTCTCTCTCTCGAAGCCCTATGATCTATACAATTTCTCCCCCTTTGGCAACAAGTTACCAAAAAGTTCGAAAAAGCATAGAGCTAAACGTCACTGTGGGCTCTGCTGGCGGCTCCCGTCTGGGTTGATGTCGGAGTAGATATGACGGCATCGGCGAAGACTTCAGCTGATGTCTGTGCTGGAGGAGTGGACACTGGAGCTGTAGCTGGAGTAACTGCTGGAACTGTGTGAGGTGCTGAAGCTGTAGTCCTGGTGTCAGTCACTGGAATAGCAGCTGATCGGGATCCTTTGGGAACCGGAGCAGTCTGTCGATGAGAATCCTGGACTAAGTCATCCTGCATAAGCTCTGCCTTGTCGTGCTTTGCTTCCTCAATGTCTGCCTCAAGCTTGTTGACGGTCACTTGTATTTCAGTCAGCTTCACGTCCAAAGCGTGGATCTTCTCGTCAACAATCCTCTCTAAGCTCTCCTGAGACTGTTCAATGCTGGCCAGGCGTTGTTCAATCCTTTGAGTAGCTTCAAGAATCTGTTCTCCGAAACTCTTTAGTTTAGCTGCTGCTGCTGGTGCTTCTTTGTCAGCTTTGGCTTTCTTAGCAGCTTCGATCTTGGCTTGACCTTCAACAGATGTTGGATCCTCCTCATCCATCACAACAACATTGTCTTCATGCTCTGGCTGCAGCGGTAAATGTTTTCTATCCAACAAGAATTTGCCCGTGCCAAACTTGGCATTGATAAGCATCTGAATCTGCGGGGCAAATCCACATGACCTTTTCTGGTCAGCTGCAGTCCTCTTAATGGTCTCTACAATTAAGTCCATCACCTTGAAAGGTGCTTTCTCATCAAGTATATGCAGCATCTTGATAGAATATCCTCTGATCATGCGATGATCTCCAGACTTGGGCATCAAGGTATGCCTCAAAATGGTATTAGTGGTAGGTAAGCCTGCCTGGAGATGGTAGACTGAGCCGAGCTTCCAAATTTCCAACTCCTCTGCTGGAATCTCTTTGTACATGTTCTTCATGGATTCATGATTCTTCTTTGGAATCCCATATACATCAATATCATCTTCTCGTTGCACTGGTGCATTCAGAATTTCTGCCCATTCTTCAACAGAAGAAGAGAACCTTTGACCTTCAGTCATCCACGTGATCTTTCCATCAGGATAGAAGTGAGCTGTGGCATAGAATTGCATTATCATCTCATCGTTCCAACTGGTCAATTTCTGACCCACAAACTCTGCAACTCCACATGCAGTGAAGCTTTCATGCACATGTGGAAAGAAATCTCTGTGCTCTTCGCTGTCAATGTACTCCCAGTCAACATATCTGGAATGTCTGCAATGGGTGTCTCTGACCTGTTCTGACTGTCACTGGTATCTGACATGGCTGACAACCTGTGAATAGATAATGTATAGGCAGAGAAGAAGAGTCATCACAAACTGCAGAAGTTTTTGCAAAAAAATGAGTTCAAATTCTAGTTTTAAGTTTTCACATAAGACATTTCGGTCAGACCGAGTTTGAGTTTCGGTGAATCCGAAGTGTTAAACAGGAGCTTGGCACACCACTTTCGGTTTGACCGAAGTGGGTTTCGGTCCTGCCGAAAACACTAGGGTTTCACAAAAACTACATTTCGGTCACACCGATTTGCACAACTCGGTTGGACCGAAGGGTGCAGTGCAATGGCCAGAGGCCAAATCGGTCACACCGAAATTATAAAATCGGTCTCACCGAGATGTGTTCAGTGGGAACCTAACCCTAAATTTTTTACTCGAATCTAGTTCAAACGAACCAATCTGGTGTACAGGAAGATTTCAATCATGGCAAGATACTAGGCAATCCAAACGTGCATTGAATCGGATATGGGAGCACGAGTGGGATCAAAACTCACCCTAACTTGGTGGAGTTTCTCTACGGCGGCAACGGCGCAGAGGAGATGGCCGTTGACGGCGACAGAGACCTGCGGCGAGGGCGCACAGGCGACGACGGCGACGATCCGGAGATCAAGGCGACGGCAGCAAGGGATGTGGGGGCGAAACGTTTGAAGGAGGAATCAACGCGCGCGGCCCTTGGTATATATACCCCTTTGCTGTCGGTGGGACCGAGTTGTAAAACTCGGTGGCACCGAGATGGATAACTGCTAGGCAGTTATGCACTTCGGTCACGCCGAAAATCACAACTCGGTTTCACCGAGATGAAAACCTAGATCAGTCTAAATTCTTTCGGTTTGACCAAGTTTGAGTGAATTGGTCTGACCGAAATCAATTAGAAGGTTTTGGAGATTAGCCCGAGACGGATCGGTGGCTCCGAGTGCTCCTCACCCGGAGGGTCCGAAAATGGCTTGTTCAAAGTTTGTGATGTAAGCATGAATAGAATTTGAGACAAGAAAGCATAGATAGCTAGGGGAGGTACTTAGGTATTCTTGTCCATCCATTTGGTCAGAAAAATCAAAACAACCAAAACAACAAATGGGTGTCCTCGAATGGATAAAATCATGCATCCAACATGCTCACACAATAAGATAGCAAATGAAATATGTGTCAAACATGCACAACCAAAACTCTAGCAATTAACACACAATTTGTCGATGACTAGGTCATCTTTATATGAGTATTTTGACTTAGGAGCCAAATGAGAACATTTGATCATAGGTCATACTCATCGTTTAAGAACAAGTGGGGTTACCACTTTTACATAAAGCATTGATGTGTTCACATCATTTGAAGATGCTTTAGCTGAATTTTCTTTTAGAGCAAAGCTCCCCCTAGATGTGAGAACCCCTTTTAAAGGGTCAAACTAACCTTGGGTTGTCGTAGAAGACTTCATGTAGATGTTGAAGATGTGGATGCTCAATGTTGATGGAGATCATCAAGAGTTGGGAGCTATCCTTTGGATTAGGGCACTTTCAATACCTACATGGGTTAGTCCCACAAGGAACAAACAAGGATATCCATGGACATAGATTGAAGTTCACAATAGATGATGTCCATGAAAGCAATGATTACCTTGTCCCTTGACTTACCAACAAGAGGGTTTGTGTCTCCATGAACTAGTGCATGATGTGGAAGTTGATTGCACAAGTTCTTTGCCAAAATGAATGTGAGTGCAGTATGTTGGCGGAGTCACCCTCAAGACTTTTTAGTTCTTCTTCTTCGGGATCCACATCATTTTGATGGGAATCCTTGGGGTTGTAGTTGAGCTTGACGAAGTAGAACTTGACGTTTCCTTGGGAACCCACTTGACCATGGCTTGAGGTGCTTCAACGAATGCATCAATCTCCTCATGAAGCTTGTCCTTGGCTTTTAGCTTGTGGTCTTGTGGTGGAAGGTCATCTTGAGCTTGTTCCACATTGGAAGAAGTAGGATCATACTTCTCCTTTTGAGAAACAGAATGTGGAGTAGGATATTGACCTTCTTCCCACTCAACACCTTCGGCGTTGAACTTTCGCTCAAAACCAATTCCTTGATTCTTCCGGTGCCTTCCTTGCTTGCGAACAATTTCCTCAAAGTTCTTGCTTCCGGCAAGGCACTTGTAGACACCTTTCTCTATGATCCCTTTCAATAAACTATTCTCTTGCTCAAGTGTAACTTGGCTTGAAACATTGTTAGTGGAATCAAGAGAACTACTAGAAGCAACAACATTGGATTTAACATGGTTATTGTTACTACTAGAGGAAGAATTTTTCTTATGCTTGTCACGCTTTGTCTTAATGGGTGGCAAGAAATTAGACAAGAGAAGTCGTTTGGCAAGATATGAAGAACTCTTCTTTCGAAGATCATCATTGATTGCTTTTAGAAACTCATGTTCTTGCTCTAGAGTGAGCTTCTCGAAGCGTAGCTTCTCATGAGATCTTAGGAGCTCTCTATGATCTTCTTGAGTTGTTTCATGAGCTAACTTAAGAGTGTTTAGTTCTTTAGTTAGACGCTCAATCTCCTTCATAGCATTGTCGTTCGACTCTTCTCGACTATAAAGACTACTAGCATTTTCATCGTTACTAGGCTCACTAGATTTATCATGCAAGAGCTCATCTTCACCAAGCAAGTCATCCTCATCACTATTGAAGTCAATGAATTCAGGGTGTGATACCTTGGGGCCTTTAGCCATGAAGCATCTTCCAATTCCCTCATTTGGTGAATCAAATAAGTCGTAGGAGTTGGAGTTGGAGGATACGAGAGCAAGACCGGCAACACCTTCATCTTGACTGTAGTCGGAGTCAGAGTGATAGCTTCCATCGGATTGATTGTCGGAGTCGGAGCCGGAGACCCATTCACCTACATGAGCTTGATGTCTTCTTCTTGTGTAGCTCCTTGATGACTTGTCTTTCCTCTCCGAATCCTTGCTTCTCCGAGAGGGTCTTCGTTCATAACGATCATCTCTACTCCTTCTCTCTTTCCGAGGTGACTCATCTCTTGAACTTCTTCTTCTTGGAGATTCTTCTCTTCTCTTGTGAGGAGCCGTACACTCATTTGAGTAGTGTCCGGGTCTTCCACAATTGTAGCAGTTTCGATCACGACTAGAAGATCTCTTTTCATCATATGATCTAGACTTTGAGCTTCTCTCTTTGCCTCTATACTTGTAGAATTTGTTGAAGTTCTTAACCATTAGGCTTATCTCTTCATTGGAAACTAACTTGTCACTTGCGGTTGTGGGAGCATCACTTGTAGCTTTGTAAGCACCAGTCGACTTGTTGTGAAGCTCTTCCTTATCCTTAAGTGTCATCTCATGAGCAACAATTCTTCCAATGACTTTGGTTGGCTTGAGAGTCTTGTAGTTTGGCATCATTTGGATCAAAGTGCACACGGTGTCATACTTTCCATCCAAAGCTCTGATAATCTTCTTGATGATGAATCGGTCGGTCATTTCTTCGCTTCCTAAGCCGGCAATCTCATTTGTGATGAGAGCAAGCCTAGAGTACATTTCAGCGACTCCTTCACCATCCTTCATCTTGAACTTGTCAAGTTGACCTTGAAGGATATCTAGCTTTGATTCCTTCACAGACTCGGTACCTTCGTGCATTTCAACCAAAGTATCCCAAATTTCTTTTGCATTTTCAAGACGGCTAATTTTGTTGAACTCCTCGGGACACAAGGCATTGAAGAGAATGTCACAAGCTTGAGCATTGTTTTGCAACATCCGCAATTCTTCCGGTGTAGCTTCGCGATCCGGAACTTTTCCTTCCTCGAAGAATTCACCTTGCATACCAACACAGATAATGCCCCATGCGGCTGGGTTATGACCAAGAATATGCATTTTCATTTTATGCTTCCAACTAGCAAAATTTGTACCATCAAAGTAAGGACCTCTACGAAAATTACCCTCACTAGACGCCATACTCTCCTAGGTTGTGAAACCAAGCTTATGGAGTCCAATGCAATGGAAACCAATACAATGGAGACCAAAGCTCTGATACCAATGGAAACCAAGCTTAGACTACTTGTAAATTTAAAAATATTGCCTTTTGACAAAGAACAGTTTTTGGCAGATTCACAATTATGATCAAGTCCAGCATCACCCTACACATGCAATTCTAGAGTATAGGCAGCGGAAAGTAAATTGCACATGTAGTAAAGAGAGGTGGAGAAGAGCAAACGCAACTTTGGAGACGCGGTGATTTTTCCCGTGGTTCCGATAGGTGGTGCTATCGTACATCCACGTTGATGGAGACTTCAACCCACGGAGGGTAACGGCTGCGCGAGTCCACGGAGGGCTCCACCCACGAAGGGTCCACGAAGAAGCAACCTTGTCTATTCCATCATGGCCTACGCCCACGGAGGGCTAGCCTTACTCGGGGTAGATCTTCACGAAGTAGGCGATCTCCTTGCCCTTAGAAACTTCTTAGTTCAACTCCACATCGATGACGGAGGCTCCCAAGCGACACCTAACCAATCTAGGAGGCACCACCCTCCAAAAGGTAATAGATGTTGTAGATGATGATGAACTCCTTGCTCTTGTGCTTCAAATGATAATCTCCCCAACACTCAACTCTCCTCACTGACTTGGTTGTGGTGGAAGAAAGGATTGAGTGGAAAGCAACTTGGGAAGGTTAGAGATCAAGCTTCATATGGTGGGAGTGGAGCAACTTGATCTCAACACAAGGGTAGGTAGTTCTCTTCTCAGAAATGTAAGGTAGGAGTGGTAGTTCTTTCTGATGGCTCTCTCCACGAATGAAGAGGGGGTGGAGGGGTGTAAATAGCCTCCACACAAAATCCAACCGTTACACACATATTTGAGCAATCTCGGTGGGACCGAAGTGGACAACTCGGTGAGACCGAAAGTTCAAATAATGTGAACGTTGGGGTTTTCGGTGGGACCGAAAATACAATCTCGGTTAGTCCGATTCGTGCAATGACAAGAGCATGCCAGTTTCGGTGGGACCGACTTCATCATCTCGGTGACACCGATTTGATGACAGAAGGTTACAGAAGCTTGGCAACTCATGTTTCGGTGAAACCGATATCAGAATCGGAAAATCCGATTTTACTAGGGTTTGGCTTATGGATGAGGTGGTTCATCTCGGTGTGACTGAGTTTGGAATATCGGTGGGACCGAGATTACTTATGAGTGTATATGGCAGTGAAAGTTGCTGATAGTTTAGGAGATGTATCACTAAGCACTTGAGCAACAAGATCATCAACATAACCTCATCCCCTTTTAATAGTATTGGCTTTTCCTATGGACTCAATGTGATCTTGGATCACTAAACCAAAAATGGAGTCTTGAGCTTTTGCCAATGCTTGCCTTAGCATTTTGAGGGGTCCACTTCTTCAGTCCTTGCCATACCAATATCACTGAACTTCTCTGAAATGATTCTCAAGTAACTATTAGTTCAATGATATATATATTGTTATTAATTGCCAAAACCACCCGGGGATTAGTTGCACTTTCACTTCTATTTCGCTGCATTCTTCCATTGCGGTCTCTGTCCTCCGTATTCGGAATTCTTCTATGATGTGATGAACACCTATGGACTCCACCTCTTAGATTTTACCCCGAATGCCGTCCTCACTCTGGCCGTTTTCGCACATCTGTGCGAAAACTATGTCGGGGTCAACCCAAATGTAGCCCTCTTCCGCCACTTCTTCACGCCTAGAGTAGAATCTGGATCCCCACTCTCCGGCGGTATCTCCTGGATCTTCAGGCTCAGGAAGAAGGAAGCGTACTTGATTGGAGAGCTACGCGGCAAGTGGGAAGAGTGGAGAGCTGACTGGTGCTGGGTCTTGGAAGATGCACCTGAGCCGTTTACCTCGCCACGCCGGACTGCAATAGTGCGCGGCAAGGATTGGAGCGAATTGTCCCCGGAGGACGATAAGTTGGAGATTGCCCTCACTAGGATTCTTCGCCTCCGCGCCGCCAATCTGACTGTGGGTGAAGTTGGAGCTGATTTCCTCCGCCGCCGCATTGCCCCTCTGCAGGAAAGGAAAAGACCCGCTTGGGAGTTCGGCAACGCGGCAGACCGCATGAGGCTGCGCCCCGGGCTGAACTATAACTTCACCGTCTTGGAACTGAAGGGGATGGTCCGCGAACTGTTTAAGCACGATCCCAAGCACAAGGAGTGGTTCACCCCGTCCCGGGGAGTAATGCCGTTGTGTAACAACACTGCCCTTAGTGCCATCCGTGCGGCGATGCCCGAGTGTGACTCTCACGGGGTCGTCCCCACTTGGCTGGTGCCTTCAGCGGAGACCGTGTAGGCTTTCTTCGACAACCTGGTTGAAAAGCCACGCAACGCCGAGGAGAAGAAGGGCCTCACCCGGGAGACCACCAACCGGGATGTGGCATACATAGC
Organism: Secale cereale; assembly: GCA_902687465.1. NCBI lineage: Eukaryota > Viridiplantae > Streptophyta > Magnoliopsida > Poales > Poaceae > Secale > Secale cereale. Next base: position 558,929,535 of record LR738709.1, on the reverse strand, counting down.
TAGTAGGATGGAGGAGGCCGCCGCGGCTGCAGCTGCTGGTGAATTTGGATATACTATGGACGAAGCAGAGGCGGCGGACGCAGTGAGCCAAGCCGAGGAGGCGGAAATCCTCAAGCTGCTGAAGATTGCGCCTGAGGAGTTTGCCGGGGAACCCGCCGGGGGGCCTGTCGGGACGAGCGAGGCCGCCGGGCAGGGCCCCGAGTCCAGTGAGCCCGCCGAGGAGGACGCCGAATCGGGCAATTCTGATGAAGACTCGGGCGGGTCACTGAACCTCAACGACGATGCTTCCTCATCCTCGGAGAACTCTCCGCCGCCACCAAGCCCTCCGCAACAACAGAAGAAACGCCTCCGCAAGGCCGCCGAGGCGACGAGGCCACAGGCGTCCCGACAACAGCCGAAGCGTCGTGCGACGCGCGCCACCACGACGAGCAAGGTCGTCAAGGAGGCGCCCCGAGCCCGAGCGACAAGCGGAGGGGGATCTTCCCGGAGTGGCTCTGGTGCTCCTTCTGCCCCTTGGTCTTCAGCGACGACCGGTGCGGGATCTTCACAACCCACAGCTCCGGAGCCCGCCAAGCGCCTGAGGGAGCCTTCTCCTCCAACTCCTCACGCTGGAGCACATGAGGCGCAGTTCGATTTCTCCGCCCTCAGCTCCGACGACGAAGAGGAGGAAGAGTAAGCACTTGAAATTTTCATTTCCCTTGATTTTGTCTTGATCTCTCTTGCTTGGTTCTGATCTTGTTTTGGCTTCCAGGACCTTGACCCAGAGGATGGCGAAGAGGGCCAAGATCCCTGTGGTTGACATTGAGGACGACGAGCCCGTCGCGGCGACAGGTGACGCGCCAGCGACTAGCTTGCTGGACCAGCCTGTTGCTCCGGGGAGCAGCCCCCAGCGCAGCCCCCAGCGTAAGTCTGGTATTTATTTTTCTGCTTGACGGGCGCGCTTGAGGTTATTATCTTTATTGACGTTTTGTTGTCTTGTGCAGAAGTGGAGCCGCAGCCGCAGGAGCACCAGGAGGTCGCCCCCGACGAGCCGCCTGTTCCACCTTCCCCGCCAAGGATGAGCTCCCCGGCGAGGGACAGTGCTCCGCCAAGGACGGGTACTCCGCCAAGGGCGAGTACCCCGCCAAGGGCGAGCAGCCCGACAAGGGTGAGAACCCCGCCAAGGGAGGGCACAAGCGGCCCTCCGCCAGCGAGGGCCACTACCACGCCGGCAAGGGAGAATTCCCTGGCGAGGGACCCCGTTGTTGAAGAGGCCCGCGAAGGTAAACCCTTGTAATTTCTTATTCTTGGATTCTTCTTTTTGTATATTTGCTTGACAAATCTTTCTTTTCTTTTTCTTCTGTTGTCAGACCCGCCCGTCCCGGAGCCGATGGAGACTGAAACCATCGCCGAGGGGGAGGTGCGCGGCGAAACTGGCGACGGCACCGCCGCGGAAGGAATGGCCGGTGCCGACGAGCCAGCCACCGAGGAGACTGCCCCGACCGCTGACGCCGCGGCTGGGGAAGGGACCGGCGACCATACTGTTGGCCCGGAGGCCGCAGGAGCGCCGGACGCTGCACCGGCCGCCAACCCCTCCGCCTCCGCTCCTGGGTCGGGCGTTTATCTGGAGGCCGCCAACGGGGTCTTTATCCAAGTCTCGTGGGCGTCCTCATCAAGGGCACCCGTGGAGGGGGAGACCTTCGACGGGGAAGTTCTCGCCTCCGCCGGGTTGAAGGTTGTTGATGCGCCTGGCAGCAGCGACGAGCCCGAAGAGGAGCAACTCCTACGTCGACTCCTGGCCTTGTACCGGGCCAGGCAGGCTAAGTTGGAGTCTCGGGAGGCTCTGGCTGCCAAGGCCGGCGCTGACCTGGAGAAGCGCGCCGCGGAGCTCCGTGCCGCCAACCAGGCGGCCCTCCGGAACTTGGCGGAGGAGCGCGAAGAGCTTGCCAGGACGCAGCAAGCATTCGTCCTCGAAAAGGCTGAGGTCGAGGAGCAGCAGCGACTGGCCGCCGAGGACCTATCTCGGCGGGAGGGAGAACTCAACCAGCGGAAGGTCGACCTCGACAATCACGAGGACGACCTTACCGCTCGTGAGCAAGCCATTGGCGGGGCTCTGCAGGAGGCGAGGGACGCCGCTGCCGCCGCAGAGACCGCCAAGAGGGATCTGGAGGCCAGGGTGGCGCAGATGGAGCTGTACTTGAAGGCGAGTGAGGACAGGGTCACAGCGCTCAACGTGGCGCGGGAGAAGGATGCCCACACCAACTCGGAGCTGCAAGTCCGCCTCTCCGAGAAGGGAAAAGAGCTCAATGACGCCAAGGACTCCATCGCTGACCTGGAGCTGAAGGTCTCCACGCTTACTGACTCGCTTGACGCTGCCCGAGACCGCGAGACGAAGCTGAAGGACGATCTCCGCACTGAGAGGCTCTCGCTGGAGAGTGCCGCCGTCTCGCAAAACAACTTACAGCGGACGGTGGAGCAGTGGACTGATGAGCTCGTCACCTCCGCCGCCAACATCGACATGGAGATGGTGGCGTTGAGGGCGGAGCATCTCGTGTACTCCCCCGACGAGAGCCTCCCCCATAGTGCCAGGCTAAGCCTGTTCTTCAGAGGGGTGGCGCCGGCGCTTGCGCGGCTACGGGAGAAGATCCCCGCACAGCTGGCCGACGAGGCGCGCCGGCTTTGCATGGGTACTATGGAGCGGGTCTTGTCGAAGATTGTCTACCGCAACCCCGGGATCAACCTCGTCAACGTTCTCCGGACCCTGTCGCCTGAAGCCGACCAAGAGGCGCTGAAGGCACAAGTCGCCCATATTGTAGCCAAGGCGGGCAAGATCCAGAGGGTCGACGGAGACCGTAGGGACTAGGCTTCCTTCTTCCCGCTTTCCTTGCCGCTGTCGATTAAGTCATGTATAGTAGTTGGTTAGAACAGCGGCAAGTTATCTCTGTAATATATACTTTTATTTTGGGTGATCAATGCAGTGTTATCTCCCTTGTTTAGTCTTTTCACTTTGTATGCTTTTCACCCTACGCTTCTAGGGAACTTGCTGGCCAAGGGGCCCTTGCCGCGAGCGCTGAGTGCGGGACTCTTAGCAGCCTGCTAGCAATGCCCTCGCCGGCAAGAAACCTTGCCGCAGCTAGTCGCAGCACACTTAGTTTGTTGAGCGAACTCGAAGACGAAGTAAGGGCGCGACGCTTGTCGCAGCTCACTTAAGCCGTTGAGCGTGCTCGAAACAAAGTAAGGTTGCGGCTAGCTACGGGTAGGTTCCTCCGCGCACAGGTTTTCCATACAAAGTGTGGCTGTCCAAGGAAGATAACTAATTTTTTTAAAAAAAATTGAATTGCTCAAATTCTGGCAACTTAGCTTTCATGGATTGTTTGCTTCCCGGCAAGGCTTCCCTTTCTTGAACCGCACTTGGTTCATACCTCTATCTCCTTCCCCCCCGGCAAACTTGTGCGCGAGGAACACTTCTTCTGTTTAAGAGAGAAAGGAAAAGAGGGGGAAACACTAGTACGGGGCCTTGCGGCCTGTTACTGCTTACCGGGGATGCGTGCTGCACAAAGTGTCAGATAATACATGCAAGTAAAAAGAAAAGCATGAAATGACAAACAGTGTGAAGCATAAAAGTTTTTACTGATGCACGGGGTCTGCGCCCGGCTTTGTACAAAGGTTTACATGCAACTGCGGCAAGACTTGTACAAAAGGTGGTTGCCGGAGTGGATCACGTCAACCGCGCCTTATGGGTGGAACTTGCGAAGATGCTCGATGTTCCAGGAGTTGCTCATCGGTAAGCCTTCTTCGGACTCAATGCGGACAGCGCCGGGCCTTGTGACTTGTCTCACCCGATAAGGGCCTTCCCACTTCGGCGTCAACTTGTTGGAGCCCTTGGCGGACTGAACGCGCTGAAGAACAAGGTCGCCTTCCTCGAGACTCCTGGCCTTGACCTTGTGGCTATGATAGCGACGCAAAGCCTGCTGGTATCGAGCAGCTCGTACAGCAGCCTGGAGACGTTCCTCCTCGAGGAGCAATGCATCATCTTGTCGCAGTTGCTCTTGCTCGAGCTCATCGTAAGCGAGCACTCGAGGAGACCCGTATACGAGTTCCGTGGGGAGAACTGCCTCTGCTCCATATACAAGAGCAAAGGGTGTCTGTCCGGTGGCTCGATTTGGTGTCGTCCTGATTGACCAAAGAGCCGCCGGCAACTCCTCTATTCAGTTTCTTCCACACTTGTGCAGCCTATCGAAGGTTCTTGTCTTGAGTCCGCGCAGCACTTCAGCATTTGCCCTCTCCGCTTGACCATTACTCCTTGGGTGAGCAACAGAAGCGAAGCAGACCTTGGCGCCAAGGTCTTGGACGTACTGCATGAAGGTGCGACTTGTGAACTGTGTGCCGTTGTCGGTGATAATCCTGTTAGGGATTCTGAAACGGCAAACAATTGACCTGAAGAACCTCACTGCTGACTGTGTTGTCACCTTTCTCACTGGTTCCACTTCTGGCCACTTTGTGAACTTGTCTATCGCAACGTACAAGTACTCAAAGCCTCCGACTGCGCGGGGAAAGGGGCCGAGGATATCGAGCCCCCAGATCGAGAAGGGCCAGGACAAAGGGATCGTCTGGAGAGGTTGAGCTGGCTGATGAATCTGCTTGGCATGGAACTGGCATGCTTCACATTTGGTTACTTGTGCAGTTGCATCTTGCTTCTGGCCAAAAGAACCCTTGCCGGAACGCCTTCCCGGCAAGTGCTCTTGCGCCAATGTGGTGGCCACATATGCCTCCGTGTATCTCTGCCAACAGCTTCTGTCCATCTTCCCGGGAAATGCATTTCAACCTGACATCGTTGAGTCTTCTTCTGTACAGCTCATTGTCGACGAACTGGTACATACTTGACTGCCTGGTAATCCTCTCTATCTCTTCTGGTTCTTCGGGAAGTTCTCCAGTTTGAAGAAAGCGGACGATCTGCTGTGTCCATGCTGGAGCCTGGGGCTCAACAACAAGGACTAAAGGCATGAGGGCTGCTGCGGGAACCTCAGCTTCTACGGCAAGAACCTGCGGCTCTGCCGGAGCTGAGGGTTCCCCGGCAAGCCTACCGGGGCAAGGCTTGTCGGGAACGCCTGCTTCAACTGCACAGACCCTTTGGTCCGTAGGAGCAGACTGTTCCTCAGCATCTTGGTTGTTGTTCTTGGGGACCTTGGCGGCGGCTTCGGGAAGGTCCACCGGCAAGTAGTCACCGGAGACCAACTTCCTCTTCTTGCTTTGCCCAACTGACGGTGTAACGGATGGCTGAGTTAGCTTGAGCACGAATGTCCCTGGTTCCACAGGTAACTTCATTGCAGCACACTTTGAGAGGCCATCTGCGATATCGTTCTGAGCTCTTGGAACATGCTCCATCTGCAGGCCTTCAAAGTGTTCTTCAAGCTTCCTCACTTCATCGACATAAGCTTCCATCAGAGGGATCTGGTAACTTTTGTTTACTTGTCGGACCACCAATTGTGAATCTCCCCGCACAGTCAGCTTCTTGATCCCAAGTTCGGCCGCAATTCTGAGGCCGCAAGCAGACCTTCATACTCAGCAGTATTGTTTGTCGCTTGATCCTTGGGAAAGTGCATTTCGACAACATACTTGAGGTGCTCTCCGGTGGGCGCTATGAGTAACACGCCGGCACCGGCGCCTTGCAGCGAGAAGGCACCATCGAAGTACATTATCCACTCTTTGCCTATTTCTTGGTCGGGGATGCTTGTCTCTGGAACTTCTTCATCTGGTGTTGGGGTCCATTCTGCTATGAACTCTGCCAAAGCTCTGCTCTGTATGGTTGAAGTGCTTTCAAACTTGAGACCAAAGCTTGACAGTTCCAGTGCCCACTCGACGATCCTGCCCGTTGCTTCTGGATTCTGCAATATCCTCTTCAACGGAAAGCGAGTGACCACCGTTATCTCGTGCACTTGGAAGTAATGGCGCAGCTTCCTTGAGGCCATGAGGAGGCCGATGAGTAACTTCTGCACTCCAGAGTATCCTGATCTAGCCCCCTGCAAGAGGGAACTTACAAAATAAACTGGGCGCTGCACCATCTTCTTTCGCGCTTCTCCTTGTTCCTGCGCAGACTTGTCCTTGTCGGGGCCAGAGCTTGTCGGGGAAGCCCCCTGCTTGTCGCTGGATGCGCTTGCCGGGGATGTGGGTGCCTCATCCGCCTCCCTCTCCGCTACTAACGCAACACTAACCACTTGATTGGTTGCTGCTAGGTACAGCAGCAATTTCTCTTGTGGTCTAGGTGCGACAAGTATTGGAGTGGAGGACAGGTATCCTTTCAAATCTTGCAGCGCTGCCTCCGCTTCCGGAGTCCATTTCATAGGACCTGCCTTTTTCAAGATTTTGAAGAAAGGCAGGGCGCGTTCTGCAGACTTTGAAATGAACCTGCTAAGGGCCGCCACACAACCAGCAAGTCTCCTTACGTCCTTGACGCGCTTCGGGGCTTCGATCCGCTCGATGGCTTTTATCTTTTCGGGGTTGGCTTCAATCCCCCTTTGGGACACAAAGAACCCGAGAAGCTTGCCGGAGGGGACTCCGAAGACGCACTTCTCGGGGTTCAGCTTGAGTTGAATCTTGCGCAGATTCTCAAAGGTCTCTCCTAGGTCTTGAATCAGGGTATCCTTGCTCTTGCTCTTGACCACTATATCATCCATGTAGGCTTCCACATTCCTGTGTATCTGTGGCTCAAAAGCAGTGTGTACCACCCTCGCAAATGTTGAGCCCGCATTCTTCAATCCAAAGGGCATGCGTATGAAGCAGTATGTGCCACATGGAGTAATGAATGCAGTCTTCTCTTCATCTTCCTCAGCCATGAATATCTGGTGGTTACCTGAGTATGCATCGAGAAATGAAAGCAACTCACATCCAGCCGTGGAGTCAACAATCTGGTCGATGCGCGGCAAGGGAAATGGATCCTTGGGACAAGCTTTATTCACATCAGTGAAGTCTATACAAAGTCTCCACTTCCCATTAGCCTTACGCACGACAACTGGATTGGCCAGCCACGTGGGATGTAGTACACCTCTAACCAGGCATGCTGCTTCCAACTTCTTGATCTCCTCGGCAATGAATTCTTGGCGCTCCATAGCTTGCTTCCTGACCTTCTGCTTGACGGGCCGCGCGTGAGGACAAACAGCAAGCTTGTGCTCAATTACCTTCCTAGGAACACCGGGGATGTCAGACGGTTGCCACGCAAACACGTCGACATTCGCCCGCAGGAAGGCAACGAGCGCGCTTTCCTATTTGGGGTCGAGTGTAGCACTGATGGTGAAGGTACCACCAGTGCCGTCCTCCTTGGCGGACACCTTCTTGGTTGCCGGTGGAGCTGCCATTCCTTTCTTGCACTTGCCGGTGGAGCTCGATGGTGCGTCCTCGACGGCAGCGCAGCACTCCGAAGAGGTGCGTTTGCCGGAGTGGGCTCCAGAGCTCTTGCTGGACTTGGTCTTGGTCTTCCCCCCGGGAGCTTCAGCGGCAAGTGTGTTACTGTCTGCCGCGGCTGCTGCATCCCGGTAAATCTTGTCGGCGCAGATAAGCGCATCCTTCTTGTCGCCGGGGACAGAGATGACGCTTATCGGCCCCGGCATCTTGAGCATGTTGTGCGCATAGTGGGAAGCTGCCATGAACTTGGCGAGCGCAGGACGGCCAAGTATCTCATTATATGGCAATGGGATATCGGCGACGTCGAACGTGATCCTCTCCGTCCTGAAGTTGAGCTCTCCGCGAAAGGTCACTGGCAGCGTGATCTTTCCCTTCGGCTTGCTTCTTCCCGGGTTGATCCCTTGGAACGACCCGGTTTCCTCGAGCTCGCTGTCGGGAATCTGCAGTTTCTTGTTCACAGCGAAGGAGATCAAGTTGAGGCCGGCCCCGCCGTCAACCAACATCTTGGTGACCTTGAGGTTGCGGATAGTTGGTGAAACCAACATCGGTAAACACCCGATCGCAGTTGTGCGGTCAGGGTGGTCCTCAAGGTCGAAGATGATGGGCGTGCCGGACCATTTCAGCAGCCTGCGTGACTCTACGGGTGGCTCAGCTACATTCACTTCCCGCACCCATTGCTTGAGTTGGCGGTGGGAAGTGGGCAGAGAGGCACCTCCGTCGACACACAGAACCTCTGTGGCCTTCTGGAACTCCTGCTCTGTTGTCTCCTTCTTCCATGTCCTCATCATCGTCTTCGTCCTCATCCTTGTCGCGGCCTCGGGGAGGTCTGTCACCTTGCCGCTGCTTGGCCTTGCCGCGGCGTCCTCCCCGGCCACTGAACGGCCGCTTCTTGCTTGGCTCTCCTCCGCCTCCTTGGGCCTTCTCCTTGTCGCGTCGCTCGTATTCCCCCTTCTGCTGCTCTACGAGGTACTCTACTCTTTTGCAGTTCTGGAGATCGTGGCCCTTGGTGCGGTGGATCTTACAGTACTGCTTGTCAGAGCCGTCCTGTTTGTCGGCTGCCGCTACAGGGGTGGACTCCTTGCCGGAGCCACCAGCCTGTGTCTTCTTGGCAGGAGCCTCCTTGCCGGACTGCTCGACAACCAGTACCTCCTTGTTCTTCTTCTTTCTGTTATTCCGCCGCCGGTTTTTCCTTGCCGGGGCGGCATCCTCGCTGTCTGTTCCTCCTGCTCCAGTATCCTCTCCGGGGAGTCTCCTCCCCTCTTCAGCACGGGCACACTTGTCAGCCAGAGCGTATAGCTCGCTGACGTCCTGGATCTTGGTCATTGCCATCTCCTCCCTCATCCGGCGGTTACGCACGTTCTGGTGGAACGCGCTGATAACCGCGGCAGGGTGGACATCGGGGATGTTGTGCTGAACGCGACTGAACCTCTGGATGTACTTTCGTAGGGATTCTCCATCTTTCTGGGCAAGGATGTGGAGATCGCTCTCCTGGCCGTGGGGTTTGTGGCCGCCCGTGAAGGCGCCAACAAACTGGTGGCACAAATCCGCCCAAGAAGAGATGGAGCTCTCCGGCAAGTGCATAAGCCAAGACCTGACATTTGGCTTAAGCACGAGCGGGAAGTAGTTGGCTAGGATCTTCTCGTCGCGTCCCCAGGCAGCCTGCACCGCAATGGTGTAGATGCTGAGGAACTCCGAGGGGTGCGTCTTGCCGTCGTACTTCTCGGGTACGTCGGGCTTGAAGTTCTTCATGCTGGGCCACTGGACTTGCCGCAGCTCTCGGGTGAACGTAGGGCAACCTGCCGCGTACGGCAAGTCGCCTGGTTCACCGGGCACGTGCGTGTCGACAGCAGTCCCAGTGCGCTGGTCGGACTGTCTTCGGGCTTCTCTTCGACGCTCGATACGAGTCTGAGCATCCTCTTGCCGCCTGTCGTCGAGGACTTGGCGCTGATCGCGGCGAGCCCGCAGATCCGACGACGCCGTGGAGTCGTCGTCGACGTTGATCCGGTGGGGTGGCGATTTCTGCTTCCGCGGCGGGGAGTGCACGGTAGTTGCACCCCCGGCGGTCTTGTATCCATCGGCCTTCGCTTGGTCGACTTGCCGTGGCCGTGACGTTGCCGGCTGCTGCGGCGTGTCGTTGTTGGCGAAGGCGATGAGGCTCTGGATCGTCGCCCTCCAGTCTTCGGCCTTGTCTGCCGCTGGAGGGAAGTCGAGGAGCAGCTGGGCTCTTGCTAGAGCTTCTGCTGGAGAGGAGGGAAGCGGTGGCGAGCGGTGCGAGGAACGAGACATGCTCGGACTTCTAACAGGGTTAGAAGGAGCAGGGTCTCGCCCCGGCGACCGCGCCTTGCTCGTACCAGCGCGCTGGCCTTGAGCATCCCGCGACCCACCGGCTTGTCCGCGTCCCAGCAAGCGTATGGTACCTCCGGTACCACGTCGCTGCTGGTCCGGCACCTCCTGAGAGGGACGTGGTGCGTGCACGGACGCCGAGGTCTTGGAGTTCGCCCGGTCGTCCTTCTTGTCTTTGGACTTGGCGACGCCGCGAGTGTCTTCGCCGGCGTCCACCCCTCCGCCAGCGTCTACCCCGCCAACCGTTGGTTCTGGTGGTGGCGGGATCGACGCAGACGGGCCTCCGACCTCCGAAGCCTTCTTCTTCGGAGGCATGTTGACGTAGTCGATGAGGTTGATGAAGCTGGAGAGGTTGCTGAAGGTTGCGCCCGCGTGAGCGCCGGATCAGGTTCGCACAACCTCGACGCCCCCTACCTGGCGCGCCAAAGATGTCGGGGAAACTGACCGCCCGCGAACACCTATGGGACCGGAGCCCCTTCTACGTTGCGGTAAGGGAGCGGAGGGAGCACGGAGAGCAGATCGAGGAGCACACGCGGGCAGTTTACCCAGGTTCGGGCCGCGCGGGCGCGTAAAACCCTACTCCTGCCTTTGGTTGTATTGAGTTCTTGGGCTCGGGAGCTTGAAGATCTACAGTACTAGCTACACCGAGCGAGGGAGTGATCGAGTTTCTGGGATCGAACCCCCTCTACGTTGTGCATGGGCCTCCTTTTATAGTTCAAAGGGGTCACCGACAAGTGTCAACGTAGAGAAGGGTAAAAGTGTAAATTTGGTGGTAGATGGAACAGTGTATGAACAGTGTATGTACAGTGGTCTATACCTAACCCGGACGGTGGGGGACAAAGGCATTGAATGCTCGTCACCGTCACCCCAAAAGCGCCCGCCCAGGCGCCTCCGTTCGCCACGGCGATTGCTTCCTCATCGCGGCTCGCCAGCGTGTCCCTCAGGTTGCACAGCCATCCGCCACGTGCCCCTGGAAGGGCCCCAGGGCGACGCGTGGGCAGGTGAGCTGGAGCGCAGGCACACAATGTAAGCTTCACCCGGCAAGCACCTTGCCGGGGTTGCTATCTTGCCGGGCCCGGGAGTTTGTCGCTCTCCGGGTCCTGCCGGGGCGCTCGATGCGCCACGATGTATCTTCTGAGGTGTTATTCTTTGGCCTTCCTAGCAAGCTCCTCTTGCCAGGGTCTTGCGGGAATAGAGTGATCTTTGTGCTTGGAACAGCCTTCTCGGTAAGCTCCTCTTGCCGGGGCCTTGATCTTCTGACTTGTATACTTTGTTCTTGAATGGCTTCAAAAGGGTCCAGAGTGGGCTTTGGCGGGCACGTGGACAGCCAGACCACGGGACGCTGCTACTGCCCGTGCACAAGTCGGGATACTAAGGTACCCCTACTCTAGTACACCGACAACCGTGGTCCAGAATCTCCAGATCCCCGACAGCGAGCTCGAAGAAACCGACACATTCCAAGGGATCAACCCGGGAAGGAGCAAGCCGAAGGGGAAGATCACACTACCAGTGACATTTGGTGGAGAGCTGCACTTCAGGACTAAGAGGATCACTTTCGACGTTGCCGATATTCCTTTGCCTTATAACGGAATACTTGGCCTCCGGCGCTCGCCAAGTTCATGGGAGCCTATCACTACGCCTACAACATGCTCAAGATGCCCGGCCCGATAAGCGTCATCTCTGTCCCTGGCGACAAGAAAGATGCCCTTATCTATGCCGACAAGATCTACCGGGAAGCAGCAGCCGCAACAGATCACCAAACACTTGCCGCTGAAGCTCCCGGGGAGAAGAAGAAGACCAAGTCCGGCAAGAGCTCTGGGGCCCACTCCGGCAAACGCACCTCTTCGGAGCACTGCGCTGCCGTCGAGGACGCACCATCGAGCTCCACCGGCAAGTGCAAGAAGATGATGGCAGCTCCACCGACAACCATGAAGGTGTCCGCCAAGGAGGATGGCACTGGTGGTACTTTCACCATCAGTGCCACGCTCGACCCCAAATAGGAAAGCGCGCTCGTTGCTTTCCTGCGGGCGAATGTCGACGTGTTTGCATGGCAACCGTCTGACATCCCCGGTGTTCCCAGGAAAGTGATTGAGGACAAGCTTGCCGTTTTTCCTCACGCGCGCCCGTCAAACAGAAAGTTAGGAAACAAGCAGTGGGGCGCCAAGAGTTTATCGCAGAAGAAATCAAGAAGCTGGAAGCGGCAGGCCTTGTCAGAGGTGTACTCCATCCCACGTGGTTGGCCAATCCTGTTATCGTGCGAAAAGCGAACGGGAAGTGGAGGCTTTGTATTGACTTCACCGATGTGAATAAAGCTTGTCCCAAAGATCCATTTTCCTTGCCGCGCATTGACCAGATTGTTGACTCCACGGCTGGATGTGAGTTGCTTTCGTTTCTTGATGCATATTCAGGATACCACCAGATCTTTATGGCTGAAGAAGATGAGGAGAAGACCACATTCATTACTCCATGTGGCACTTATTGTTTCATACGCATGCCTTTCGGATTGAAGAATGCTGGTTCAACGTTTGCAAGAGTAGTCCATACTGCTTTTGAGCCACAGATACACAGAAATGTGGAAGCTTACATGGATGATATAGTGGTCAAGAGTAAGGACAGGGCTACTCTGATTCAAGATTTAGATGAAACCTTTGCAAATCTGCGCAAGATCCAACTCAAGCTCAACCCCGAGAAGTGCGTGTTTGGAGTCCCCTCCGGCAAGCTCCTCGGGTTCTTTGTATCCCAGTGGGGGATTGAAGCCAATCCCGACAAGATCAAAGCCATTGAGCGGATCAAAGCACCGAAGTGCGTCAAGGATGTACGAAGACTTGCCGGCTGTGTGGCTGCCCTCAGCAGGTTTATCTCTAAGTCTGCGGAACGCGCCTTGCCGTTTTTCAAAATTTTGAAAAAGGTAGGTCCAATGAAATGGACTCCGGAAGCGGAGGCAGTGCTGCAAGACTTGAAGAGGTACCTGTCCTCCACTCCAATACTTGTCGCACCTAAGCCACAAGAAAAGTTGCTGCTGTACCTAGCGGCAACCAATCAAGTGGTTAGTGCTGCGTTAGTAGCGGAGAGGGAGGCAGACGATGAGCCAGCAGCCGCGGCAAGCACATCCAGCAACAAGCAGGGGGCTTCCCCGACAAGCTCTAGTCCCGACAAGGATGGAACTGCGCAGATGCAAGAAGAGGTACGGAAGAAGATGGTGCAGCGCCCAGTCTACTTTGTCAGCTCCTTTCTCCAGGGGGCTAGGTCAAGGTACTCTGGGGTGTAGAAGTTGCTTTTCGGCCTTCTCATGGCCTCGAGAAAGCTGCGCCATTACTTCCAGGCACATGAGATAACAGTGGTCACTCGCTTTCCGCTGAAGAGGATATTGCAAAATCCAGAAGCAACAGGCAGGATCGTCGAGTGGGCACTAGAACTGTCAAGCTTTGGCCTCAAGTTTGAAAGCACTTCAACTATCCAAAGCAGAGCATTGGCAGAGTTTATAGCAGAGTGGACGCCAACGCCAGATGAGGAAATCCCAGAGACGAGCATCCCCGTCAAGGAAGCGAGCAAAGAGTGGATAATGTACTTTGATGGTGCCTTCTCGCTGCAAGGCACCCACCGGAGAACACCTCAAGTACGTGGTCCAAATGCACTTTCCCAAGGAGCAAGCGACAAACAATACTACAGAGTATGAGGGTTTGCTTGCCGGTCTCAGGATCGCGGCTGACCTTGGGATCAAGAAGCTTATTGTAAGGGGTGACTCACAGCTTGTCGTCCGCCAAGTAAACAAGAACTACCAGAGTCCGTTGATGGAAGCGTACGTTGACGAAGTGAGAAAGCTTGAAGAACACTTTGACGGCCTACAGATGGAGCACATTCCAAGAGCTCAGAACGACATCGCAGATGACCTGTCAAAGTATGCCGCACTAAAGTTACCTGTGGAACCAGGGATCTTTGTGCACAAGTTGACTCAACCATCCGTAACGCCATCAACTGGACAAGGCAAGAAGAGGAAGTTGATCTCCGGCGACTACTTCCCGGCAGAGCTTCTCGAAGCCGCCGCCAACAAGGTTCCCAAGATCAACGACAAGATTGCTGAGGAGCAGTCTGCTCTTGCAAGCCCTAGGGTTTGTGCAGTTGAAGCAGGCGCTCCCGACAAGATTTGCTCCGGCAAGCTTGTCGGGGAATGTCAAGCTCTGGCTGAGCCGCAGGTTCTTGCCGTAGAAGCTGACGTTCCCGCAGCATCACAAGTGCCTTTAGTCCTTGTTGTCGAGCCACAGGCTCCAGCATGGGCGCAGCAGATCGTCCGTTTTCTCCAGACAGGAGATCTTCCCGAAGAGCAAGAAGAAGCTGAAAGAGTAGCCCGGCAGTCAAGTATGTACCAGTTTGTCAACAACGAACTGTACAGAAGAAGACTCAACGGTGTGAAATTGAAGTGTATTCCCCGGGAAGATGGACAGAAGCTGTTGGCAGAGATACATGGAGGCATATGTGGCCACCACATTGGCGCAAGAGCACTTGCCGGCAAGGCATTTCGGCAAGGTTTCTTTTGGCCAGAAGCCCTCCAGGATGCAACTGCACAAGTAACCAAGTGTGAAGTGTGCCAGTTCCATTCCAAGCAGATACATCAGCCAGCTCAAGCTCTCCAGACGATCCCTTTGTCCTGGCCATTTTCGGTCTGGGGGCTCGACATCCTCGGCCCCTTTCCCCGCGCAGCTGGGGGCTTTGAGTTCTTGTACGTTGCCATCGACAAGTTCACAAAGTGGCCGGAAGTGGAACCAATGAGAAAGGTGACCGCACAATCAGCAGTCAAGTTCTTTAGGTCGATTGTTTGCCGTTTCAGGATCCCTAACAGGATCATCACCGACAACGGTATGCAATTCACAAGTCGCACCTTCATGCAATATGTCCAAGACCTTGGCACCAAGGTCTGCTTCGCTTCTGTTGCTCACCCGAGAAGCAACGGTCAAGCGGAGAGGGCAAATGTTGAAGTGCTGTGCGGCCTCAAGACAAGGACTTTCGACAGGCTGCACAAGTGCGGAAGAAACTGGATCGAGGAGTTGCCGGCGGCTCTTTGGTCGATCAGGACGACACCAAATCGAGCCACCGGGCAGACACCCTTTGCTCTAGTCTATGGAGCAGAGGCAGTTCTCCCCACGGAACTCGTATACGGGTCGCCTCGAGTGCTCACTTACGATGAGCTCGAGCAAGAGCAGCTGCGACAAGATGACGCGCTGCTCCTTGAGGAGGACCGTCTTCAGGCCGCTGTGCGAGCTGCTCGCTACCAGCAAGCTTTGCGCCGCTACCATAGCTGCAAAGTTAAAGCCAGAAGATTCAAGGAAGGCGACCTTGTTCTTCGGCGCGTTCAGTCCGCCAAGAATTCCAACAAGTTGACGCCAAAGTGGGAAGGCCCTTATCGGGTGAAACGAGTCACTAGGCCCGGCGCTGTCCGCCTAGAGACCGAAGATGGCTTTCCGGTGAGCAATTCCTGGAACATAGAGCATCTTCGCAAGTTTTATCCATAAGGCGCGGTTGTCGTGATCCGCTCCGGCAACCACCTTTTGTACAAGTCTTGCCGCTGTTGCATGTAATCCTTTGTATAAAGCCGGGCGCAGACCCCGTGCATTAGTAAAACTTATGTGCTTCGCACACCTTGTCATTTTCATGCTTTTTATATTTTTGCATGAGTTATCTCACACCTTGTGCAGCACCTATTACTGGTAAGCAATAACGAGCCCAAAGGCTCCGTATCTGTATTTTCTCTTCTCTTCTGTTCTTTTTCTTACCGAAAAGCAAGGTTCCCTCGCGCACAAGTTTGCCGGGGGGGAGGAGAAGATGGTGGTATGGACCAAGTGCCGTTCAAGAAAGTCTCGCCTTGCCGGGAAGCAGACAACACAAAAGCTAAGTTGCCAAAGTTTGAGCAATCAAATTTTTAAGTTATCTTCCTTGAACGACCGTACTTTGTATGGAAAACCTGTGCGCGAAGGAACCAACTCGTGGCTAGTTGCGCCCTTACCTTGTTTCGAGTTTGCTCAACAGCTTAAGTGTGTTGCGACTAGTGTCGCACCCTTACTTTGTTTCCGAGCCTGCTCAACAATTTAAGCGTGCTTTAACTAGTCGCGACAAGGTCTCTACGCCGGCAAGTTCCCTAAAAGCGTAGGGTAAAAACATACAAAGCAAGAAAGTCAAGTAAAGGAAATAACGTTGCATTAACCACCTAAGATAGAGTTATATTACAAAATGACTTGCCGCAATTCTAATAGACTATTGTTCATAACATGATTGGCAGCGGCAAGGAAAAAAAGAAAGTAAGCAGCCTAGTCCGCGCGGTCGCCTTCAACCCTCTTGATCCCGCCCACCTTGTCCACGATGGGTGCGACAAGGGCCTTGAGCGCCTCCTGGTCGGCATCGGGCGCAGAGTCCTGAGGACGTTGGTGAGGTTGAGCCCTGGGTTGCGGTACGCTATCTTCATCAGCACCTTCTGGAGGGCCCCCGCGCAGAGCCTGCGCGACTCGTCCGCCAGCTGCTTCGGGATCTTCTCCCGGAGTTGCTGGAGGCCCGTCGCCACGCCCTTGAAGAACAGAGTAAGCTTGGCGCTGGCGTGGAGGTTCTCGTCGGTGCAGTACCCGAGGTACTCCACCCCCAGCTCCGCCAGCTCCTTGTCGATGTCCGTGGCGGCGTTGACAAGGCCTTCCGTCCATATCTCGACGTTCCGCCTAAAGTTGTTCTGGGAAAAGGCGGCACTGTCCAGCAACACCTTCTCGGCCCTGAGCTCCTCCTTCAAGGTCGTCTCCCGCTCCCTGGCGCCATCCAGCGTCGTGGTAAGAGTGGACAGCTTCAGCTCCAGATCGGCGATGGAGTCCTTGGCGACGGCGAGCTCCTTGCCCTTGTCGGAGAAGCGAACCTGTAGCTCGGAGTGGCTGTGGGCGTCCTTCTCCCTCTCAAGCTTGAGGGCGGCAACCTCCTCGCTGCTCGTCTTCAGGTTGGCCTCCAGCTGCGCCACCCTCTGCTCCAACTGTTGGGGAACGTAGTATTTTAAAAGTTTCCTACGATCACGCAAGATCTATCTACCAGATGCATAGCAAAGAGAGGGAAGAGTGTGTCTACGTACCCTCGTAGACCGGAAGCGGGAGCGTCAAGTGACGTGGTTGATGTAGTCGAACTTCTTCGCGATTCAACCGATCAAGCACCGAACGTACGGCACCTCCGTGTTCAGCACACGTTCAGCTTAATGACGTCCCACGAGCTCTTGATCCAGTTGAGCTTCACGGGAGAGTTTCGTCAGCACGACGGCGTGGAGACGGATATGATGTATTCACCGGCGCAGGGTTTCGCCTAAGCACCGCGACGGTATGACCGAGGTGTGTTTCTGTGGAGGGGGGCATCGCACACGGCTGGAACAATTCAACTTGTGTGTCTTTGGGTGACCCCCTGCCCCCGTATATAAAGGAGCAAGAGGGGAGGGCCGGCCGGCCTCCTATGGTGCGGCTAGGGCAATCCTACTAGGAATAGGATTGCAATCCTATTCCTAGTAGGAGTCCACCAAGAAGGAAGAGAGGGAAAGGAAAAGAGGGAGAGGTGGCGCCCCCCCAATCCTAGTCCAACTAGGATCCCTAGGTGGGGTGCCGGCCAGCCTCTATGGGCTGCCTCTCTCCTTTCCTCAAGGCCCACTATGGACCATCCCCCCTCGTAGGGGGTTCCGGTAACCCCCTCCGGCAATCCAGTTAAATCCGAAACTTTTCCGGAACACTTCCGGTGTCCGAATATAGTCGTCCAATATATCAATCTTTATGTCTCGGACATTCCGAGACTCCTCGTCATGTTCGTGATCTCATCCGGGACTCCAAACTACCTTCGGTACATCAAAACTCATAAACTCATAATACCGATCGTCATCAAACGTTAAGCGTGCGGACCCTACGGGTTCGAGAACTATGTAGACATGACCGAGACTCATCTCCGGTAAATAACCAATAGCGGAACCTGGATGTTCATATTGGCTCCTACATATTCTACGAAGATCTTTTATCGGTCAAAACCGCATAACAACATACGTTGCTCCTTTTGTCATCGGTATGTTACTTGCCCGAGATTCGATCGTCGGTATCTCCATACCTAGTTCAATCTCGTTACCGGCAAGTCTCTTTACTCGTTCTGTAACACATCATCTCGTGACTAACTCATTAGTCTTTTGCTTGCAAGGCTTATTGTGATGTGTGTTACCGAGAGGGCCCAGAGATACCTCTCCGACACTCGGAGCGACAAATCCTAATCTTGATATATGCCAACACCACGAATACTTTCGGAGACACCTGTAGAGCATCTTTATGATCACCCAGTTACGTTGTGACGTTTGATAGCACACAAGGTGTTCCTACGGTATTCGGGAGTTGCATAATCTCATAGTCATAGGAACATGTATAAGTCATGAAGAAAGCAATAGCAGTAAAACTAAAAGATCATAGTGCTATGCTAACGGATGGGTCTAGTCCATCACATCATTCTCCTAATGATGTGATCCCGTCGATCAAATGACAACTCATGTCTATGGTTAGGAAACATAACCATTTTTGATCAATGAGCTAGTCTAGTAGAGGCATACTAGGGACACTCTGTTTTGTCTATGTATTCACACATGTATTAAGTTTCCAGTTAATACAATTCTAGCATGAATAATAAACATTTATCATGATATAAGGAAATATAAAATAACAACTTTATTATTGCCTCTAGGGCATATTTCCTTCAGTCTCCCACTTGCACTAGAGTCAATAATCTAGTTCACATCGCCATGTGATTTAACACCGATAGTTCACATCGTCATGTGAATAACACCCATAGTTCACATCGCCATGTGACCAACACCCAAAGGGTTTACTAGAGTCAATAATCTAGTTCACATCGCTATGTGATTAATACCCAAGAGTAATAAGGTGTGATCATGTTTTGCTTGTGAGAGAAGTTTAGTCAACGGGTCTGCCACATTCAGATCCGTATGTATTTCGCAAATTTCTATGTCTACAATGCTCTGCATGGAGCTACTCTAGCTAATTGCTCCCACTTTCAATACGCATCCAGATTGATACTTAGAGTCATCTAGATTTAGTTTCAAAGCTTGCATCGGCGTAACCCTTTACGACGAACTCTTTATCACCTCCATAATCGAGAAACATTTCCTTAGTCATATAGTTACTAAGGATAATTTTGACCGCTGTACAGTGATCCACTCCTGGATCACTATTGTACCCCCTTGACAAACTCATGGCAAGGTACACAACATGTTTGGTACACAGCATGGCATACTTTATAGAACCTATGGCTGAGGCATAGGGAATGACTCTCATTCTCTCTATATTTTTCTGCCATGGTCTGGCTTTGAGTCTTACTCAACTTCTCACCTTACAAGTCAGGAAAGAACTCCTTCTTTGACTGATCCATTTTGAACTAGTTCAAAATCTTATCAAGGTATGTACTCGAAAGTCTTATCAAGCGTCTTGATCTATCTCTATAGATCTTGATGCCCAATATGTAAGCAGCTTCACCAAGGTCTTTCTTTGAAAAACTCCTTTCAAACACTCCTTTATGCTTTCCAGAAAATTCTACATCATTTCCGATCGACAATATGTCATTCACATATACTTATCAGAAAGGTTGTAGTGCTCCCACTCACTTCTTGTAAATACAGGCTTCACCGCAAGTCTGTATAAATCTATATGCTTTGATCAACTTATCAAAGCGTATATTCCAACTCCAAGATGCTTGCACCAGTCCATAGAAGGATCGCTGGAGCTTGCACATTTTGTTAGCACCTTTAGGATTGACAAAACCTTCTGGTTGCATCATATACAATTCTTCTTTAATAAATCCATTAAAGAACGCAGTTTCGTTATCCATTTGCCAGATTTCATAAAATGCGGCAATTGCTAACATGATTCGGACAGACTTAAGCATCGCTACGGGTGAGAAAGTCTCATCGTAGTCAACTCCTTGAACTTGTCGAAAACCTTTCGCAACAAGTCGAGCTTTGTAAACAGTAACATTACCATCGGCGTTAGTCTTCCTCTTAAAGATCCATTTATTTTCAATGGCTTGCCGACCATCGGGCAAGTCAACCAAAGTCCACACTTTGTTCTCATACATGGATCCCGTCTCAGATTTCATGGCCTCAAACCATTTTGCGGAATCTGGGCTCATCATCGCTTCCTCATAGTTCACAGGTTCATCATGGTCTAGTAACATGACTTCCAGAACTGGGTTGCCGTACCACTCTGGTGCGGAACGTACTCTGGTTGATCTACGACGTTCAGCAGAAACTTGATCTGAAGTTTCATGATCATCATCATTAGCTTCCTCACTAATTGGTGTAGGAATCACTGGAACTAGTCTCTGTGATGTTCCACTTTCCAATTCGGGAGAAGGTACAATTACCTCATCAAGTTCTACTTTCCTCCCACTTACTTCTTTCGAGAGAAACTCCTTCTCTAGAAAGGATCCACTCTTAGCAACAAAGACCTTGCCTTCGGATCTGTGATAGAAGGTGTACCCAACAGTTTCTTTTGGGTATCCTATGAAGATTTACTTCTCCAATTTGGGTTCGAGCTTATCATGTTGAAACTTTTTCACATAAGCATCGCAGTCCCAAACTTAAAAAAATGACAGTTTAGGTTTCTCGTCAAACCACAGTTCATACGGTGTCATCTCCACGGATTTAGATGGTGTCCTATTTAACGTGAATGTAGCTGTCTCTAATGCATAACCCCAAAACCGATAGTGGTAGATTGGTAAGAGACATCATCGATTGCACCATATCTAATAAAGTACGGTTATGACGTTCGGACACACCATTACGCTGTGGTGTTCCGGGTGGCGTGAGTTGTGAAACTATTCCACATTGTTTCAAAATGAAGACCAAACTCGTAACTCAAATATTCTCCTCCACGATCAGATCGTAGAAACTTTATTTTCTTGTTACAATGATTCTCTACTTCACTCTGAAATTCTTTGAACTTTTCAAATGTTTCAGACTTGTGCTTCATTAAGTAGATATACCCATATCTGCTCAAATCATCAGTGAAGGTCAGAAAATAACGATACCCGCCGCGAGCTTCAACACTTATTGGTCCGCATACATCAGTATGTATGATTTCCAACAACTCTGTTGCTCGCTCCACAGTTCCAGAGAACGGAGTTTTAGTCATCTTGCCCATGAGGCATGGTTCGCAAGCACCAAGTGATTCATAATCAAGTGATTCCAAAAGTCCATCAGTATGGAGTTTCTTCATGCGCTTTACACCAATATGACCTAAACGGCAGTGCCACAAATAAGTTGCACTATCATTATTAACCTTGCATCTTTTGGCTTCAATATTATGAATATGTGTATCACACGATCGAGATCCAACAAACTATTTTCATTGGGTGTATGACCATCGAAGGTTTTATTCATGTAAACAGAACAACAATTATTCTCTAGCTTACATGAATAACCGTATTGCAATAAACATGATCAAATCATATTCATGTTCAACACAAACACCAAATAACACTTATTTAGGTTTAACACTAATCCCAAAAGTATAGGGAGTGTGCGATGATGATCATATCAATCTTTGAACTACTTCCAATACACATCGTCACTTCATCCTTTAACTAGTTTCTGTTCATTATGCAACTCCCATTTCAAGTTACTACTCTTTAGCAACTAAACTAGTATCAAATACCGAGGGGTTGCTATGAACACTAGTAAAATACACATCAATAATCTGTATATCAAATATACCTTTGTTCACTTTGCCATCCTTCTTATCCGCCAAGTATCTAGGGCAGTTCCACTTCCAGTGACCATTTCCTTTGCAGTAGAAGCACTTGTTTCAGGCTTGAGTTTAGCTTTGGGTTTCTTCACGGGAGTGACAACTTGCTTGTCATTCTTCTTGAAGTTCCCCTTCTATCCCTTTGCCCTTTACTTGAAACAAGTGGTCTTGTTAACCATCAAAACTTGATGCTCTTTCTTGATTTCTACCTTCGCCGATTTCAGCATCGCGAAGAGCTCGGAAATTACTTTCGTCATCCCTTGCATATTATAGTTCATCACGAAGTTCTACTAACTTGGTGATAGTGACTAGAGAACTTTGTCAATTACAATCTTATCTCGAAGATTAACTCCCACTTGATTCAAGTAATTGTAGTACCCAAACAATCTGAGCACATGCTCACTGGTTGAGCTATTCTCCTCCATCTTGTAGGCAAAGTACTGTCAGAGGTCTTATACCTCTCGACACGGGCATGAGTATGAAATACTAATTTCAACTCTTGGAACATCTTATATGCTCTGTGGCGTTCAAAACGTTTTTGAAGTCCCGGTTCTAAGCCGTAAAGCATGGTGCACTTAAACTATCAAGTGGTCATCATACCGAGCTTTTGTCAAAACGTTCATAACGTCTACATCTGCTCCTGCAATAGGTCTGTCACCTAGCGGTGCATCAAGGACATAATTCTCTGTGCAGCAATGAGGATAATCCTCAGATCACGGAACAATTCCACATCATTGCTACTAACATCTTTCAACTTAGTTTTCTCTAGGAACATACAAAAAATAAACGTGGAGCAACATCGCGAGCTATTGATCTACAACATAGATATGCTAATACTACCAGGACTAAGTTCATGATAAATTAAAGTTCAATTAATCATATTACTTAAAGAACTCCCACTTAGATAGACATCCCTCTAGTCATCTAAATGATCACGTGATCCAAATCAACTAAACCATGTCCGATCATCACGTGAGATTGAGTAGTTTCAATGGTGAACATCTTATGTTGATCATATCTACTATATGATTCACGCTCGACCTTTCGGTCTCCAGTGTTCCGAGGCCATATCTGCATATGCTAGGCTCGTCAAGTTTAACCTGAGTATTCTGCGTGTGCAAAACTGGCTTACACCCGTTGTATTTGAACGTAGAGCTTATCACACCCGATCATCACGTGGTGTCTCGGCACGACGAACTTTCGCAACGGTGCATACTCAGGGAGAACACTTATACCTTGAAATTTAGTAAGGGATCATCTTATAATGCTACCGTCGTTCTAAGCAAAATAAGAAGCATAATAAGATAAACATCACATGCAATCAAAATATGTGACATGATATGGCCATCATCATCTTGTGCTTTTGATCTCCATCTCCAAAGCACCGTCATGATCACCTTCGTCACCGGCGCGACACCTTGATCTCCATCGTAGCATCGTTGTCGTCTCGCCAACTATTGCTTCTACGACTATCGCTACCGCTTAGTGATAAAGTAAAGCAATTACATGGCGATTGCATTTCATACAATAAAGCGACAACCATATGGCTCCTGCCAGTTGCCGATAACATTACAAAACATGATCATCTCATACAAAACCGTATAACTCATCATGTCTTGACCATATCACATCACAACATGCCCTGCAAAAACAAGTTAGACGTCCTCTACTTTGTTGTTGCAAGTTTTACGTGGCTGCTACGGGCTTAGCAAGAACCGTTCTTACCTACGCATACAAAACCACAACGATGTTTCGTCAAGTATGTGATGTTTTAATCTTCACAAGGACCGGGCGTAGCCACACTTGATTCAGCTAAAGTGAGAGAGACAGACACCCGCCAGTCACCTTTAAGCAGCGAGTGCTCGTTACGGTGAAACCAGTCTCGCGTAAGCGTACGCGTAATGTCGGTCCGGGCCGCTTCATCTCACAATACCGCCGAAGCAAAGTATGACATGCTGGTAAGCAGTATGACTAGTATCGCCCACAACTCATTGTGTTCTACTCGTGCATATCATCTACGCATAGACCTGGCTCTGATACCACTGTTGGGGAACGTAGTATTTTAAAATTTTCCTACGATCACGCAAGATCTATCTACCAGATGCATAGCAACGAGAGGGAAGAGTGTGTCTACGTACCCTCGTAGACCGGAAGCGGAAGCATCAAGTGACGCGGTTGATGTAGTCGTACTTCTTCGCGATTCAACCGATCAAGCACCGAACGTACGGTACCTCCGCGTTTAGCACATGTTCAGCTTAATGATGTCCCACGAGCTCTTGATCCAGTTGAGCTTCACGGGAGAGTTTCGTCAGCACGACGGCGTGGAGACGGATATGATGTATTCACCGGCGCAGGGCTTCGCCTAAGCACCGCGACGGTATGACCGAGGTGTGTTTCTGTGGAGGGGGGCACCGCACACGGCTGGAACAATTCAACTTTTGTGTCTTTGGGTGCCCCCCTGCCCCCGTATATAAAGGAGCAAGAGGGGAGGGCCGGCCGGCCTCCTATGGTGCGGCTAGGGCAATCCTACTAGGAATAGGATTGCAATCCTATTCCTAGTAGGAGTCCACCAAGAAGGAAGAGAGGGAAAGGAAAAGAGGGAGAGGTGGCGCCCCCCAATCCTAGTCCAACTAGGATCCTTAGGTGGGGCGCCGGCCAGCCTCTATGGGCTGCCTCTCTCCTTTCCTCAAGGCCCACTATGGACCATCCCCCCTCGTAGGGGGTTCCGGTAACCCCCTCCGGCAATCCAGTTAAATCCGAAACTTTTCCGGAACACTTCCGGTGTCCGAATATAGTCGTCCAATATATCAATCTTTATGTCTCGGACATTCCGAGACTCCTCGTCATGTCCGTGATCTCATCCGGGACTCCGAACTACCTTCGGTGCATCAAAACTCATAAACTCATAATACTAATCGTCATCAAACGTTAAGCGTGCGGACCCTACGGGTTCGAGAACTATGTAGACATGACCGAGACTCATCTCCGGTCAATAACCAATAGCGGAACCTGGATGTTCATATTGGCTCCTACATATTCTACGAAGATCTTTTATCGGTCAAAACCGCATAACAACATACGTTGTTCCTTTTGTCATCGGTATGTTACTTGCCCGAGATTCGATCGTCGGTATCTCCATACCTAGTTCAATCTCGTTACCGGCAAGTCTCTTTACTCGTTCTGTAACACATCATCTCGTGACTAAATCATTAGTCTTTTGCTTGCAAGGCTTATTGTGATGTGTGTTACCGAGAGGGCCCAGAGATACCTCTCCGACACTCGGAGTGACAAATCCTAATCTTGACCTATGCCAACACCACGAATACTTTCGGAGACACCTGTAGAGCATCTTTATGATCACCCAGTTACGTTGTGACGTTTGATAGCACACAAGGTGTTCCTACGGTATTCGGGAGTTGCATAATGTCATAGTCATAGGAACATGTATAAGTCATGAAGAAAGAAATAGCAGTAAAACTAAACGATCATAGTGCTATGCTAACGGATGGGTCTAGTCCATCACATCATTCTCCTAATGATGTGATCCCGTCTATCAAATGACAACTCATGTCTATGGTTAGGAAACATAACCATCTTTGATCAGTGAGCTAGTCTAGTAGAGGCATACTAGGGACACTCTGTTTTGTCTATGTATTCACACATGTATTAAGTTTCCAGTTAATACAATTCTAGCATGAATAATAAACATTTATCATGATATAAGGAAATATAAAATAACAACTTTATTATTGCCTCTAGGGCATATTTCCTTCACCAACTCCCTCTTCGCAGTCTCGGCGGCCGCGGCAGCATCCTTCGCCTCTTGGAGAGCTCCGCCAAGCGACCGCTCGCGGCTGGCAAGCTCGTCCTCGGGGCTGTCGAGGTCGACTTTCCGCTGCGTCAGCTCGCCTTCTCGCTTGGACAGCTCCTCGGCGGCGAGACGCTGCTGCTCCTCCGCTTCAGCCTTCTCCAAGATAAAAGCCTGATGCGCCTCGGCGAGCTGCTCCCGCTCCTCCGCCAAGGATCGGAGAGCTGCTTGGTTGGCGGCCCGGAGCTCTTCTGCGCGCTTCTCCAAGTCACCACTCGCCTTGGCGGCCAGAGCCTCTCGGGACTCCAGCTTCGCCTGCCGGGCGCGATACAGAGACAGAAGCTTGCGCAGCAACCGCTCCTCCTCGGGCTCGCTGCTACTGCTCGGCGCATCGACGATCTTCAATCCGGTGGAGGCAAGGACCTCCCCGTCGAAGACCTCTCCCTCGACTGGCGCCCTGGACATGGATGCCCACGGGAGCTGGATGAAGACGTCATCGCCGGCCTTCAGATAAGCGCTTGGCTCGGGCTCGTCGAGGCTGGGGGCTGCGGCTGCGGAGGAACGCTCGGCGGTCGGCGTAGCGCCTGGCGCTCCTGCGGCCTCGGTACCGTCAGTGCGACCGCCAGCCTCTTCGCTAGCTGCCGTGGCGGCAGCCTCGGCGGCCTCTGCGCCAACAGGTCCGTCCGCGCCGACCGTTTCTTCAGCAACGGCGGCGTCGTCGGCGACGTCCTCCGTCTCCATGGGCTCGGCGGCGGAGGGATCTGATGGAAGAAAACAAAAGAAGAACAGCCAAGCAAATATCCAAAAAGAAGAATTGAGAGAAGAAGAGTCCAAGGGTTTACCTGTGCAGGCCGGCTCCTCGGTGAGGTTCCTTGTCGGGGAGCTCTCCCTCGGCGGCGTGGTGGTAGCTCTCGCCGGTGGAGGGCCGCCAGCGCCATCCCTTGGCGGGGTGCTCGCCCTTGGCGGAGTGCTCGCCCTTGGCGGGGTGCTCGCCCTTGGCGGGGTACTCGCCCTTGGCGGAGTACTCACCCTTGCCGGAGAGCTCCCCTTGGCGGAGTGGTCGAGGCGAGCGGCACGTCGGGGCGGTCTCCTGGTGCTCGTGATGCTGTTGCTCTGCTCCTGCACGAACCAACAAGCAAGCGTCAACAAGGAAATAGTACCCAAGTGTGCCTGACAGCGGAAAGTGGACAAAGAACTTACGCTGGGGGCTGCGCTGGGGGCTGCTCTGAAGAACAGTTGCCGGGTCCGGCAAGCTCGTCTCAGGCGCGCCCCTGCAGATGCGGCGGGCTCGTCCTCGATGACGATCACCGGGACCTTGGCCCTCTTCGCCGCCCTCTAGGCCAGAGTTCTGAAAAGGACAGGATCGGAGTTAGGCGTAAGAGATGCAAGAATCAACATAAAATCGAAGAAGAACAAAAATTGCGAAGACTTACTCTTCTTCCTCCTCGTCGGAGCTGAGCGCGGAGAAGTCAAAATCCGGCTCGTGGGCCCCGGTGCGAGGAGGCGGAGGAGTGGGCCCCCTCGGCCGCTTGGCGGGAGCAGGGACGGTGGTCTAGGAAGACCCCGCTCCGGTTGTCGCCGGAGCACGAGGAACAGCGGGAGCAGGGGCGCTAGCCTGGGAAGATCCCCCTCCTGTTGCCGCTGAAGCACGAGGCACTCCCTTGGCGGCCTTGCTCATCGCGGTGGCACGTGTTGGGCGGCGCTGCGGCTGCTGGCCCGCCGGCCGCCCCACCATGTCTGCGGCCTTGCGGAGGCGCCTCCTTGTTTGAGCTGGAAGACTTGCTGGTGGCGGTGAGCTACCCGAGGACGAAGAAGAGGAGTCGAGGCCCAGCGAGCCGCCCGAGTCCTCGGCAGGATCGCTTGACCCGACGCCCTGCTCGGCGGGCCCGCTTGACTCGGCGCCCTGCTCGGTGGGCTCACTTGTCCCGGCGAGTCGCCCAGCAAGCTTTCCCGCTTTGCGAAGCTCTTCCTCCTCGGCAAGGCTTGTCTCCTCCGCTGCCTCCGCTTCCTCCACAGTATACCCGAACTCGCCCGCGGCCCTGGCTGCCGCTGCCTCTTCCAGCCTGGTGGCAATATATGCCATCTCCTGGTCGGTGGTGTCGCGGGTGTGGCCCCTCTTCTCGTCGGCGTCGACTGGCAGTTCCACCAGGTTGTCGAAGAACGTCTGCACGGCTTCGTCGGAAGGCTCTTGCCAAGTGGGGTCGCTCCCGTGGGAGTCGCACAGCGGCATCGCCGCGCGGATGGCACTGAGCTCAGAGCTATTGCACAGCGGGACGACACCTTGCGGTAACGTGAACCATTCAGGATGGGCAGAGTCGTACTTGAATAGCGCTTGGAGCATTGCGTTGAGCTCCAGGACAGTAAAGTTGTAATTGAGGCCCGGGCGCAGCCTCATGATGTCCGCCGCGTTTTCGAACTCCCAGGCGGCCCTCTTCCTCTCCTGCAAGGGGGCAATGCGGCGGCGGAGAAAATCTGCTCCAACTGCGCCTACAGTGAGCTTGTCTTGCCGGAGGCGATGGATTCGGGTGGTGGCTATCTTCAGCCTGTCGTCTTCAGGGGCCAAATCGCTCCAGTCGTTGCCGCGTACTACTGGGGCTTGGCGCCGGGAAGTGAATGGATGTGGGTCATCCTCTACGATCCAACACCAGTTGGCTCTCCACTCATCCCACTTGCCGCGGAGCTCCCCCGTCAAGTAAGCTTCTTTCTTATGGGTCCTAGAGATCCAAGAGATTCCGCCAGACAGAGGCGACCCTGCCTCGACTCGAGGTGTGAAGTAATGGCGGAAAAGAGCTACATTGGGGTAAACTCCGACAAAGTTTTCGCACAAATGCGCGAAAACGGCCATGGTCAAGACGGCGTTGGGGGTGAAGTCAAGGAGGTGGAATCCATATGTGTTCATGACATCGCAGAAGAACTCGGAATAGGGCGGGCATAGCCCGCAGTAGAAGAACAGGGCAAAGAAGGTGTAGCCGTTCGGGTACATCTCGCAGTCTATGGCGGGGAGTACCTTGGTGCGCGGGTGCGCCTTCGTCTCCCTCGGCCAGAAAAGGTAGAAGGTGTCTTTCAGCTCCTCCGCGTTAAGCTTTGGCGGGAAGACCGCCATCTTCTTCCGCATTGCTGCTAGCCGCAGCGCCTCGGCGGACTTCGCGGCCTTCGCTTTCTCGCCTTTCGGAGCCATGGCGGGGACGGCGGGGGAAGTCGACGGCGCTGGTGATGCTGGTGGCGGCGGATGGGGGGCGGAGCGCTGCTCTCTTTCGACCTTCGGGGAGGAGGGGAGCGGCGGGGGTTTCTGAAGGATGAAAAAGCAACGGGCGAATGGAAGGAACTGCCCCTGTTTCCCCCGCTTTTAAGGGGGGAAGAGGGGGACGTTCCGCATTTCCCATTAAAGAATCAGGCCACGATCTCTCCCACGGCGCCAC
Source organism: Secale cereale (assembly GCA_902687465.1). Lineage (NCBI taxonomy): Eukaryota > Viridiplantae > Streptophyta > Magnoliopsida > Poales > Poaceae > Secale > Secale cereale. The sequence goes on along the minus strand of LR738709.1, from coordinate 558,900,796 downwards.
GATTGACGCGTGCGTTAGGGAGGGGCGTGGTGGATACGGAGTGGGATACGGCGTGTCGCAGGCCGCGCGCGGGCCCGTGCACTGTTTTGGGCCTAGCCCAACAGCGCTCGGCACCGTGTGTGGCCCAGGCCCGGGGGCTCCTGTCGGTGTACTAAAGTAGGGGTACCTTAGTATCCCGAACTTGTGCACGGGTAGTTGCAGCGTCCCGCGGCAGGGCTAGCCAGGCGACCGCCAAGACCCCTCGTGGATCCTTTAGAGCCATTCAAGAACAAAGTATCCAAGTCTAGAAGACAAGGCCCCGGCAAGAGGAGCTTGCCGGGAAGGCCACTCAAGGCACAGAATCACTCAAGACACGAAACCCCGGCGAGAGGAGCTTGCCGGGAAGGCTACCCAAGGCATATCAAGAAACTTGCCGCGACGCGCCACGCGTCCCGGCAAGGACCGATGAGCGACAAGCTCCCGGCAGCGACAAGCTAGCCACTGCGGCAAGGCGTTTGCCGCGGCAAGCTTCCACTCAGTACCCACGCTCCAGCTCATCCAACCACGTGTCGCCCTGGGACCCTCCCAGGCGCACGTGGCGGAAGGCTGTGCAGCCAGGGGAACACGGTGGCAAGCTGCGATGACGAGGCCACCGTCGTGGCGAACGGAGGCGCCCTTGACGGTCACTTTTTGCACTTTTTGGGCGACGGTGACGGGCATTTAATGCCCTTGTCCCCTGCCGCCAGGGTTAGGTATAGAGCACTATACAGACACTATTCCAACTACCACCCATTTTACATTTTTACCCTTGACTGCGTTGCCACCTGTCGGTGACCCCTTTGACCTATAAAAGGAGGCCCATGCGCAACGTAGAAGGGGTTCCGATCATCGATCACTCTCACGCTTGGTACTGCTAGCGATCAGCACTGTAGCTCTTCTCGCTCCCGAGCCCAGAACGCAATACAAACCAAGGCAGGAGTAGGGTTTTACGCATCCGTGCGGCCCGAACCTGGGTAAACTGCTCGCGTGTTCACCTCGATCTGCTCTTTGTGCATCCTCCGCCCCCTTGTCGTACCGAAAAGGGGCTCCGGTCCCATAGGTGTTCGTGGGCGATCAGTTTCCCCGACAGTTAGTGATTCCCGTAGCATGCACGTATGGTGAACCGTTGTGTGACTAAGTTAAAGCATGAGGTATTTGTAGAGTGTCAACCTTTGTGTGGAGGTCAGGGGCGCGCGATGGTTAACTACTACCAACCTCCCCCTAGGGGCATGCGTTGATTGCTTCGTTTTGATGACTCAAAGATTTTTGCAATAAGTATATGAGTTCTTATGACTAATGTTGAGTCCATGGATTATACGCACTCTCACCCTTCCACCATTGCTAGCCTCTCTTGCACCGCCCAACTTTCGCCGGTGCCATAAACCCACTATATATCCTTCCTCAAAATAGCCACCATATTGTTCCTCAAAACAGCCACCATACCTACCTATCATGGCATTTCCATAGCCATTCCGAGATATATTGCCATGCAACTTTCCACCGTTCCGTTTACATGACACGCATCATATTGTCGTATTGCCATTGCATGATCATGTAGTTGACATCGTATTTGTGGCGAGGCCACCATGCATAATTTTTATACATGTCACTCTTGTTTCATTGCACATACCGGTACACCGCCGGAGGCATTCATATAGAGTCATACTTTGTTGTAGTATCGAGTTGTAATCTTGTGTTGTAATGATAGTGTGATGATCATCATCTATAGAGCATTGTCCCATGGGAGGAAAGGCTGAATCTATAAAGCCCCTCCGCAAGAAAAAAAAAAGAAAAAAAGAAAGGCCAAAGAAAAAAGAAAGGCCCAAAAAAGGGACAATTGCTACTATCTTTTTCCACACTTGTGCTTCAAAGTAGCACCATATTCTTCATTGTAAAGAGTCTCATGCTTAGTCACTTTCATATACTAGTGGGAATTTTCATTATAGAACTTGGTATGTATATTCCAATGATGGGCTTCCTCAAATGCCCTAGGTCTTCGTGAGCAAGCAAGTCACACCCACTAGTTTCTTTTGTTGAGCTTTCATTCATATTTAGCTCTAGTGCATCCGTTGCATGGCAATCCCTACTCACTCACGTTGATACGCCTAGTCGATGTGAGACTATCTCCCTCTTTTTGTCTTCTCCACAACCACCTCTATTCCACCCATAGTGTTATGTCCATGGCTCACGCTCATGTATTGCCTGAAAGTTGAAAGGTTTGAAAATATAGAGCATGAAAACAAATGCTTGGCTGAAATCGGGGTTGTGCATGATATGAATATTATGTGTGATAGCAAGGGAGCATAGCCAACACTATATGATTTTGTAGGGATAACTTTCTTTAGCCATAGTATTTTGAGAAGACGTGATTGCTTTGTTAGTATTGCTTGAAGTATTGTTATTTCTTATGTCAATATAGACTTTTATCTTGAATTTTTCAGATCTGAGCATTCATGCTACAATTAAGAGAATTACATTGAAAAACTATATCGGTTAGCATTCCACATCAAAAATTCTATCTTTATCATTTACCTACTCGATGACGAGCAGGAATTAAGCTTGGGGATGCTTGATACATCTCCAACGTATCTATAATTTTTTTATGGTTCCATGCTATTATTTATGAAGTCTTAGATGTTTAATGGGCTTTATCATTCACTTTTATATCATTTTTGGGACTAACCTACTAACCTAAAGGCCGAGTCCAGATTGCTTTTTTTGCCTATTTCAAGGTTTTGCAGAAAAGGAATATCAAACGGAGTCCAAACGGAATGAAACATTCGCAGGAGATATTTTTGGAGGAAATCACGCGAGATAAACTTCGGAGCCAAGCCAGAGGATAGGGGGCCCACCCTCGAGGGTGGGGGGCGCGCCCCTCTTACCAGGGCGCGCCCCCTGCCTTGAGGGTAGGCCCCGTGGCCCCTGGTGCCCCTCTTCCTCCTCTATATGCCTATGTACCCCTAGAAACTCCGTACGTAGAGAGAAAACCCTAATTCCACCACCGTAGCTACTGTTCCCGTGGAGATCCCTTCTTGGAGCCTGTTCCGGGAGGGGGATCCATCACGGAGGCCTTCATCGTCATCATCATCGCCCTCACCATGAGTTGTGAGTAGTTTACTACAGACCTTCGGGTCCATAGCTAGTATCTAGATGGCTTCTTCTCTCTCTCCGGATCTCAATACAAAGTTCTCCTCGGTCTTCGAGGTGATCTATTCGATGCAATCTCTTTTTGCGGTGTGTTTGTCGAGATCCGATGAATTGTGAGTTTATGATCAAAGTTATATATGAAAGATATTTGGTTCTTCTCTGAACTTTTTATGTGTGCTCATAATATCCTTGCAAGTCTCTTCGAATTATTGGTTTTGTTTGGCCTACTAGAACTATAGTTCTTGCAATGGGAGAAGTGCTTGGCTTTGGGTTCAATCTTGCGTTGTCCTTTCCCAGTGACAATAGGGGCAGCAAGGCACGTATTGTATTGTTGCCATTGAGGATAAAAAGATGGGATTTTCATCATATTGCTTGAGTTTATCCCTCTACATCATGTCATATTGCTTAAGGCGTTACTATATTCGTATGAACTCAATACACTAGATGCATGCTGGATAGCGGTCGATGTGTGGAGTAATAATAGTAGATGCAGGCAGGAGTCGGTCTACTTGTCTCGGACGTGATGCCTATATACAATGATCATGCCTAGATAGTCTCATAATTATTCACTTTTCTATCAATTGCTCGACAGTAATTTGTTTACCCGCCGTAGAATATCACTATCATGAGAGAAGCCACTAGAGAAAACTATGGCCCCCGGGTCTATCTCTATCATATTACTTTCCCATTAATTTCTTTTGCCGTTGTTTATTTGATGTTTTATTAAACTAAAAAATACCAAAAATATAATTATCATCTCTATCAGATCTCACTCTCGTAAGTGACCGTAAAGGGATTGACAACCCCTTATCGCGTTGGCTGCGAAGTTCTTATTTGTTTGTGCAGGTGCGAGGGACTGGCGCGTGGTCTCCTACTGGATTGATACCTTGGTTCTCAAAAACTGAGGGAAATACTTACCCTACTGTGCTGCATCTCCCTTTCCTCTTCGAGGGAATACAACGCAAGCTCAAGAGGTAGCAAGGAGTCATATACCAAGGAACAATCTCCCCAAACAGTTTGGTGAATGGTGCTTTGAGCAAGGAGATCAAAAATGGCAGCAAGATGAGCTAGAACTCGCATTTGAGCTTGCTAGTGATTCTTTTTGGGAGGAAGAAGAAGAGTGTGGGTGCAGGAATAAGTGGAGGGGGCCACGTGGGGCCCACGAGGCAGGGGGCGCGCCCTGGACCCTCGTGGCCAGGTGCTGGCTCCCCTCGTTGTGTGTTCTGTGCCATATATTCTCAAATATTCTAGAAAAAATCATATTTCATTTTCAGGGCATTTGGAGGACTTTTATTTTCGGGGTTTTTTTTTGCACGGATAAGTCTGGAAACAGACAGAAAATACTATTTTGCTTTATTTATCCTAATTAATAGAAAGTAAAAGGGGGGTACAGAAGGTTGTGCTATCTAGATTCACATATCCCATGCTCATCAAAAGGAATCCATTAACAAGGTTGATCATGTCTTGTTAATAAACTCTTTCCGAATAGCATGAAACCGGAGAATTTTCGAATAACACTAGGTTAACTCAATGGGGATATGTATGTCCCCAACAATAAGAATGTCGTATGTCTTCTTGATAGTAGGAAGAGGAACTTCAAAACCTCCAATAGTAATAGTTGAAATTTTTCCAATATAATTGATACTGTGGACCTGAGGTTGTTTCCTCCGAAAGTGAACCGTATGCTCATTACCATTGACATGAAAAGTGACATTGCCTTTGTTGCAATCAATAACAGCCCCTGCAGTATTCAAAAAGGGTCTACCAAGGATAATAGACAAACTATCGTCCTCGGGAATATCAAGTATAACAAAGTCCGTTAGAATACTAACATTTGCAACCACAACAGGCACATCCTCACAAATACCGACGGGTATAGCAGTTGATTTATCAGCCATTTGCAAAGATATTTTAGTAGGCGTCAACTACTCAAGTCAAGTCTACGATATAAAGAGAGAGGCATTACACTAACACCGGCTCCAAGATCACATAAAGCAGTTTTAACATAGTTTCCTTTAATGGAGCAAGGTATAGTGGGTACTCCCGGATCTCCTAGTTTCTTAGGTATTCCACCTTTGAAAGTGTAATTGGCAAGCATGGTGGAAATTTTTACTTCAGGTATCTTTCTTCTGTTGGTAATAATATCTTTCATATACTTAGCATAAGAATTTGTTTAAAGCACATCAGTCAAACGCATATGCAAAAAGATAGGTCCAATCATTTCGCCAAAGCGCTCAAAATCCTCGTCATCCTTTTTCTTGGATGGTTTCGGAGGAAAAGGCATGGGTTTGTGAACCCATGGTTCTTTTTCCCTACCGTGCTTCCTAGCAACAAAGTCTCTCTTATCATAATGTTGATTCTTTGATTGTGGGTTATCAAGAACAACAGCATGTTCAATCTCTACATCATTATCATTGCTAGGTTGAGCAAAATCATGAACATCGTCATTTATATTATCACTAGGTTCATGTTCATTACCAGATTGTGTCTCAGCATCAGAAACAGAGATATCATTGGGATTCTCAGGTGTGTCAGCTACAGGTTCACTAGAAGCATGCAAAGTCCTATCATTTTTCTTTTTCTTTTTACTAGGACAATGTTCGTGCGTTGCAACGGGGGCATGTGTATTTTAGTGGTTCAACTTCAATCGTGTCTAAGATATACATTTATCATCCTCATGCACATCACATGGCATTGTCGTGTTCTTCTCCTTGCACATACATCTTCTTTGTTCCTGGTTGTGGGTGTCCCTCTCATCCTCGTTCAGTAGCACAATTCATAGTGCACTCTTCTCGAGCAAGCTCCGGTGCTCCAGCAACTGCCTCGTGATCGTCGTCGCGGTTACCGTTGGTGGTGGCAGCCACGTCGAGCAGGACCTCCTCCTTGTGGTCATCTTTTTAGTTCTTGTTCAAGATATCAAATTCCAATACATATTTTTTAAGAATGCAAATGTAAAACCAAAGTTGTACCTCATTATCCATTAGAGCTAGTAGCTGTAGGACCATTTATAAACAGTGGAATACTATCTCATTAGGATTTGCATTAATATTTAGAGGCGTGGCTAAAATCTTTGTGCCTCGGTACGGACAACAAAATTTGTTGCAAAAATAAACCTTTATGTGGAGCTACCTAGCATGATATATTGCGACACCGAATACTCCGCATACTTGTGGAACTTAATTTTGTAGGAACATAAGTACAAAGTTGTACCATAAGCATATCACACGGAGCAATAATCACAAAAGAAATATCTCCGATTCCACAATTCAAGCAATAAAATAAATTTATCGGATTGTTTTGCAATTTGCATACTTACATTAGATGATCTGAACTCTTTACAAAGGTAACCATGTTTGACATTTTTTCTTAAAACATTATAGAGCGGGTGTGAAAACATGATAACCTTCACTGTGACAAGAAAATAATAATACTCAAATATCTGAAACTCAAAGATACAAAGCCCAAATTGTTGATGGACTCAGAAGCTGATGTGTGATCAGTATACTTCAACACTGGTTGTATTGAATGTTGTCCAACTTCATCGCAGTGTAACTCTTCAGAGTATACATCAAAAACTGATTCAGGCCCTAGCACAATAGTACAAGAAGGTAAATGTCATAAGCAGCAGGCACACGACAAATTTAACAACATTCATTAAACAGATCTATACATGGGCAATACTCGCTTCCATTGCCATTCTCGTGCAAAAGCATGTTGGGCACATCACCTGGAAAGCACCAACATGCATGAATTACGGTAGTGTGGGTACTGAGCATAAATTTAACCTGCACAACTTTATCTACAACGACTCCCAACTCAACTACGAGAGAAAAATCGGTTATTTTTGAATCTAATCTTCCAAAAAGCATCAACCCGAGTATTGTGAAAATAAGATGGGATTAAACAATATACTTTTTCAACCTGCAATTCTTTAATCTTGACGATTTTCCTTACCCATCTCATAGAATTGTCAATTTATTATGAGGAAAGAAATATAGAGTATATTCGTCATTGAAATGATAGAAAAGGAACACATCTCAATGAAACCAATTTGTATGTATGGACTGATCTAATGCGTCAAATTATTACCGATATGCTTACGAAGATACTATGGACCTATTTACCTTTAACCGAGCTGCACACGTGATCTTGAAGAGTTTATTCATTCACGGAATGGTGATGACCATGTCGGCTCCCTCCATTGCCTCCCCAACACAGGGATGGTTGTCCTGGGAAACAGGTGGCGAAGCATGGCCGGTGGCATATGATCCATAGACAGCAAGGCCCATGGCCAGAGGATCCAAGTCGCACGGATGGGCACTATGGCAGTCTAAAGAGATAAACCAGGCTATGGTGGCCCCTTGTGTCCCGGATACGTAAGCGGTCATATCCCAATTTTGCACAAACAAAGAAAATATTACAACAGAAAATATGTGAACTTGCAATGTATAGCTTATTCTAAACATTTTTGCATTCGCCTTGAATGAATAAAATGTCAGACTGTAGCTAATCAGCTGTCGTATATGAACTTAATCAAACCTCACTATATGTTGCAGAAATATGTAGCTGTTTGCAGTTGATATACGAAAATAAAAATTCAGATGTACAATTAAGTCAAATTACCAAACAAACAATGGTGAACTCAAATATCAGTTTAATTTACTATTGTATCTTTCTCAAAACCAGGCCCTGGAATGAAGTGCTCCATCTCAAAAAGCATCATCAAGTGCAACTTTTACTTTCCAAAATACTAAACCAATAGACCACCTCCAAGTACCAACTTAATAAAAGGTTACACTCACACAAACCAAGATAAAGTGAAGCATTGTCTATTTGTCTTCAGAACTGTTTGGCACGGGATAAAAACCATCTGTTCAAAGCATGCATATCACCTTATCTTATATATAAAGAAATAGGACCAGTGAACTACCATGCCGACCTCAGCAGCATCGACAACAAGTTGTTAGAAAAATTGACATGCATAGGCGTGTCCATGATATTGAGGCACAACCTTGACAAAATCCTATTTTCTTCAGTTAAGAGTGCTAGATTGAGGTCTAACCTTCACTATCCTCTCCTTATTTCTTTCCTGCAGAACTTGGAATGGGAATCAGGAAGTAAAATCCAACATTGACATGGATGCATTGTGCTACTAATCTAGTAATTGAAACAACTGAAAGAAGCAACAGTCCTAGAATGCATTACAGGATCGTGTAGCAGTCACCACAAAGGCAACAATATGGCACTCCCCTAGGATTGACTTACCTGCACCACCAAAAAATTATTGGATTAAAGAACAACATTCAAAAAAATAAAATTAAACTGAATTTTGCAGCATCACATACATAGAATTTTGCAGCTGTAGCATACACACAATGACAGCAGTAGCAGCAATCTACCCTTCTCCATCACACCAATGTCCTCGCCAGCTCCAAGCTCAAGTGCCCAACCACCACCGCCATGCACTTCCCCATACACAGAATTTTGAAGATAAATTAACTGAATCATGTTACTTACCTTGCCAATTTCTTTCAATTGCTCTATTTCGCCATAGCCTGCAGCAGCTGCTGAATAATCCATGATTTACAATCGTGAATCCAAATGAGCTTCAAATCCCAACAGAAAAAGAAAGCTCTTGTCTGATCCATATGAACCAGAACAAAAACCACATATCATACAATGTTGTAATCTAGGTTGAGGAAACACAGAAAATAAGCCTCACCTACGTAGCAGGGGGGCGGGGACATCAGGAACACCCGATGCACGGCGGCAGCATGAGACCCTCGTCCGTGCGTCCGCAAGGAGGGGCGACCTACCTCCTCTCCACACGCCGGTGTGAGCGGGTGCCCTCCGCGAGGAACTACGGGTTGGAGAGGACCTCCGAGAGAGATGTGGCCTCGGGGTTGGGGAGAGCCGGCGACGGTAGGCGGTCCGGCAGCGCATGGCGATAGGGCGCGGGGGCTGGCGGCGTGCGGCGACAGTGGGCGGGCCGGTGGCGCATGGCGACAGGGGGCGGGGGGCTGACGGCGTGCAGCGACAAGGGGCGGGATGGCGGCGCACCAGAGGCGCGTGGTGAGGCGGGGCGGGGCAGGAGGTGACGGCGCGCTGGAGTGGAGATCTGGACTTCTACGGAGCCGGCAGCCGTGACTCCGTTGTCGGGCGGTGACGTCCGCTGCAAAGGGATCGGGAGGCAGTACGTTTTCTTCTACTTTTCTCTTGCGCGTACCCGTTCGGGTCGACCTAATCATCAGAACTGCGGTTCCATTATTAAAAAAATGCAGGGGCTAATAGACGTATGGAGAACTATGAAAGCGTAAAATTCACGGGAGGAAGCGTATTGCGATGGTGAACCCGACGGATTCGTTCCGTGCTTTATTATTAGGTAAAGATTAGAAGAACTAGGTGCATCTAAATTAGCTCTTTGAGAATCTTGCTCAATTCTCTTAGGGTGGCATTCGGGACAAAAGGTTCCTAAGTCATCTTACCACCTCTAGTAGCAACTCTAACAGCATAGTCATTATTCTTACAATTTAATTCATTGAGCAAATCATTATGAGCCTTAAGTACTTGTTCTACTTGAGTGGTGACCATGGAAGCATGTTTACTAATGAGTTTCAGTTCACCTTTAGCTCTAGACAGATAATCACTCAAGCGTTCAATCATATAAGCATTGTGTTGTAATTGTCTACCGACATAAGCATTGAAGTTTTCTTGCTTCACAATAAAATTGTCAAACTCGTCTAAGCATTGGCTAGCAGACTTATAACGAGGGATATCACCTTCATCAAATCAATAAAGAGAATTTACCTTTACTACCTGTGTCAGGCTATCAAGACCATGTATTTCTTCAATAGGTGGTAAATTATTAACATCTTCAGCTTTAATACATTTTTCTTTCATAGATTTCTTTGCCTCTTGCATATCTTCAGGACTGAGAAATAGAACACCTCTTTTCTTCGGAGTTGGCTTAGGGGCTGGTTCAGGAAGTGTCCAGTTATTTTCATTGGCCAGCATATTATTCAATAGTAATTCAACTTGATCAACTGTTCTTTCCTTGAAAACACAACCAGCACAACTATCCAGGTGGTCTCTGGAAGCATCGGTTAGTCCATTATAAAAGACATCAAGTATATCGTTCCTCTCAAGAGGATGATCAGCCAAAGCATTAAGAAATTGGAGAAGCCTCCCCCAAGCTTGTGGGAGACTCTCTTCTTCAATTTGCACAAAGTTATATATTTCCCGTAAGGCAACTTGTTTCTTATGAGCGGGAAAATATTTAGCAGAGAAGTAATACATCATATCCTAGGGACTACGCAGACAACCAGGATCAAGAGAATTAAACCAAGTCTTAGCATCACCCTTTAACGAGAACGGAAACAACTTAAGGATATAGTAGTAACGAATCTTTTCATCATTTGTAAACAGGGTGGCTATATCATTCAACTTAGTAAGATGTGCAACAACAGTTTCAGATTCATAGCCATGGAAAGAATCAGATTCAACCAAAGTAATTAACTCAGGATCAACAGAGAGCTCATAATCCTTATCAGTAACACAGAAAGGTGAAGTAGTGAAAGCAGGGTCATGTTTCATTCTAGCATTCAAGGACTTTTCTTTCAGCTTAGCTAATAATTTCTTAAGATCATATCTATCGTTGCAAGCAAGAAAGTCTCTAGCAGTTTCTTCATCCATAACATAACCCTCAGGAACAACAGGCATATCATATCTATTGGGAGAAGCTTCATCATCACTTTCATAAATATCATCAGTTTCAATATTTGCACTCTCCCTAACCTTAGCAATTCGTTCATCTAGAAATCCACCTAGTGGCACAGTATTATCAAGCATAGAAGTAGTTTCATCATACATAGCAGAAGCGGCATCATCAAGAACATACGACATATCAGATTCAATAGCATGAGTAGGTGTCGCAAATTTACCCATAACAGATGGTGAATCAAGTGCAGAGCTAGATGGCAGTTCCTTACCTTCCCTCATAGTTGAGGGTAAGATCTTGGTTTTTGAGTCCTTTCAGATTCTTCATAGTGATCAACGGATATAAATCCCAAGTGAATTAAAGAACAGAGCTATGCTCTCCGGCAACGGCGCCAAAAAATAGTCTTGATAACCCACAAGTGTAGGGGATCGCAACAGTTTTTGAGGGTAAAGTATTCAACCCAAATTTATTGATTCGACACGAGGGGAGCCAAAGAATACTCTTAAGTATTAGCAGCTGAGTTGTCAATTCAACCACACCTGGAAACTTAGTATTTGCAGCAAGGTAGTTTAGTAGCAAAGTAATATGATAATTGTGGTAGCAACAATAAAAGTAACGGTAGTGTTTTTGTAGTTTTTGTAATAGTAGCAGCGGAAAAGTAAATAAGCAACAATCAATATATGAAAAGCTCGTAGGCATTGGATCAGTTATGGGAAATTATGTCGGATGCAATTCATCATGTATAAGTTATAACCTAGGGTGACACAGAACTAGCTCCAGTTCATCAATGAATGTAGGCATGTATTCCGAATATAGTCATACGTGCTTATGGAAAAGAACTTGCATGAAATCTTTTGTCCTACCCTCCCGTGGCAACGGGGTCCTATTGGATACTAAGGGATATTAAGGCCTCCTTTTAATAGAGTACCCGACCAAAGCATTAACACATAGTGAATACATGAACTCCTCAAACTAAGGTCATCACCGAGAGTGCCGATTATTGTCACTTCGGGGTTGCCGGATCATAACACATAGTAGGTGACTATAACCTTGCAAGATAGGATCAAGAACACACATATATTCATGAAAACATAATAGGTTCAGATCTGAAATCATGGCACTCGGGCCCTAGTGACAAGCATTAAGCATAGCAAAGTCATAGCAACATCAATCTCAGAACATAGTGGATACTAGGGATCAAACCCTAACAAAACTAACTCGATTACATGATAGACCCATCCAACCCATCACCGTCCAGCAAGCCTACGATGGAATTACTCACGCACGGCGGTGAGCACCATGGAATTGGTGATGGAGGAAGGTTGATGATGACGATGGCGACGATCTCCACTCTCCGGAGCCCCGAACGGACTCCAGATCAGCCCTCCCGAGAGAGATTAGGGCTTGGCGACGGCTTTGTCTCGTAAAATGCGATAATTCTTTCTCTCTGATTTTTTATCCCCGAAAGTGAATATATAGGATCTGGGAATACGTTGGTGGAGCACCAGGGGGCCCACGAGGCAGGGGGCGTGCCCTAGTGGGGGCGCCCCCATCCTCGTGGACAGGGTGTGGGCCCCCTGGTCTGGATCTTCTTGCAGGTATTTTTTATATTTTGCAAAATAATTCTCCATGGATTTTTAGGTCATTCCAAGAACTTTTTATTTCTGCACAAAAACAACACCATGGCAATTCTGCTGAAAACAGCGCCAGTCCGGGTTAGTTCCATTCAAATCATGCAAGTTAGAGTCCAAAACAAGGGCAAAAGGGTTTGGAAAAGTAGATACATTGGAGACGTATCACATTCTGGCCGGGACGCTGAAAATGCATTTCTCTGGGTTGAGCTTGACCTTGTACTCACGCAGGTTAGCGAAGGTTTCCTTCAGGTCTTCGAGGAGCGTGAGGTGCTGGTTGGTCTTCACCATGATGTCGTCCACATAGACGTGGATATTGCGGCTGAGCTGCGGCAGCAAGCATTTCTGCATGCACCGCTGGAAGGTGGCTCCGGTGTTCTTCAGGCCGAACGACATGGTGATGTACCAATACGCCCCAAAGGGCGTGATGAAGGACTTCTTCAGGGCGTCGGCCGGGTCCAGCTTGATCTGTTGGTAGCCGGAGTAGGCGTCTAGGAAGGACAGGAGCTCGCACCCAGCGGTGGAGTTGATGACTTGGTCGATTCGCGGGAGGGCGAATGGATCCTTGGGGTTGGCCTTGTTCAAGCTGGTGTAGTCGATACACATGCGCGAGGTGTTGTTTTTCTTCAGGACGAGGACTGGGTTGGCCAGCCACTCGGGGTGAAATAATTCCATGATGAAGCCGGCCGCCAAGAGCTTGGCGATCTTTTCACCGATGATTCTTCTCTTCTCTTCGGAGAAACATCGTAGGGGTTGGCGAACAGGCTTGGCATTCTTGCGGACGTGAAGTTTGTGCTCGGCGTACTTCCTCGGGATACCCGGCATGTCCTTTGGGGACCATGCAAAGATATCCTGATTCTCACGAAGGAAATCGACGAGCTCACCTTCCTATTTGTCGCCGAGACGAGCACCCACGACGACGTACTTGCTGCAGCTGGGATCTTTTGGGTTCAGCTTCACCTTCTTGGTTTCCTTGGAGGGTTTGAACGAGGCTTCGTTTGCCGGCTCCTCTGGCCGGGAGTGGCGTGGCCGCTGCCTCACCAGCAAGGGCGACGATCCGGTCAAGCTGGCGCCGCTCCTCGGCGATGACCATCGACTCGGCCAGCTTGGATCCGTCTCGGGCGCACTCCAGAGATTTGCGGTAGTCGCCGATGTTGGTCATGAGGCCCTTTGGACCCGACAGCTTCATCTTCAAGTAAGCGTAGTGGGTGACCCCATGAATTTGGCAAGTGCGGGACGGCTGAGCAGCACGTGATACGAGCTGGACAGGTCCACCACCTCGAACTAGATCGGCTCGCATCGGAAATGGCTGCTCTCGCCGAATAGGACATCGAGCCGGATTCGTCCGATCGGAGAGCAGGAGTGGCCGGGCACAATGCCGTGGAAAATGGTCCTGGTCGGCTCCAGGTCCTTGGCTTCGAGGCCGAGCTTGGTCATGGTGTCCCAGTAGAGGATGTTGATGCTGCTGCCGCCGTCGATGAGGACTCGTGAGAACTTGCAGGTGCGCCAAGGCACGGCGATGGTGGGGTTGAGGACAAGGGCGTATCCACCTGGACTCGGCATGACGGACGGGTGGTCCTCCCGCGTCCATGTGATCGGCCGCTCCGACCAGTGCATGTATTCAGGCCTGGCCGGGGTGACGGCGTTCACTTACTGCAGGATGGAGCGCTCGCTGCGCTTGTCGTCGCTGAGGCTAGTGAAGACGACGTAAGCCGCGTTCGGGTCCGGGTAGGCATCGTTGCGCATGGTGCCGCCAGCCGGAGGTGGTGGGGGAGGCGGAGGCTGCCGCCCCACTCCTAGAGCCGGGGCTAGAGGCGGCGGGACATCGCCCCTCATGATGCGCTTGGTGATGGCGCATTGCCAGAGCGTGTGCGTGGACGGCCTCGCGTCGCTGTGGTACTTGCATGGAGCGTGAAGCATCTCCTCGAAACTCATGGATGGTTGCCATGTCATCTTGCTGGTCTGTCGGCGCTTGGCGGACAGCTAGTTTGCGGGCGCCTGCTCGGCGGCCGCTACGAGCCGGTTATCGTGTCGCTGGGCCTGTTGTTTGGCCTTGCGCTTGTGCTACTGCTGGTTATGCTGATGCTGCCAGCTTCCTTCGCCAACTGGCTTCGGAGGGGGAACCGGCTTGGTCTTGCCGGCTTCGTCCAGGGCCACCTGGATCTTCATAGCGGAGTCGGTATTCACGTACATGTCTGTCGTTCCTATGAGCGCGGACATGGTGGCCGGCTCGGATAGCAGCTTGTGCTTGAGGAGGGTACCGTCTCGGCACCCATTGACGAAGTATTGGATTGCCTGGACCTCATGGACGCCTTCACAACTATTGCGGAGTTTGGTCCAGCGTGCTAGGTACTCCCGGCCAGTTTTCGTCGGCCCCTGCACGCACATGGCGAGCTGGCTGGGATGGCCGGGTCGCCGGTAGGTCCCGGTGAAGTTGTGTACGAAGGCGTCCTCGAAATCGACCCACGTGTTGGTGCTGCCCACCGGCAGGCTGTTCAGCCACGTGCGGGCCAATCCTTGGAGCATGAGTGGTGCGTAGCGGATGGCCAGGCGGTGGTTGCCGCCGGCGATACCGATGGCGGTGGTGTAGTTGGTGAGCCAGTCCTCTGGCTTCACGGTGTCGTTGTACTTAGGCATGTCACGGGGAAGCGTGAACCCTTTGGCAAAGGGCTCGCTCCGGATGCGCGGACCGAAGCACTCCGGGCCGACCGCACCTGTCTCCTCTAGCTCCTGGGAGCGGGCGAGCCGGTCGAGGCGGTGGCGAGCGTCTAAGGTGTCGATGGCGCGCGGGCCCAGCTGCCGACGACCGCGCCACGGGGAACGAGGTTAACCGCAGTGTGCTGCCGGGTCGGCTGGGGAGCCGGGTTGAGTCGACGCTGGGCTTCGGAAGGCGATTCGTCGCCTAAGCCGCCAACGGTTGTTGGAGCGGGGTTGCGCCGGGCCTGGGTGCGGCCGGAGTGCGCCTCGCCTGGCGGGGAGGATGCCGAGTGCTGATCGTCGTCGGCTCCACCGACGCAGGTGGAGCCGGACCCAGCCAGTTTGGCGAGCCGGATGAGGCGGTCCTGCTGCGCGTTGGCCGCCGCGAGGAGGTCGCTCACCCTCTTGAGGCACTCCCGCAGTTCTTCGTCTGCAGCTGCTCCATGCCGAGTGCGGCCGCCTGAGCAGCGCGCATGTTCTTTATCGGAGTTTCGTAGATGGGAGGAAGGGCACCGAGGGCGCGTCCGATCACGCCACCCCGGGTCCGCACGTCCGCGACCCGGCTCGGCTCGGCGGCGCCTGGCGTGAAACCATAGGCGGCGTCGCGCTCCATCCGAGCAGATGCGAGGCGGCTTTCCGTCACGGCGAGCGACTGGGTGAGGTCCAGCAGGTGCTGGCAGTCCTCGTTGAGGCGGGTCCGCGCCTCGGCGATGTTGGAGGCGTCGATGTCGGTGCCGATGGGCAGGCGGAGGCATTGGATAGCAGCGCGCATCGCGTCGGGCTGAGCGGCCCGTTCCGCCGCGGCCTCAGTCTCGGCGACCTTCCTCGCCGCGCTTGACGAAGAGGTGGCACTGGTGTCGGTGACGAAAACCTCTACGCAGAGGACTATTGCTCCGTCGGGGGTGCTCCCGTCGAGAGTGATGGGGGAGTCGGAGAAGTCAAGTACCTTGTTGGGGTACTCATCGGCCGTTGGCGCATCCGAGATGCATAGTGCGGCGAAGGAGGCGACGAGGGCGTCAGTGATGTCATCCGCTAGCGCGACGAGCTCGTAGGAGTAGGAGCGGGGCCCCGTCTGAAGCATGCTCCCAGCCAGGACCTCGAGCAGCCCCACGGTGGGCGCCAACTGTCGTGGTGGGCGCACGGCAGATGCCAAGGGATGGCTAAAGATAGGAGGCGGCGCGCGGGCACTGGTGGACTCCAGAAGCGGGGTTGGTATGAGCGAGCGCGGGACGCAAGACATACCCAGATTTGTGGCTCCCCGGGAGATAATAGCCTTAATCATGCCGAGGTGGTTGATGTTTTTACCAATACAGAGTTGCTACTTGAGTTGTGTGGTGGAAGGAGGAATACAGGGCAGGGCTTAGGCTGCTTCTCCCGGGCTGTCTCTACCCTGTTCTCCTTCCAGTGTGTATGAGGGCTCGCCAGTATGTATGAGGTTTCTGGGGGGTTTTATAGGTCAACCCCCCAGGGATACAATGGTAATGTTACACGACTGTGGGGCTGGATTGTCATTGTCCGGGAAGCCGATGCTGGGACCTGCCGGGTATAGGGTTCGCCGAGTTCTCCGGCCGTGGGGCCCACCAGGCATGGGGGGCACTGTGTGCCGTCTTGTCAGTCGCCGAGGATTGGTCGAGCTGAGTCGGGTACGGCATGCTCCGTCATGTCACCGTCTGCCGACGTCATGGGCTATGATGGTTACACTGTTGCCACGCCCCGGCTGACTAGGGGTATGGGCGAGGCACTGTTGCCTAGGTCATCGGTAGGTGCGTCTCGTCCCATCGTACGTCTGAGATGGGACGGGAGCTGACCCATGGACGGATTGGGGAATACGCCACGGGCCGGTCTGGCTTGTTGAGGAGGTCTTGGTGCACCAGACTAGGGAGTCTTGCCGGATTGTGGGCTTGGCCGGACTGGAGGGTCTTGTTGGATCGTGGACTTTGGCCGGACTGAGCAACCCGGCCAAGTCCGAGGCGGACTGCGGGGCGATGCTGGCCCTATTGTTTTTGAAAAGGATCCGGCTTCCTTTGCCTGCCTGGGGTTCATCCCCCTGACAAGAGGAGAAGGGGTGGTTTTGCAATGGAGAAGAGGGAGAGGACCGTGCGGCAAGGGCAAGAGGGCTGGCGCACCGTGACTGAATCAAAATCAATTTAACATTCAGTTAAGAAGCGACCCCACATTAACTAGTCTCCCTTCATATATGTTATATGTTGCAAAAATAATATAATTTGAAAGTACATTTAGATACGAACCAAACGATACAATTTTTTATGACACATTTTGCTTTTCCAATACAGTAAGTGGTCAAACTT
The DNA here is from genome assembly GCA_902687465.1 of Secale cereale. Classification (NCBI taxonomy): domain Eukaryota; kingdom Viridiplantae; phylum Streptophyta; class Magnoliopsida; order Poales; family Poaceae; genus Secale; species Secale cereale. The sequence continues at coordinate 558,883,277 of LR738709.1, read as the reverse complement.
TGACCCATAATATGCAATACAAAAAATATTTCCAAGACCACCACCGCTCCTCTCCTCTTCCATTTCAAAACCACTGCCGCTCCTCTCCTGTTTGAATCCAAAACTAGCGCCACTGCTCTCCTCTTCCAATTCAAAACCACCGCCGCTCCTCTCATGTTCCAATCCAAAACCAGCACCTCTCCTCTCTAACATTTCAAAAACCACCACCGGCGAGTGAAGGTGCTGTTAAGAAGTAGATCGATGGAGGAGTACAACCGATATGTGAGGATCACAGATGGCGACCCTGTGAAGTGAGCCAGAATGTTGGAGATACAGTCTTGGTTTGACAACCCGGGGCAATTAGCGGTGACGGCGACAACGATGGCGAACTATCTAGAATAGTGCGAAAAGGCGGCAATACTCCCGAGAGGAGTCGCGCGGGAGTACATAGAGTTGCTCCTCTAGGGAGCAGACAGATTCACCGAATCTGATTGTGAGGCAGGGGAGGTGGGAGTATCGATCCAAGATGGAGCATCCACCAGAGATTGAAGGATCGAGCATCTACACGGTGTCGTATGTGAGGGTGTCATGGCAGAGCGAGCCGGTGGAGTCTTCGTCAACCGTACCCAACTGCAAGAGGAGAAAAGCAGTTGGCGTGACGATGCTTCCCTGCCATCATCTCTCTCGTCGTTCACTTTGTCTCATGGGGCGGTTGTCTGATGCCGAGGAATAGGAGGGGACTGCCCCCCC
>LR738709.1:558826229-558879195 GCA_902687465.1 Secale cereale | reverse complement strand
GGGGGGTCGAAACGGAAAAACAACGTCATGTTCATCGGGAGGCAACGGAACGCATCGTGTTCATCGGGAGCCAACCGGCTTGGACGGAACAGTCGAAACGGGGTGTGGCATACCGCAAAACGGAGGGAAATGACCTTCTCCTCGAGCGTGTAGGTCCGAAACAGGATCATGTTCATCGGAAAGGGTCTGGCATACCGCAAAACAGAGGAAACAGCTTTCAGCTCAACCGGCTACGGTCAAAATGGGATCATGTTCATCGGGAAGGGTCTAGCGTACCGAAAAACGGAGGAAACAGACTTTTCTTCGACCATCTATGGTCGAAACGGGGGTCTTGTTCATCGGGAGGGGTGTGGCATACTGCAAAACGGGACTCCAGAGGCTACTGTTCACCCACCGTCGACTTCCTCCAGCCTCCACCTGCACTATTCATTCATCGTGTCTTCCTCTCCATCCCTCCACCTGGTACTGTTCATCCAACCCTCCACCAGCTACTGTTCATCCAGCCCTCCACTAGCTAATGTTCAACCAACCCTCCATGAGGTCATGTTCATCCACCCCCAACCAGCTCGGCTGTGGCTGCCACCTCTCGGGGTCCTGTCCATTCAGCAGCAACCGCCTACTACCACGGGCTCCTGTTCATCCAACCCCTACCGGGAACTATTTATCCAACCCCAACCACGTACGTCTCAACTCGTTCAACTAACCCCACGTTCATTGTTCATCACGAGCCAGCAGGTTCCATCGGCTTCAGTAAGCAGCAGCAGCTATCGATCAGGTTGAGTTAGCAGCAGTAGCGAAGGAATCGCTCGGGTTCAGTTAACAACTAAGGGATAGATCGCTCGGGTTCAGTAACGTAGCTAGTGCAATCGCTCGGGTTCAGTAAGCGAACGCCTCGCTCGGGTTCAGTTAGAGCCCAATGTCACGCACATACACGTGACGTGTACGAGAGAAACGCACAAACCTCCATGCATCGCTCCGCCCCGACCACCCGCCGTTATCGGGAACTCCCCGAAATTTTCCTCGCCCTCGCTTCTACCATGATTTTTTCCGTCATGGATGGCCTAAAGAATATCATGCAGGTGTGTCTCTGGCCCGCCCAGGATGAAAAGCCCATTTTCTGTCATGATTTTTTGTCATAGAAGTAGGAGCCCACCACATCTATGATGATATCGGGTTTTGTCACAATTATCGTTATAGAAGTGTCATAAGCATGACAAAAAAAATCGTTCGGGCCAAAATGTCACGGATGTGTCTTTTTTTGTAGTGGGATATGGTGCTCACTGGCCACCGCCCCCACAGCAACACCAGGGGCTGCCGCCATATTAAGGTGGGTAGCACAATTTGGGTAACCGCCCCAATTCTATTTTGGTTTCCACCTTGGTTGTTCCTTTGAGGCTTCCCTCCATTTCCACCTCCCATGTATGAATCACTGGGAGGGTCGCGGAATGCTAGGAATGTTCCTCCTTGTGTTTAGAGCATAGTTCATAAAAATAGATACGGGCAAGGGAAGCAATAATCTGAGAATGAGGGCACAGGAAAATAAAAACCTAGAAAAAGGCCAAACTAAGTCTATTGGGTAGTTCTGGTTCTGGTCCTGGAGCTGTGGTTCCCAAGAGTCGGGTGGCTTCCGATTTCACTCACAATGCACAAGTCACTTGTTATAATTGTGGTGATCCATGTCATCACACAATGATTCAAAGAACTTATTTTCTCTAGTAAGTATTTCATAAACCTAAGGCTCGGTCATATGGATATGTGAAAATACATGATTTCTGACCCTAGTAGGAAAAGGATGGAAACATATAAACAATTTAAAGTGAGTAAATAGAATTGCATACTCAGTCTCATATATCCATAAACCATGTGTGATCGCCCTAAGAGAGGCTTATGTAAGGCTACTGCTAACCAAGTAGATTCATGTATAATCAAGAAGAGGCCGCATCAAGTAGTTAATTATATTAGTAGTGTTGCACCTGGCTTAGGTTTTTGTCATGTGGAGGCACATGAATTGGGTTAGAACTCTCTGAATGATGAAGAACTATGGTATTATTTTTGTGGATTCCGGGGAACTACACAAGGAAGAGCTCATAAAGGAATTCACTAGCATTTACAAGAAAAGTTGGTCAAAGCAGGTCAGGGTACTTGATGAGTGATCCTGCATGGTAACCCCCCCCCTCTTATCTCTGTTGAGCAGGTTGCACACTACCCATTATTGGATTGACTCAACCTAATGTGACTGCCAATGTTGAGGTATGGAAAGAGAAACTTGAGGGTATGGTGGTAGAGGTCTGGGCTCAGGTTAGAGGTCTACTGCCAAAGTGGTATGAGTGGTTAGTTCTTGACCAATGCACTTTTGCTTTTGTTTTGTTGCTTGACATGGATTGGCAGGGCATGTTCCAATGTCTTTTTGAGTGTGTTAGGGTCAAGGTCCAGTGCAGGGACCCTACAAAAATCCCTACAAAAAGGATGCTTGGCATTGGAGGGAAAACATTCAAGGTCCAAATTACTGTGGAGGTGCCTCTTAGTGGAAATAAAGATGGGAAATATGATAGTGGCAATGACGATGATGGAAATAATGATGATATTAGTAGAGAAGGTTATATGGATACTGATAATGATAGTGGAATTGATGCTCACAAAACCACTAGTGGCAATACTAACATTCAGAAAAACTATGGGGTCCACATATGCAGAGGTGGAGTTACACGGGGGTTCCCCTTGTACGCGATGCTTTTGCGGTTGCCTCAATGGGATAACCGAGGAGTATTTCAAAAAAGATGTCTTGTTTTCGTATTAGTTCTTCAGAAGTTGTTCCCTTAGGGCATTTCTAACCGATCCCTACAACCGGTTAGAGGAGTAAAACCCGGTATAACCAGGACCTAGCCGCCTAAAACCATTAGTGGAGGAAAATTATCCTCTGTCTCTTACCCCGCCCCTATATTTACTCCAGCGCTCGGAGACAGAGTAAAAAATCCCACTCGCATCTGCCTCACTTCCTCGCCATGACGTCCCCAATCCCAGCCTCTGGCGCCGCCCCCACCGTCCGAATGGCCAGATCCCATGGGCGATGCTCCCCGCCGCCCATTCGCAATGCGGATCCCCATCGCCGTGAGCATGGCTCCTCGTCATTAAGTCGCTGCTGCCTCGCCAAACAACTCCTCCCGTAGGATCTCGGACTTCCCGACCTCCCTCTACCATGGAAGTCGCAGAAGAAGTACATCGTCATGCGACAACGGTCGTGAGGGACGTGGGTGGCAGAGATTATCAACCGCGAAGCCCACAAGAAGAAGTGGCCCAACTCCTTTCACATGGCGGAGCTCGCCACCCTCAAGTACGACCGATGGCAGGTCCTGGTGCACGGCACGACGACATACCTCAACTTGGACGGCACCCATCAAGCTTGTCCCACCGCCGTCAGGTGTGGTGAGTGCGGTAGTGGCTCGGAAGGACCGGGAGGTGAGGGCGCACATTGCGGTCGAGCCACCGACGAGGAATACATGGCACACCTCAGCCTCTAGTTCCCCGATCTTATGGAGGCGGAGCGAGCGATCTTCTCGGAGTGTGCGTTTGACGGGGAGGTCATCGCCATCCCCGATGACAAGGGGCACAACAGCGGCAAGGTAGAGGAGGAGTTCGACGTCGACGAGTGGCGGCGCATCTTTCCGACTCCGGCGATGATGGGTGAGGGAGTCCTGGATTGAGGAGTCCTCGGGTGGCCGGATAACTTGTGGTGGGCCGGACTGGTGGGCCGTGAAGATCATTGTTGAAGATCGTCTCTCGTATCCGGATAGGACTCCTCTATTTGTATAATGGCAGGTTTTAGGTTCGGGTGTAGTATTTCCTTCCTCTGCAAGATGGTTGTGTACAAACCCTAGGCCCCTCTGGTGCATATATAAACTGGAGGGTTTAGTCCATAGAGGCTAGAGAATCATAACATCCTCATAGGCTAGATTTTAGGTTTAGCTATTACGATCTCGAGGTAGATCAACTCTTGTAATCATATTCATCCATATTAATATAGCAAGAAGAAGGGTATTACCTCGATCGAGAGGGCCTGAACCTGGGTAAACATCGTGTCCCCAGCCTCCTGTTACCATCGATCCTCAGACACATAGTTCGGGACCCCCTACCCGAGATCCGCCGGTTTTGACACCGACATTGGTGCTTTCATTGAGAGTTCCACTATGTCGTCGATCGAAGGACTGGTGAATTGCTTCATCAACCACAACGGCACCACCGAGGGAATTTTCCCTCTCGGAAAGCTTTTTGTGTTCGGCGGCTTCATGCCCCATGCCAACACAGAAGTCCACCTCGAGCAGGTTGAGAGCTATGCCCCTGGCCATCAAGTCTGGTTTGGAAGATTGAACTATGTTGCTAATATCCGCGAAGACTTGATCTTCGACGGATTCGAGCCCATGACGACCTCTCCCTGCCACCACGATGAACATGACCTAACTCTATCATCGAACCAGTAAATAACACGTGTAACCTTTCCGATCTTAGATCCGGAATAGATCACGTCACCCGAGGACGGGAAGCTCAACCCCGCTGAGGAAGCCGGAAACTCAACGTCATTGGAGCCGCACACGGACTCAACTCCAATCGGAGTCTGTGTTACCGGAACTCCGAACTCGTCTCCGGCCATAGGTTCCAAACCATGCGCATCCACGCCCTTCAAGCTCGATCAAGCGTCTGTCGCCGAATTCTGCGCCGCAGATATCTTTCGGCACTCACCCTTTGGCGATCTGCTGAACTCGCTAAAATCTCTCTCCTTAGCTGGGAACACACAGCCGAGTTATATCCGGTTCGAACTGGAGGCTAATGATGGAGAATTTTGCTTCCCACCCACCACCCACTTGGTAGCCACAATTGAAGATCTAACTAACCTACTTGACTACGCTTCCGAAGACTTCGAAGGGATGGACCTCGAAGCTGAGGCGGATCCAGACCAAAACCGGCCTGTAACCAGGCGATGGATAGATACGTCTTCATAAGATGTGTATATGGTGGATACACCTAAGGAGAAGGAGGGCGACGACAAAAACGATCCCGCAAAGGACAAGCCTGTCGAGGAACCTCCCAAAAGTCGGTGTCCAAAGCGCCGAACTAAATCCCGTAAAGGAAAAGATAGCAAAACTATAACTGAAGATGGTGATAATCCGGAGCAAGCCGAAGACCCCACAGACCGAGCGATGGAGCAGGACGAGCGAGAGGACGACAAACATAGTCCAAAACCGCAGACCAAGGACAGCGATGCCAAAGACTGTAATTATGAAACTATCTCCGAAGAGGATGTTAGCCTGGGCGATGCTACTTCTTGAGCTTGCATTGTATTCCCTCGAAGAGGAAAGGGAGATGCAGCACAATAGCGTAAGTATTTCGCTCAGTTTTTGAGAACCAAGGTATCAATCCAGTAGGAGACCACGCGCAAGTCCCTCGCCCCTACACAAACAAATAAAACTTCGCAGCCAATGTGATAAGGGGTTGTCAATCCCTTTACGGTCACTTACGAAAGTGAGATCTGATAGAGATGATAGTTTATATTTTTTGTATTTTTAGTTTATAAGAATAGCAAATAAAATGGATAAAAGTAAAGTGGATGTATATTGATATGTTGAGAATAGACCCAGGGGGCATATTTTTCTCTAGTGGCTTCTCTCATGATAGCGATATTCTACGGTGGGTAAACAAATTGCTGTCGAGCAATTGATAGAAAAGCGAATAATTATGAGACTATCTAGGCATGATCATTGTATATAGGCATCACGTCCGAGAGAAGTAGACCGAAACGATTCTGCATCTACTACTATTACTCCACACATCGACCGCTATCCAGCATGCATCGAGTGTATTGAGTTCATAAGAATAGAGTAACGCCTTAAGCAAGATGACAAGATGTAGAGGGATAAACTCAAGCAATACGATATAAACCCCATCTTTTTATCCTCGATGGCAATGATACAATACGTGCCTTGCTGCCCCTGCAGTCATTGGCAAAGGACACCGAACCAAATATCTTTCATAGATAACCTTGATCATAAAAAGTTCGAAGAGACTTGCAAGGATATTATGAGCACACATAAAAAGTTCATAGAAGAACCAAATATCTTTCATAGATAACCTTGATCATAAAATCACAATTCATCGGATCTCGACAAACACACTGCAAAAAGAGATTACATCGAATAGATCTCCTCGAAGACTGAGGAGAACTTTGTATTGAGATCTAGAGAGAGAGAAGAAGCCATCTAGATACTAGCTATGAACCCGAAGGTCTGTGGTAAACTACTCACAACTCATGGTGAGGGCGATGATGATGATGAAGAAGAACTCCGTGATGGATCCCCCTCCGGTGGAGCTCCGGAACAGGCTCCAAGATGGGATCTTCACGAGAACAGAAGGTACGGCGGTGGAATTAGGGTTTTCTCTCTGTTCACGGAGTTTCTGGGGTACGTAGACTTATATAGGAAGAAGGAGGGCACCGGGGGACGCTCGAGGGGGCCACGAGGAAGGGGGCGCGCCCTGGGAAGGGGGGCGCGCCCCCCACCCTCGTGGGGCAGCCCTCGATCCCCTGATGTGGTTCTCAAGCTCCGTGTGCGTAATTTTCTCCAAAAATATCTCTCGCGAAGCTTTCATTCCGTTTGGACTCCGTTTGATATTATTTTTCGGCAAAACCCTGAAACAAGCAAAAAACAGCAATCTGGACTAGGCCTTTGGGTTAGTAGGTTATTCCCAAAAATGATATAAAAGTGAATGATAAAGCCCATTAAACATCCAAGACTTCATAAATAGTAGCATGGAAGAATCAAAAATTATAGATACGTTGGAGACGTATCAAACATCCCCAAGCTTAATTCCTGGTCGTCCTCGAGTTGGTAAATGATAAAGAAAGAATTTTCGAAGTGGAATGCTAACCAATATAGTTTTTCAATGTAATTCTCTTAATTGTGGCATGAATGTTCAGATCTGAAAGATTCAAGATAAAAGTCTATATTGACATAAGAAATAACAATACTTCAAGCATACTAACAAAGCAATCATGTCTTCTCAAAATACTATGGCTAAAGAAAGTTATCCCTACAAAATCATATAGTGTTGGATATGCTCCCTCGTTATCACACAAAAAAATTCATATCATGCACAACCCCGATTTCAGCCAAGGACTTGTTTTCATACTCTATCTTTTCAAACCTTTCAACTTTCACCCAATACATGAGCATGAGGCATGGACATAGCACTATGGGTGGAATAGAGGTGGTTGTGGAGAAGACAAAAAGGAGGGAGATAGTCTCACATCAACTAGGCGTATCAACGGGCTATGGAGATGCCCATCAATAGATATCAATGTGAGTGAGTAGGGATTGCCATGCAACGGATGCACTAGAGCTAAATATGAATGAAAGCTCAACAAAAGAAACTAGTGGGTGTGCATCCAACTTGCTTGCTCACAAAGACCTAGGGCATTTGAGGAAGCCCATCGTTTGAATATACAAGCCAAGTTCTATAACAAAAATTCCCACTAGTATATGAAATGACTAAGCATGAGACTCTCTACAATGAAGAACATGGTGCTACTTTGAAGCACAAGTGTGGAAAAAAGATAGTAGCAATTGTCCCTTTTTCTTTTCTTTTTTTTCTTTTTTTTGGGCCCTTCTTTTTTTCTTTGGCCTTTCTTTTTTTTCTTTACGTTTTGCGGAGGGGCTTTATAGATTTAGCCTTTCCTCCCATGGGACAATGCTCTAATGATGATCACCACACTTTCATTACAACTCGATATTACAACTCGATACTACAACAACAAAGTATGACTCTATATGAATGCCTCCGATGGTGTACCGGTATGTGCAATGAAACAAGAGTGCCATGTATAAAAATTATGCATGGTGGCTTTGCCACAAATACGATGTCAACTACATGATCATGCAATGGCAATATGACAATATGATGCGTGTCATATGAACGGAACGGTGGAAAGTTGCATGGCAATATATCTCGGAATGGCTATGGAAATGCCATGATAGGTAGGTATGGTGGCTGTTTTGAGGAACAATATGGTGGCTGTTCTGAGGAAGGTATATAGTGGGTTTATGGCACCGGCGAAAGTTGCACGGTGCAAGAGAGGCTAGCAATGGCGGAAGGGTGAGAGTGCGTATAATCCATGGACTCAACATTAGTCATAAGAACTCATATACTTATTGCAAAAATCTACGAGTTATCAAAACAAAGCAATCAACGCATGCTCCTAGGGGGGAGGTTGGTAGGAGTTATCCATCGCGCGCCCCCGACCTCCACACAAAGGTTGGCACTCTACAAATACCTCATGCTCTAACTTCGTCACATAGCGGTTCACCATACGTGCATGATACGGGAATCACTAACCTTAACACAAGTATTTTTTAATTTCATAATAACTCCACTAGCATGACTCTAATATCACTATCCTCATGTCTCAAAACAATTATCAAGTATCCAACATCTCATCATATTCAATGCACTTGGTGTGAATTTTTTTACTACATTGACATTGGATGTCTATCATGTGAAGACTAGTTTCTTTAGCCTAAACACATTACCATGCTGTTTTAATAGACTCTCGAAATGATATAAGTGAAGCATGAGATTTCAACAATTTCTACACAATATTACCACCACCATGCTCTAAAAGATATAAGTGAAGCACTAGAGCAAAAACTATTCAACTCAAAAGATATAAGTGAAGCACATAGAGTGTTCTAATAATTTCTAGGCCATATTTAACTCTCTCAAATAGGTGTGTCCAGCAAGGATGATTGTGGAAAACTAACAAGCAAAGACTCAAATTATACAAGACGCTCCAAGCAAAACACATATCATGTTGCGAATAAAAATATAGCTCCAAGTATAGTTACCGATGGATGAAGACGAAAGAGGGGATGCCTTCCCGGGGCATCCCCAAGCTTAGGCTTTTGATTATCTTGAATTTACTTAGGGTGCCATGGGCATCCCCAAGCTTTGGCCTTTGCTACTCCTTGTTCCATAGTCCATCAAAGCAATACTCAAAACTTGAAAACTTCACAACACAAAACTTAGACAAATATTCTCGTGAGCTCCGTTAGTATAAGAAAGCAAACCACTACCCAAAGGTGCAGCAATGAATTCATTATTTGTTTATATTGGTGTTAAACCTACTGTATTCCAACTTCTCTATGGTTCATATCCTCCAATACTACTCATAGAAGCATCGGAATAAGGAAACAACTCCCCAAAAAACAGAATCTGTCAAAAACAGAACAATCTGTAGTAATCTGCAGGTTTTGCTTACTTCTGGAACTCCAAAAAATTGAAACTAAATTGGTAAATTTGCGGAATGTGTCTACCAATCATCTGCAAAAAGAATCAACTAAAAAGTGCGCTCCAGTAAAATCTGAAGACTACTTTAGCAAGCGCTAACGATTCTGTTTTTTACAGCAAAATCACATAAACTTCACACAAGTCTTCCCAAAGGTTCTACTTGGCACAAACACTAAAAAAAACAAGAAACCACATCTAATAATAGGCTAGATGCAATATTTATTCCCTAACAGCAACAAAAACAAAAAACAAAAAATTGGGTTGCCTCCCAACAAGCGCTATCGTTTTACGCCCCTAGCTAGGCACGATACAAGATAAATCTAGGTGTTGCCATCTTTGGAAGGCAATCCATAAGTGGCTCTCATGATAGATTCATATGGTAATTTGATTTTCTTTCTAGGAAAGTGTTCCATACCTTTCCTTAACAGAAATTGGAATCTAATATTTCCTTCCTTCATATCAATAATTGCACCAATCATTCTAAGGAAAGGTCTACCAAGAATAATAGGACATGAAGGATTGCAATCTATATCAAGAACAATGAAATCCACGGGCACATAATTCCTATTGGCAACAATAAGAACATCATTAATCCTTCACATAGGTTTCTTAATAGTGGAATCCGCAAGATGCAAATTTAAAGAACAATCATCAAGTTCATGGAGACCTAGGAAATCACACAAAGTTTTTGGGATAGTGGAGACACTTGCACCCAAATCACACAAAGCATAGCATCCATGATCTTTCATTTTTATTTTGGTAGTAGGTTCCCATTCATCATAAAGCTTTCTAGGGATAGAAACTTCTAACTCAAGTTTTTCTTCATAAGATTGCATCAAAGCATCAACTATGTGTTTGGTGAAAGCTTTATTTTGACTATAAGCATGCGGAGAATTTAGCACGGATTGCAACAAGGAAATACAATCAATCAAAGAGAAATTATCATAATTGAATCCCTTGAAATCCAAAGTTGTCGGTTCATCACTATGCAAAGTTTTAATCTCTTCACTCCCACTTTTAGCAATTTTAGCATCAAGATCTAAAAACTCCGAATCATTGGGACACCTTAAAGCAGAATCATCTCCAATCCTATCTTCATCAAGATTTATACTAGAAAACAAGGATCTAATAGGAGACACATCAATAACTTTTAGATCTTCATCTTTATTTTCATGATAACTAGAAGAACATGATTTAATATAATCTTCTCTTTTAGCACGCTTCCTAGCGGTTCTTTCTTTGCATTAATCAATGGAAATTCTCATGGCTTTGAGAGACTCGTTGATATCATGCTTAGGTGGGATAGATCTAAGTTTCAGAGAATCAACATCAAGAGTAATTCTATCCACACTTCTAGCCAATTCATCAACCTTAAGCAATTTCTCTTCAAGCATAGCATTGAAATTCTTTTGCGAGATCATAAACTCCTTAACACTGGTTTCAAATTCAGAAGGCATCTTTCCATAAGAGTTGTAGTAGGAATTACCATAATTATTAGAGGAATTACTAGGAAAAGGCCTAGGATTAAAATTACCTCTATAAGCATTGTTACCAAAATTATTCCTACCAACAAAATTCACATCCAAAGATTCATTGTTATTATCAATCAAAGTGAACAAAGGCATATCATTAGGATCAGAAGAAGCACTCTTAGCAGCAAATAATTTCATAAGTTCATCCATCTTTCCACTCAAAACACTAATTTCTTCGATAGCATGCACCTTTTTACTAGTAGATCTTTCGGTGTGCCATTGAGAATAATTAACCATAATATTATCTAGGAGTTTGGTAGTTTCTCCTAAGGTGATTTCCATGAAAGTGCCTCCGATGGCCGAATCTAAAAGATTTCTAGAAGCAAAATTCAAGCCAGCATAAATATTCTGAATAATCATCCATAGATTCAAACCATGTGTAGGGTATCATCACTTTCATTCTCTCCCAAGCCTGTGCAACATGCTCATGATCTAGTTGCTTAAAATTCATAATATCATTTCTAAGAGAGATGATCTTAGCAGGAGGGAAATACTTAGAGATAAAAGCATCTTTGCACTTATTCCACGAATCAATAATATTTCTAGGCAAAGTGGAAGACCAAGTTTTAGCATGATCTCTAAGTGAAAACAGAAATAACTTTAATTTAACAATATCATTATCCGTATCCCTTTTCTTTTGCATATCACACAAATCAACAAAGATGTCTAGACGGGTAGCGGCATCTTCACTAGGAAGGCCGGAGAATTGATCTTTCATGACAAGATTCAACAAAGCAGCATTGATCTCACAAGATTTAGCATCGGTAATAGGAGCAATCGGAGTGCTAATAAAATCATTGTTGTTGGTATTGGAGAAGTCATACAATTTGGTATTGTTCTGAGCCATAGTGACAAGCAAGCAATCCAACACACACAAGCAAACAAGAAACAAGTGAACGATAAACACACGGCGGAAGAAGGGCAAATAAAACGGCAAGGATGAAGTGGGGGAGAGGAAAACGAGATGCAAATAAATGTAATGCGAAGGATAAGGGTTTGTGATAGGTACTTGGTATATGACTTTTGCGTAAGCCTCCCCGGCAACGGCGCCAGAAATTCTTCTTGCTACTTCTTGAGGTTGCGTTGTATTCCCTCGAAGAGGAAAGGGAGATGCAGCACAATAGCGTAAGTATTTCCCTCAGTTTTTGAGAACCAAGGTATCAATCCAGTAGGAGACCACGCGCGAGTCCCTCGCACCTGCACAAACAAATAAGAACTTCGCAGCCAACGCGATAAGGGGTTGTCAATCCCTTTACGGTCACTTACCAAAGTGAGATCTGATAGAGATGATAGTTTATATTTTTGGTATTTTTAGTTTATAAGAACAGCAAATAAAAGCGATAAAAGTAAAGTGGATGTAGATTGATATGTTGAGAATAGACCCGGGGGCCATAGTTTTCTCTAGTGGCTTCTCTCATGATAAAGATATTCTATGGTGGGTAAACAAATTACTGTCGGGCAATTGATAGAAAAGCGAATAATTATGAGACTATCTAGGCATGATCATTGTATATAGGCATCACGTCCGAGACAAGTAGACCAATATGATTTTGCATCTACTACTATTACTCCACATATCGACCGCTATCCAGCATGCATCTAGTGTATTGAGTTCATAAGAACAGAGTAACGCCTTAAGCAAGATGACATGATGTAGAGGGATAAACTCAAGCAATATGATATAAACCCCATCTATTTATCCTCGATGGTAACAATACAATACATGCCTTGTTGCCCCTACTGTCACTTGGAAAGGACACCGCATGATTGAACCCAAAGCCGAGCGCTTCTCCCATTGCAAGAACTATAGATCTAGTAGGCCAAACCAAATCAATAATTCGAAGAGACATGCAAGGATATTATGAGCACACACAAAAAGTTCAGAGAAGAACCAAATATCTTTCATAGATAACCTTGATCATAAACTCACAATTCATCGGATCTCGACAAACACACCGCAAAAAGAGATTACATCAAATAGATCTCCTCGAAGACCGAGGAGAACTTTGTATTGAGATCCAGAGAGAGAGAAGAAGCCATCTAGATACTAGCTATGGACCCGAAGGTCCGTGGTAAACTACTCACAAATCATGGTGAGGGCGATGATGATGATGAAGAAGAACTCCGTGATGGATCCCCCTCCGGTGGAGCTTCGGAACATGCTCCAAGATGGGAACTTCACGGGAACAGAAGGTTCGGCGGTGGAATTAGCGTTTTCTCTCTGTTCACGGAGTTTCTGGGGTACGTAGACTTATATAGGAAGAAGGAGGGCACTGGGGGACACTCGAGGGGGCCACGAGGCAGGGGGTGCGCCCTGGGAAGGGGGTGCGCCCTGGGAAGAGGGGCGCGCCCCCCACCCTCGTGGGCCAGCCCTCGATCCCCTGACGTGGTTCTCAAGCTCCGCGTGCATGATTTTCTCCAAAAATATCTCTCGCGAAGGTTTCATTCTGTTTGGACTCTGTTTTATATTCTTTTTCTGCAAAACCCTGAAACGGGCAAAAAAACTGCAATCTGGACTGGGCCTTTGGGTTAGTAGGTTAGTCCCAAAAATGATATAAAAGTGAATGATAAAGCCCATTAAACATCCAAGCCTTCATAAATAATAGCATGGAACAATCAAAAATTATAGATACGTTGGAGACGTATCAGGCGACGATGAATACATCAGCCCAGAAGTCCCCTTAGAACAAAAGCGCTTCCATCGGAGGCTTATTGCCACCACAAGGAGCCTGAAAAAGCAGCAGAGACGGCTTTGAGCCAAACAGGATATGCTCAACGATAGATGGAACGAAGTGCTAGACGCTGAGCAAAAATATGGCAATCGCCAAAACAAAGGCTATCCTAAGCATAAACTGATTCATGAATTCGACGACGAGGCCGTTGCGCCTATTCCGCCGAAGAACAACACCGCCGACAAGCCGGACCGACCACCTTGTGGAGGGGACAGAGTGGCTAGCAACAACATGCACAAGCCCGCACCCCCACCCCGTAAAGGAAAAGAGGATGTGACTCAGGCCCGGAAACACGATTTGCATGAGGACCTGAACAAAAAGGCTGGCAAGACCAGATCCAGGGACCGTGCTCCCGCACGGGATGGAGGCCATCAACCAATCGTGCCGATAATATATAAGTTCGGGGTCAATACGAAACATCACAACCATCAGACATACGCCATGACATAGCAAAATACAGGGGCGCCGCACACCCTCTGTGCTCCACCGATGAGGTACTGGATCACGACTTTCCAGAAGGGTTTAAACCCGTAAATATCAAGGCGTATGATGGAACGACGGATCCTGCCGTCTGGATAGAAGACTTCATTCTTCACATCCACATGGCTCGCAGAGATGATCTCCACACCATCAAATACTTACCCCTCAAGTTGAAACGACTAGCTCGGCACTAGCTGAACAGCCTCCGGGAGAACTCCATTGGGAGTTGGGAAGAACTTGAGGATGCTTTTCGGGCCAATTTTCAAGGGACCTATGTCCGACCCCTGGATGCTGACGATCTAAGTCACATCATCCAACAACCCGGGGAATCAGCCCGCAAGCTTTGGAATCGGTTTCTCACTAAGAAGAACCAAATCATCGACTGTCCGGACGCCGAAGCCTTAGCGGCCTTCAAGCACAGTGTCCGGGACGAATGGCTAGCCAGACACCTCGGACAAGAAAAGCCGAGGACAATGGCAGCCCTAACTACAGTCATGACCCGATTTTGCGCGGGCGAGGACAGCTGGTTAGCTCGTAGCAGCACCAACGACCCCAGAACATCTGAAGTCAGGGACGGCAATGGAAAGCCACGACGTAACAAAAACAAACGTAGAAACAATGTTGGAAGCCCAGATGATACTGCGGTAAACGCCGGATTCTGCGGCTACAGACCCGGTCAACAGAAGAAGCCATTCAAAGGCAACAAAGATGGTCCATCTAGCCTGTACAAAATATTAGATAGGCCCTGCTAGATCCATGGCACCCCAGAAAAACCTGCAAACCATACCAACCGTAATGGTTGGGTCTTCAAGCCGACCGGCAAGCTCAACACCAAAACAAGGGAAAGGGACCTCAGAGCGAAGACGAGGATGAACCTCACCAGCCGAATGTAGGGGGGACAAAAGAAATTTCCACCGGAGATCAAAACAGTGAACATGATATATGCCACTCATATCCCAAAGAGGGAGCGCAAGCGCGCACTCCGAGATGTCTACGCTGTCGATCTTGTTGCCCCCAAATTCAACCCATGGTCGGCGTGTCCGATCACTTTCGATCGCAGATATCATTGAACTAGTATTAGTCATGGGGGTTCGGCTGCCCTAGTGCTCGATCCAATAATCGATGGATACCATCTCACCGAGTCCTTACAGCAGTCTCAATCTGATTTATCATGACACTGTCCACAAGATGGGGATCGGCCCGTCAAGAATCAAGCCAAGCAGCATAACCTTTAAGGGAGTGATACCGGGCGTAGAAGCCCACTACACGGGCTCTTTAACATTGGAGGTCGTACTTAGCTCTCCTGATAACTTTTGAAGCAAAGAGCTAATCTTCGACATAGCTTCGTTCTGAAGTGGCTATCATGCACTACCCGGAAGAACGGCCTTCGCCCGCTTTAATGCATTCCCGCATTATGCTTATCTAAAGCTTAAAATGCCTGGACCACGTGGCGTTATCACGGTCAATGGAAATACAGAGAGCTCTCTCCGTACGGAGGACGACACTGCGGCCTTAGCAGCCGAAGTCCAAAACAGCCTATTCAAGTCGGACAACCTATCGATCACGGACATAGCTAAACGTGTCCGGCACATGCCTCAGTGCGGCAGCTCAGATGAACCTGAGCTAGATTAGCAGCTATGCCCCCATCGACTGCCCCATAAGGTGATAGCATACGCGCCTCGTGTACATAGTTATGCCCTCAAAATCCCTTGGGCGACGCTGGGGGCACACTGCATACACATAGTCCATAGTTCGGCTAGACCCTATCCAGACTATAAAATTATCTATCAAGGATCACTAAACGAACCAGTTATGTTTATGGCCACACTGGATCTCTTTTCTTTTCCAGGTTTCTTCTTTTTTCTCTTTTTTTTACAGATGGCCATCACACTCCCCCCTTCAAGGACACATCACAGAGGAGGAAACAACGTAGACGTGCAGCAGGGACCCGCGCTAAGGGTTCTTTTTAGATTAAGACCATGTGTAAACCTTATTTCTCTTTTTGTTTTATAGTTTTCTGGCATGTAAAATGTCCAAGAAAGTCATTCGGTATTATCTGTAAGCTTACCGCTCGTCGTACTATAACGGGTTATTATAAGAATAGCTTGGCTCATATTATGTTTGGAGTGTTATTCACTCACCATCTTTATTCTCTCCCTATGTCAGATTGCCACATGTGCCTTGTCAACAGGGTCCATTACCAGGGGCGGTATTCAGCCCGGTATATGTTGAAAAGTCCGAACACCTATAAGGAGTGTTCGGCTTCCTGGATGTTTTCCTTATATGCATCAGTTCCGAATCATATCTTTGGTCAATAGTTGGGTTGCCCGGCTCCTGTGCTTACCCCTATGTTCCTGATTGTTCAGCTAGGGTGTAAAGGGAGAACTACTGCGATTGTACTTCTGGCTTGTCCGGTCAAGTACCTAAGTAGAGAAAGCCGAAAACTAACTGTCATGATATGTGAGAACCTGGTCTGCAATCCGGTGACTTAGTTTTATACTATGATCGATAGAGATCTACCCCGTGCTATACGAAGGGTTGGTTTTTTCGAGCACCCAGGTGCAATTGGATACCTTAAATCAGTAGAGAAAGTCTTTACAACCGGATACAATTACCCGAAGATAATATCCTTCGAGCACTGGCCTTTTACAAGGTGGGCGCCTTCTATGAGGTCCTCGAAGTATTTCTCCGGCTGGCGGTGCTCCTTGCCTACG
Organism: Secale cereale; assembly: GCA_902687465.1. Classification (NCBI taxonomy): domain Eukaryota; kingdom Viridiplantae; phylum Streptophyta; class Magnoliopsida; order Poales; family Poaceae; genus Secale; species Secale cereale. Next base: position 558,862,407 of record LR738709.1, on the reverse strand, counting down.
GGTGGGCCAGCAGTAGCTATATCTTGCGCCCTCATCTTCGCCCAGTGCACTTTTACACGAGAAAAGGCCATCTGAGCACCTTCTATGCAGGCCGAACGCTTCAATGCGTCGACCCGTGGACTCGCCTCGACGAGCCGCTTCACCAATCCGAAGTAGCTACTTGGGATTCGATCAGCGGGCCGTAGCCGGACTATCAAGTCATTCATGGCCAAACCCGCCATATTGTGCAGCTCAGCCAGCTGCTTCATCTGGTCACTGAGAGGCACCGGATGTTTTGGCGCATAGAACCGCGACCAAGACAACTTCTCCGTGTCGTTCCCCTCCTGGGCTCAAAAGTATTGGGCGGCGTCAGCACCGCTCCTGGGAAGATCAACAAACATGCCTGGAGAACTCCATAACCATGTCAGCCCAAGATACTTCTGCCCTCCGAAGATGCTCTGTAAGAGAAAGGTCTTACCAGATGCTATTTGTCGTGCCTGCTTGATTTCTTCATAGGCGCTACGCGCCTCGCTTCGCGCATCCTAGGTAGCCTTAACTGTCGCAGTAAGCTCGGATGCTTGTTCCCAAGTATTCTCTTCCAATGCCTCGCATTTGTGAATGGCATCTTTCAGCTCAACCTCGACTTCGGACACCCGAGCTTGGCGCATCTCGCACACGGCCTTTTCGGCCTCTAGATCGGCAACCGCCTTGTCAACGATTGCCTTGCTTGCTTCGGCCTCCTCCTTGGCCTTCGCGAGCTCGCCCTTGAGGGCCTCGAGCTCAGTGGCGCCAACTGTGTAATACAGAATATCATCAAAGAGTCTGTACCCATACTCAATTAACATTATTAGTCTTCTTGACATTTTAATTTCTTAAATCCGCATACCTTGTGTTTCATCTAAACGCTGATTGACGCGGTCGAGGTTCGCGTTGGCCAACAAGAGCTTCCGATTTAGTTCGGCAACCTCTGCATCTCGTGTAGTTGCCGTAACTAGTGAAGCTTGGTCACATAACAGAAGCAAAATAGTTCAGCTCTATAAGCATGCTATACTATGGATACTTCGTCGGATTCTATTCAGAATCACACAAAGCATCAAGGGCTACTGGCTATATATGTGCATATAAATCAAATAAAAGTAAAGAACATTACATTGCTTACCTCAAACCTGTTAACAGGCTGTTGAATGCTTCATTCCGTCTGCCTTTGACGGACTGAATCTTCTTCATCACCGCACCCATTATGGTGCGGTGCTCCTCCACAATGGAAGCACTCTGAAGTGCTCCCTCGAGAGGGTCCGGCGCCTCCAGATTGACTCCGGGCGCCATCGTATCCTCCCCCACCTTGGGAGGCTGGTCTTCGGACCCTGGAGCCGCGCTAGGCTCCGGGTCAGTATTTGGCGGGGCCTCGGATTGTTTGGGCCCCCCGTCTTCGGTCTCCATGGGAATTGTTTTCCCACGGTCAGCGCCAGCCGAGGTGCTACCCCTGGTTGCCCTGTCACTTGACCCGCCCTCATCTCTTTGAGTGGAAGACACCCGCTGGGAGGACACTTCGGTGTCCCCGCCGATCACGGGCGATGGAGCTCGAACCAGCGGGTCACTCTGGAGACTCTCCAGGAGCTAGAGAGTTCCCCTCCGATAAGGAGGCGTCAGGGTGTGCTCGGGGAGGGTTGTAGGTCAGCAGGTGAGAAATACTAAGTAAGCATTAAAATGCTAAACAAACAAGGTGCAACAATTAATATATCCGGACAAACTTATGTTTTGGTCGGGGGTTTCTCCCTGGGCTTTGTCAGCGTCCTGGGAACTAGGGTACCCAGACTTGCCTGCCTGCGGGCCGCGACGCGCTCCTACTACGGCTTCGTACGGCCCAGCTAATCGACTAGCTGCTCAAGACCCTCGCGAGGGGGCTAGGCCTCGCGAGGAGAACGACACCAAGACCCCCTCAGGAGCGGCCTCGGCTAGGCAACTCCGGAGGGGCGGAGAACCCAAGGCCAAGCCTGCCTCAGGAGGAGGCAGTGACGCAAGCAGTGACACACCGCACCAGCGCGTGCCAGCGGCGCAGTTGCCATTTTGGTGCAAACGAGACGGCGCACGCGCAGGTTCTTGAGGGGCGAGACAAAGGTTTCCCCTTCGGTGCAACAAGACCGAAGACCGCAAGGACGACAGGGAGGATGTCACCATCGAGCCCACCACCACGTCATCGTTTGATCCCTTTGCAGGCGAAGACCGCTTTTGTCAGGATAGGAACGTCCTTGTGTTCCCGCTCAAAATGGCCGTTGTGGGATCCCTTCCCGCCTACACATTTCGGAGGAAGAGGACCCTGGCCGCCTATATAAGTAGCTAGGGTCTCCACTGTGGAGGCACTCTGATCCGATCTAGAGAGACCCCGCCTTCACACCAAGGAGCAATGAACACTTGCCTCCTGACCCTCTTGAGCTCTCCTCCTGAGCTCAAGAACCACTGTACTTGTTCATACTCAAGCCCTCCTGAGGCAAATCCACCAAAGCAGGAAGTAGGGTTTTACACTGCAAGGTGGCCCGAACCTGGGTAAACTCTTGTGTGCTTTCACTTGTCGCTTGCTTGAATCTCACCACCGGGCGAGGGCGTGGCGCTAGGTAGATGTGAGTGGGAGAGATCTTCGTTCATGCCCCTGTGTTTGAACTTCTTGGGTTTGCGGAGCCCATAATCCGACATGCTTCACCACAAAGATCTATTCGGATGATGAGTCCGAACGAACAGAGAGGTCCAGCCTCCTCCGGGGTGTGGCTATACCCGCATCAGTGGCAGCCGCCCTCTTTGCCCCCTGCCTTGCGCAGGGGGCTCTTCTTCTTCTTTCTCATCCTCCTCCTCTTCGAAGGAGATGATGTTGATCTTCTCGGACTTTCGCCGGGCGGGGGCCGCTCCCGGCCTCCTTGCTCTTCTTCTTGGGCTTCTTGACCGGCGCCTTGTACGTCACCGGGACCAGCATCACCGTCACTCGAGGCGATTCTGGGTCTTCAGGCAAAGGCGCCGGACACTTCATCCGGATGGCCTTCTTCGTCCAGCCCTGTATATCACGCTAAAACTCCAATTCATATTATCATTAAATAAGAAAGGGGATATATGTTCGGCGAAATTTTCTATTACCTCTGGGGTAGAGAACGCGGTACTATAGCCCGCGTCCTCGGTTTCCTTCGGTCCATCCTTCTGGCTCTTGAAGAGATGCTTCCAGATCTCCTGTCGGATCGAACACTCATAGGGAGGAGTCCCGGCTTTGGCAGGGAAGGTCAAGTCGGGCCAGCATTACCTGGACCACGGTCGAGAGCTGATAGCCCTTGGAAATCACACCGGACACACGGCTCTGGAGTGCTGTCACCTCAATTGAGACCCCTAGTTCGGACTCTTATCAGTCCAGGAGGTAAACCTCTTAGGGGGTCCAGATTTGAAAGCAGGTTCCGCTGCCCATTTAACGTCGCGGGGTTCAGTGATATAGAACCACTCCTGCTGCCAGACCTTGTTCGTCTCCATGAACGACCCTTTTGGCCAAATCGCATTCAGGAGCTTGCTTATCATAGCACCCCTGCACTCCGCGTGTTGCCCGTCCACCACCTTCGGCTTCATGTTGAAGGTTTTGAGCCATACGCCGAAGTGTGGTGGGACGCGGAGGAAAGCCTCATACACCACTATAAAAGCGGAGATGTGGAGAATTGAGTTCGGGGCTAGATCATGGAAATCTAGCCCATAGAAGAATAGCAAACCCGAACAAAGGGGTGGAGCGGGAACCCTAGCCCCCTAACAAAGTACGAGAGAAACACGACTCTCTCACCCACCTCTAGGACGGGAACCACCTGGCCCTTGGCGGGGACTCGGTGCGCAATGTCAGCAGCGAGATAACCCGTGCTCCGAAGATCCTCCACAGTTTTCTCAGTAACCGTGGAGGCCACCCACTTGCCCCTGGCATCGGATCCAGCCATTGCTGGGGAAGGAAGTTGTTGTTGAGGAACAAAGAATGGCGGGTGCAAGAGAGGAGGGTGCTGGGATAGGAAGATTTGAGATCTCGAGCTTGAGGAAGGCGTGGGGCTGATGAAAGGGATTGATATCCTTTTATAACACTGTGAATACAGAAAGTCCCCCACTTTAGCCGTAAACCTCACCGGTTCCCAAATCGGTCATGCGTAATGCGCGGTTTGGATGCTCACGTCATGTTGATAAGCATCCCACAATAAGCGGGCACGATCTCTACTGTGATAAGACGTGTCAATGGGGTTGTACCTCAAAACACGAAACTAGGACCAAGTAAAACGGTTCGGTATGTTAATGGGATAGACGCGACGCATCACCAAAAAGTTGTCAGTAACGAAAAAATATTTGTTTTCTTTCAAGGCCTTGCCTTCGAGGCTAAGGTTTGTACTAACCATGCAGAGCCGAACACAATAGACCTTTTTGCAGAACATATATTCGGAAGAAGGAACCCGCCTTGCAATGTCGAAGACAATACGGAAGCCGAACTCATCGTCATCGAATACAGGTTTAGGGGCTACTAAGGGAGTCCTGGATTGAGGGGTCCTCGGGTGGCCGGATAACTTGTGGTGGGCCGGAACAGTGGGCCGTGAAGATCATTGTTGAAGATCGTCTCTCGTATCTGGATAGGACTCCTGTATTCGTATAATGGCAGGTTTTAGGTTCGGGTGTAATATTTCCTTCCTCTGCAAGATGGTTGTGTACAAACCCTAGGCCCCTCCGGTACATATATAAACTGGAGGGATTAGTCCGTAGAGGCTAGAGAATCATAACATCCTCATAGGCTAGACTTTAGGGTTTAGCGATTACGATCTTGAGGTAGATCAACTCTTGTAATCATATTCATCCATATTAATATAGCAGGAAGTAGGGTATTACCTCGATCGAGAGGGCCTGAACCTGAGTAAACATCGTGTCCCCAGCCTCCTGTTACCATCGATCCTCAGACACATAGTTCGGGACCCCCTACCCGAGATCCGCCAGTTTTGACACCCACAATGGCACAAGCCCGGACCCCATGAGCAGTGGGATGTCGCGGGCCGATTGGCTCGCCCTTTACAAGGATGACAATGATGATGATGTTTAGTTTTAGTTTAAAACCATGCTTAGTTTTAAGTTCCATGTTCATGTTTAGATTTAAATCAAATGATTATGTACATTATGTATCGAAATTCGGTTGTTTAAATCGAATATATGTAGAACATATGAAGTTTTGCCTTGTACTCCGTTAAATTTAGGAGTTTGGTTGGATTCGACCAAAAACTTAGTGGAATAAAAATCCTCCACTAATATTTCCTCTGATTTGCTACTCTATTTTTAGAAGATCGGTTAGAGTGAGTGCGGTGTTTCTCCTCCCGAGCTCATGTGCACCCGCCCTGACGAAAAAAATCAAAACAAATACTAAAAATTTTCAAAAAATTCCAATTTTTTTGTGGTAGATAAGTTTATGCGTGAGGTGCGCTCTAAGTTTCAACTCATTTGAACATCTGAGAAACTCTCAGGAAAAAAGACAAATTCAGGGTTTGTAAAAAAAAGTTTACTGCTCACATGTTGTTCTTTTTTTGCGCATAATGTTCACACACAGTTCTTACCCGATTTGTTTTTTTTTTGCTGAGAGCTGCACAGATGTCCAAATAAGTTGAAATTTGGAGCGAACCTCACGCATAAAATTATCTATCACAAAACAATTTGGATTTTTTTGAATTCTTTTAATATTTGTTTTGATTTTTTTGCTAAGAGTATGCAGATGAGCCTGGGCACCGAATTGGATTTTCGGGTTGGAGTTGGCCTTAGAGCAACTCTAGCAGACCCTGCATCCGGCCCCGACCCGCAAAATAACCGCCAAAATGCAGGTAGGGGAGGAAAAACTTGCACGATCAGACACCGCATCCCGCCCCGGCCTGCAAAAAAATTTGAGGGGCGCGGCAAAATCTCCGTCCCAACCCGCGAATAAGTGGGTTTCCCCCTCGCCACTGCGGTGCCCTGCATCATAGAAAAGCAGTTGGCGGGAGGGACATATCAGTCCGCGCTCCTTTCCCCACCTCCTTCCGCCGCTAACCGCCCTTGCTTCCGTCCGTCCGCCGCCAGCGATTCTGGCCCAATCTGCGAGCGGAATCGCATCGCGGGGCCGTCCCCCACCCTCCCAGCCGATACGCTGCGCCAACCCCTCCAGATCCGGCGAGAAGAGCTGCCCCTCGTAGTTGTCGCCGCCGCCGGGGTTGGACCGCCGTCGAGCCCGCCCCTCGTCGCCACCCGGGATCACCCCGCCCCTCGTGGTCGTCCGGTCAGTTGTTGCTTAGTGATATTTGCGAGAGGTATGCCCATTTGATTGACGCGACGTGCGATTCTTGTACACGTAGATGGAGTTGAGCCCATGCGAGAAGTTGTTGCTCTCCGATTTGTCCGATTCGGACAACTCGGATGTTGAGACCATGCTTGCGTCCTTTTGGCAGCAGACATTAGTCATGGCACTTGCCATGAAGGAGCACGAAGACGAGAACCGGAAGAGGAGGCGAGGATCTACCGTCGGGCGTCTTTGCATTCCTCGGAATCGCCATCTTGGGAATGAGATGTTCATGCAAGACTACTTCGCGGGGAATCCTACATATCCACCGCACCTCTTTTGGAGAAGGTACCGAATGTGCCGATCCCTTTTTGTGAAAATTGTTCAAGCTTGCGAGGCAAATTGCTGGTATTTTACTCAAAGAAGAAATGCCGCGGGCTTAAAGGGATTTAGTGCATACTAAAAAATCTCCGCAGCTATGCGAGTGATTGCATATGGCGTTTCGGTTGATTATGCCGATAAATATCTTCGCATTGGTGAAGATACTACAATTGAGTCAGTGCGTAGATTTGCAAAAGTGATCATCTGTGTCTTTGGTCCTGAGTATCTTCGGGCACCGAACGAGGCTGACACAAAGAAATTGATGGCATCTAATGAGAGGAGAGGTTGGCCTGGCATGCTAGGTAGCATTGATTGTATGCATTGGACATGGAAAAATTGCTCGAAGGCATGGCAAGGAATGTATTGTGGCAAGTCTCGTGATGCAACAATTGTGCTAGAGGCCGTAGCATCCGAGGATTTATGGATTTGGCATTGCTTCTTTGGTATGCCTGTTGGGGAACGTTGCATGGGAAACAAAAATTTTCCTACTGTTCACCAAGATCAATCTAGTAGATGAAACTACGAGGGGAGAGTGTGATCTACGTACCCTTGTAGATCGCTAAGCGGAAGCGTTATGAACGCGGATGATGGAGTCGTACTCGTCGCGATTCAGATCGCCGAAGACCTAGCACCGAAGCAACGGTGCCTCCGCGTTCTTCACACGTACGGCTCGGGGACGTCTCCTCCTTCTTGATCCAGCAAGGGGTGGAGGAGAGGTTGATGGAGAACCGGCAGCATGACGGCGTGGTGGTGATGGTGGAGAAGAACTCCAGCAGGGCTTCGCCTAAGCACCGCGGGAGAAGAAGATGTAACGGGAGAGGGAGGGCAGCACCGAGGCACAAACTGTGTTGGCTGCCCTCCCTTTGCCCCACTATATATAGGGGGGGTGGAGAGGTGAGGGCGCCCTAGGGTTTCCCCCTAGGGGCCGGCGGCCAGGGCAAGGGGAGGGGGCGGCGGCTAGGGCAGGGGGGGGCGGCCAGGCCCTAGGGTTTCCCCCCCTAGGTGCCTTGCCCCCCAAGGCCAAGGGGTGCGGCCAGCCCTAGGGGGTCCCACCCCCTTAGCCGCATGAGGAGAGGGCCCAGGGGGGGCGCACAGCCCCCTGAGGGCTGTGGTGTTCCCCCTTGTGGCCCACTAGGCCCAGAACTTCTTCCGGACCCCCCGAAAACCTTTCCGGTACTCCGCCGATTTCCCGATGCTCCCCGGAACACTTCCGGTACTCCGAAACCTTTCATCCTATATATCAATCTTCGTCTCCGGACCATTCCGGAGACCCTCGTCATGTCCGGGATCTCATCCGGGACTCCGAACAACCTTCGGTAACCATACACTTTTCTCACTAACAACCCTAGCGTCACCGAACGTTAAGTGTGTAGACCCTGCGGGTTCGGAAACCATGTAGACATGACCGAGACACTCCCAGGTCAATAACCACTAGCGGGATCTGGATACCCATATTGGTTCCTACATGTTTCTCGATGATCTCATCGGATGAACCACGATGTCAAGGATTCAGGCAATCCCGTATACAGTTCCCTTTGTCTCGTCGGTATGTTACTTGCCCGAGATTCGATCGTCGGTATCTCTATACCTAGTTCAATCTCGTTACCGGCAAGTCTCTTTACTCGTTACCGTAATACATAATCCCGTGACCAACTACTTAGTCACTTTGAGCTCATTGAGATGACGTATTACCGAGTGGGCCCGGAGATACCTCTCCGTCACACGGAGTGACAAATCCCAGTCTCGATCCATGTCAACTCAACAGACACCCTCGGAGATACCTGTAGAGTACCTTTATAGTCACCCAGTTACGTTGTGACGTTTGGTACACACAAAGCACTCCTACGGTGTCAGTGAGTTACATGATCTCATGGTCATAGGAACTTATACTTGACATGCAGAAAACTATAGCGATAACTGTCACGATCAAAAGCTATGTTAACGTTTGGGTCTCGTCCATCACATCATTCTCCTAATGATGTGATCCCGTTATCAAATGACAACTCATGTCTATGACCTGGAAACCGCGGTCATCTTTGATCAACGAGCTAGTCCTGTAGAGGCTCACTAGGGACACAAAGTCTGTCTATTCATCCGCACGTGTATCTGAGTTTCCAATCAATACAATTATATCATGGATAATAAACGATTATCATGAACAAGGAAATATAATAATAACTCTTTTATTATTGCCTCTAGGGCATATTTCCAACAGTCTCCCACTTGCACTAGAGTCAATAATCTAGCATTACAAGGTAATGAATCTAACACCCATAGAGTCTTGGTGTTGATCATGCTTAGCCCGTGGAAGAGGCTTAGTCAACGGATCTGCAACATTCAAATCCGTGTGTACTTTGCAAATGTTTATGTCCTCCTCCTTGACCGAATCGCGGATGGAATTGAAGCGTCGCTTTATGTGTCTGGTCCTCTTGTGAAACCTTGGTTCCTTGGCTAGAGCAATGGCACCAGTGTTGTCACAGAACAGAGTCATTGGGTTCAGTGCACTAGGCACAACTCCAAGATCTGTCATGAACTCCTTCATCCAGACACCTTCCTTCGCCGCCTCCGAGGCAGCTATATACTCCGCTTCACATATAGAATCAGCTACCACGCTCTGCTTGGAACTGCACCAGCTTACCGCTCCCCCGTTGAGAATATATACGTATCCGGTTTGTGACTTAGAGTCATCCGGATCTGTGTCAAAGCTTGCATCGACGTAACCCTTTACGACGAGCTCTTGATCACCTCCATAAACGAGAAACATATCCTTAGTCCTTTTCAGGTACTTTAGGATATTCTTGACCGCTGTCCAGTGATCCATACCAGGATTACTCTGAAACCTTCCGGCCATACTTATGGCAAGGCTGACATCTGGTCTTGTGCACAGCATTGCATACATGATAGAGCCTATGGCTGAAGCATAGGGGACGACACTCATCTTTTCTCTGTCATCCGCAGTCACTGGGCATTGAGTCTTACTCAACTTCGTACCTTGCAATACCGGCAAGAACCCCTTCTTGGATTGATCCATTTTGAACTTCTTCAAAACTTTATCAAGGTATGTGCTTTGTGAAAGTCCTATCAAGCATCTTGATCTATCTCTATAGATCTTGATGCCCAATATGAAAGCAGCTTCACCGAGATCTTTCATCGAAAAACTCTTGTTCAAATACCCCTTCACGCTATCCAAAAATTCTATATTGTTTCCAATCAGCAATATGTCATCCACATATAATATTAGAAACGCTATAGAGCTCCCACTCACTTTCTTGTAAATACAAGCTTCATTGTAAACTTGTATAAACCCAAACGCTTTGATCACCTCATCAAAGCGAAGATTCCAACTCCGAGATGCTTGCACCAGCCCATAAATGGAACGCTGGAGCTTGCATACTTTGTCAGCATTCTCTGGATCAACAAAACCTTCTGGTTGCATCATATACAACTCTTCCTTAAGAAAACCGTTAAGGAACGCTGTTTTGACATCCATCTGCCAAATTTCATAATCGAAAAATGCAGCTATTGCTAACATGATTCGGACGGATTTAAGCATCGCTACGGGTGAGAAAGTCTCATCGTAGTCAATCCCTTGAACTTGTGAAAAACCCTTTGCCACAAGTCGAGCTTTATACACGGTGAGATTACCGTCAGCGTCCGTCTTCCTCTTAAAAATCCATTTATTCTGAATGGCCTTCCGCCCTTCAGGTAATACTTCCAAAGTCCATACTTTGTTTTCATACATGGATCCCATCTCGGATTTCATGGCCTCTAACCATTTGTCAGAATCTGGGCCCACCATCGCTTCTCCATAGCTCGTAGGTTCACCGTTGTCTAACAACATGACCTCCAAGACAGGGTTACCATACCACTCAGGTGCAGTGCGTACCCTTGTCGACCTACGAGGTTCGGTAGTAACTTGATCGGAAGCTTCTTGATCATCATCATTGGCTTCCTCTTCAACCTCTGTAGGCTCCACAAAAACATCTTTCTGTGCTGCGCTACTTTCTGGTTGAAGCAGAGGTTCAATAACCTCATCAAGTTCTACCTTCCTCCCACTCAATTCTTTCGAGAGAAACTCTTTCTCGAGGAAGGACCCGTTCTTAGCGACAAACACTTTGCCCTCGGATCTGAGATAGAAGGTGTACCCAACTGTTTCTTTTGGGTATCCTATGAAGACACATTTGTCCGCTTTGGGTTCGAGCTTTTCTGGCTGAAGCCTTTTGACATAAGCATCGCAACCCCAAACCTTGAGAAAAGACAACTTAGGTTTCTTACCAAACCACAGTTCATACGGTGTTGTCTCAACGGACTTAGATAGAGCCCTATTTAAAGTGAATGCAGCTGTCTCTAACGCATATCCCCAAAACGATAGTGGCAAGTCGGCAAGAGACATCATAGAACGTACCATATCTAATAGGGTTCGATTACGACGTTCGGACACACCATTACGCTGTGGTGTTCCAGGTGGTGTCAACTGTGAAACAATTCCACATTTTCTTAAGTGATCACCAAACTCATAACTCAGATATTCTCCCCCTCGATCAGATCGTAGGAACTTGATCTTCTTGTTACGATGATTTTCAACTTCACTCTGAAATTGCTTGAACTTTTCAAAAGTTTCAGACTTATGCTTCATCAAGTAAATATACCCATATCTACTTAAGTCGTCAGTGAAGGTGAGAAAATAACGATATCCACCGCGCGCCGTTACACTCATCGGACCGCACACATAAGTATGTATGATTTCCAATAAGTCACTTGCCCGTTCCATTGTCCCTGAAAACGGGGTCCTTGTCATCTTGCCCATGAGGCACGGCTCGCACGTGTCAAGTGATTCAAAATCAAGAGACTCCAAAAGTCCATCAGCATGGAGCTTCCTCATGCGTTTCACGCCGATATGACCGAGACGGCAGTGCCACAAGAAAGTGGTATTATCATTATCTACTCTACATCTTTTGGCATCAATGTTATGAACATGTGTATCATCACTATCGAGATTCAATAAGAATAAACCCCTAACTTCGGGTGCATGACCATAAAAGATATTACTCATATAAATAGAACAACCATTATTCTCTGATTTAAATGAGTAACCGTCTCGCAATAAACAAGATCCAGATATAATGTTCATGCTTAACGCAGGCACTAAATAACAATTATTCAGGTTCATAACTAATCCCGATGGTAATCGAAGAGCGAGCGTGCCGACGGCGATCACATCAACCTTGGAACCATTTCCCACGCGCATCGTCACTTCGTCCTTCGCCAGCCTCCGTTTATTCCGCAGTTCCTGTTTAGAGTTGCAAATGTGAGCAACCGAACCGGTATCAAATACCCAGGCACTACAACGAGAGTTGGTAAGGTACACATCAATAACATGTATATCACATATACCTTTGTTGTTGTTGGGCCCCTTCTTGTCCGCCAGATACTTGGGGCAGTTCCGCTTCCAGTGGCCGTTCCCCTTGCAATAGAAACACTCAGTCTCTGGCTTGGGCCCAGCCTTGGGTTTCTTCACTGGATTAGCAACTGCTTTGCCACCCTTCTTAGAGTTACCCTTCTTGCCCTTGCCATTCTTCTTGAAACTGGTGGTTTTATTGACCATCAACACTTGATACTCCTTCTGGATGTCTGCCTCAGCGACTTTCAGCATCGAAAACAGCTCGGCGATGGTTTTGTTCATCCCTTGCATGTTATACTGCTGCACGAAGCTCTTGTAGCTAGGAGGGAGTGACTGGAGAATTCTGTCAATGATAGCCTCATCCGGGAACACAAGTCCCAGATCAGCTATGCGGGTATAGTACCCAGACATCTTCAGTAAGTGCTCACTGACAGACGAATTCTCCTCCATCTTGCAAGCAAAGAATTTATCAGTGGTCTCATACCTCTCGATCTTAGCATTCTTTTCAAAGATGAACTTCAACTCCTGGTACATCTCATATGCACCATGACGTTCAAAACGCCTTTGAAGTCCTCCTTCCAAGCCGTACAACATGGCACACTGCACTATCGAATAGTCATCCGAACGTGTCTGCCAGACGTTCAAAACGTCTGCAGGGGCTGTGGGAGCGGGGGGCTCACCTAGCGGTGCATTTAGGACATAAACCTTTTGGGCAGCTGTGAGGATGATCCTCAGATTGCGGAGCCAGTCCACAAAGTTGCTCCCATCATCTTTCAGTTTAGCTTTCTCTAGGAACGCATTAAAATTCAGGGGAGCTACTGCGCGAGCCATCTACAACAAAAGATTTGCAAAGACATTTTAGACTATTGTTCATGATAAGTGAGTTATTACCTAATCAAATTATTTATAACTCCCACTCAAATTGACATCCCTCTGGTCATTCGAGCGTGACATGATCCAAATTCACCAACCCAAGTCCGATCATCACGTGAGATGAGGTGGTGTCAATGGTGAACATCAACATGTTGATCATATCTACTATATGACTCATGCTCGACCTTTCGGTCCTCCGTGTTCCGAGGCCATGTCTGTACATGCTAGGCTCGTCAAGTCTAACCCGAGTGTTCTGCATGTGCAAAACTGGCTTGCACCCGTTGTATGCGAACGTAGAGTCTATCACACCCGATCATCACGTGGTGCTTCGAAACGACGAACCTTCGCAACGGCGCACACTCGGGGGGAACACAATTTTATCTTGAAATTTTAGTGAAGGATCATCTTATGATGCTACCGTCGTCCTAAGCAAAATAAGATGCATAAAAGGATTAACATCACATGCAAATCATAAGTGACATGATATGGCCATCAACTCGTGCTTTTGATCTCCATCTCCAAAGCACCGGCATGATCTCCATCGTCACCGGCGCCACACCATGATCTCCATCATCATGATCTCCATCATCGTGTTGCCATCGGGGTTGTCGTGCGCCCACCATGTTCTTACTACTATTGCTACCGTTTAGCGATAAAGTAAAGCATTACAAAGCGCTTAATGATTGACACACAGGTCATACAAAAATTAAAGACAACCCTATGGCTCCTGCCGGTTGCCGTATGCATCGACATGCAAGTCGATATTAACTATTACAACATGATCATCTCATACATCAAATATATTTCATCATGTCATTGGCCATATCATATCACATACATACCCTGCAAAAACAAGTTAGACGTCCTCTAATTTGTTGTTGCATGTTTTACGTGGCTGCTATGGGTATCTAGCAAGAACGCTTCTTACCTACGCAAAACCACAACGGTGATATTCAAGTTGCTATTTAACCTTCTACAAGGACTGCCTTGTTCTATTCCGATTCAACTAAGATAGGAGAGACAGACACCCGCCAGCCATCTTATGCAACGAAAGTCACATGTCTGTCGATGGAACCGGTCTCATGTACGTGGACATGTAAAGTTGGTCCGGGCCGCTTCATCCTATAATACCGCTGAATCAAGAAAGACTAAGGAGGGCAGCAATTTAAACATCAACGCCACAAACCCTTTTGTGTTCTACTCGAGAAAGCATCTACGCAAGATCCTAGCTCATGATGCCACTGTTGGGGAACGTTGCATGGGAAACAAAAATTTTCCTACCGTTCACCAAGATCAATCTAGTAGATGCAACTACGAGGGGAGAGTGTGATCTACGTACCCTTGTAGATCGCTAATCGGAAGCGTTATGAACGCGGATGATGGAGTCGTACTCGTCGCGATTCAGATCGCCGAAGACCTAGCACCGAAGCAACGGTGCCTCCGCGTTCTTCACACGTACGGCTCGGGGACGTCTCCTCCTTCTTGATCCAGCAAGGGGTGGAGGAGAGGTTGATGGAGAACCGGCAGCACGACGGCGTGGTGGTGATGGTGGAGAAGAACTCCAGCAGGGCTTCGCCTAAGCACCGCGGGAGAAGAAGATGTAACGGGAGAGGGAGGGCAGCACCGAGGCACAAACTGTGTTGGCTGCCCTCCCTTTGCCCCACTATATATAGGGGGGGTGGAGAGGTGAGGGCGCCCTAGGGTTTCCCCCTAGGGGCCGGCGGCCAGGGCAAGGGGAGGGGGCGGCGGCGAGGGCAGGGGGGCGCGGCCAGGCCCTAGGGTTTCCCCCCCTAGGTGCCTTGCCCCCCAAGGCCAAGGGGTGCGGCCAGCCCTAGGGGGTCCCACCCCCTTAGCCGCATGAGGAGAGGGCCCAGGGGGGGCGCACAGCCCCCTGAGGGCTGTGGTGTTCCCCCTTGTGGCCCACTAGGCCCAGAACCACTTCCGGACCCTCCGAAACCCCTTCCGGTACTCCGCCGATTTCCCGATGCTCCCCGGAACACTTCCGGTACTCCGAAACCTTTCATCCTATATATCAATCTTCGTCTCCGGACCATTCCGGAGACCCTCGTCATGTCCGGGATCTCATCCGGGACTCCGAACAACCTTCGATAACCATACACTTTTCTCACTAACAACCCTAGCGTCACCGAACGTTAAGTGTGTAGACCCTGCGGGTTCGGAAACCATGTAGACATGACCGAGACACTCCCAGGTCAATAACCAATAGCGGGATCTGGATACCCATATTGGTTCCTACATGTTTCTCGATGATCTCATCGGATGAACCACGATGTCAAGGATTCAGGCAATCCCGTATACAGTTCCCTTTGTCTCGTCGGTATGTTACTTGCCCGAGATTCGATCGTCGGTATCTCTATACCTAGTTCAATCTCGTTACCGGCAAGTCTCTTTACTCGTTACCGTAATACATAATCCCGTGACCAACTACTTAGTCACTTTGAGCTCATTGAGATGACGTATTACCGAGTGGGCCCGGAGATACCTCTCCGTCACACGGAGTGACAAATCCCAGTCTCGATCCATGTCAACTCAACAGACACCCTCGGAGATACCTGTAGAGTACCTTTATAGTCACCCAGTTATGTTGTGACGTTTGGCACACACAAAGCACTCCTACGGTGTCAGTGAGTTACATGATCTCATGGTCATAGGAACTTATACTTGACATGCAGAAAACTATAGCGATAACTGACACGATGAAAAGCTATGTTTAACGTTTGGGTCTCGTCCATCACATCATTCTCCTAATGATGTGATCCCGTTATCAAATGACAACTCATGTCTATGACCTGGAAACCGCGGTCATCTTTGATCAACGAGCTAGTCCTGTAGAGGCTCACTAGGGACACAAAGTCTGTCTATTTATCCACACATGTATTTGAGTTTCCAATCAATACAATTATAGCATGGATAATAAACGATTATCATGAACAAGGAAATATAATAATAACTCTTTTATTATTGCCTCTAGGGCATATTTCCAACAGTCTCCCACTTGCACTAGAGTCAATAATCTAGCATTACAAGGTAATGAATCTAACACCCATAGAGTCTTGGTGTTGATCGTGCTTAGCCCGTGGAAGAGGCTTAGTCAACGGATCTGCAACATTCAAATCCGTGTGTACTTTGCAAATGTTTATGTCCTCATCCTTGACCGAATCGCGGATGGAATTGAAGCGTCGCTTTATGTGTCTGGTCCTCTTGTGAAACCTTGGTTCCTTGGCTAGAGCAATGGCACCAGTGTTGTCACAGAACAGAGTCATTGGGTTCAGTGCACTAGGCACAACTCCAAGATCTGTCATGAACTCCTTCATCCAGACACCTTCCTTTGCCGCCTCCGAGGCAGCTATATACTCCGCTTCACATGTAGAATCAGCTACCACGCTCTGCTTGGAACTGCACCAGCTTACCGCTCCCCCGTTGAGAATATATACGTATCCGGTTTGTGACTTAGAGTCATCCGGATCAGTGTCAAAGCTTGCATCGACGTAACCCTTTACGACGAGCTCTTGATCACCTCCATAAACGAGAAACATATCCTTAGTCCTTTTCAGGTACTTTAGGATATTCTTGACCGCTGTCCAGTGATCCATACCAGGATTACTCTGAAACCTTCCGGCCATACTTATGGCAAGGCTGACATCTAGTCTTGTGCACAGCATTGCATACATGATAGAGCCTATGGCTGAAGCATAGGGGACGACACTCATCTTTTCTCTATCATCCGCAGTCACTGGGCATTGAGTCTTACTCAACTTCGTACCTTGCAATACCGGCAAGAACCCCTTCTTGGATTGATCCATTTTGAACTTCTTCAAAACTTTATCAAGGTATGTGCTTTGTGAAAGTCCTATCAAGCGTCTTGATCTATCTCTATAGATCTTGATGCCCAATATGAAAGCAGCTTCACCGAGATCTTTCATCGAAAAACTCTTGTTCAAATACCCCTTCACGCTATCCAAAAATTCTATATTGTTTCCAATCAGCAATATGTCATCCACATATAATATTAGAAACGCTATAGAGCTCCCACTCACTTTCTTGTAAATACAAGCTTCATTGTAAACTTGTATAAACCCAAACGCTTTGATCACCTCATCAAAACGAAGATTCCAACTCCGAGACGCTTGCACCAGCCCATAAATGGAACGCTGGAGCTTGCATACTTTGTCAGCATTCTCTGGATCGACAAAACCTTCTGGTTGCATCATATACAACTCTTCCTTAAGAAAACCGTTAAGGAACGCTGTTTTGACATCCATCTGCCAAATTTCATAATCGAAAAATGCAGCTATTGCTAACATGATTCGGACGGATTTAAGCATCGCTACGGGTGAGAAAGTCTCATCGTAGTCAATCCCTTGAACTTGTGAAAAACCCTTTGCCACAAGTCGAGCTTTATACACGGTGACATTACCGTCAGCGTCCGTCTTCCTCTTAAAAATCCATTTATTCTGAATGGCCTTCCGCCCTTCAGGTAATACTTCCAAAGTCCATACTTTGTTTTCATACATGGATCCCATCTCGGATTTCATGGCCTCTAACCATTTGTCGGAATCTGGGCCCACCATCGCTTCTCCATAGCTCGTAGGTTCACCGTTGTCTAACAACATGACCTCCAAGAAAGGGTTACCATACCACTCAGGTGCAGTGCGTACCCTTGTCGACCTACGAGGTTCGGTAGTAACTTGATCGGAAGCTTCTTGATCATCATCATTGGCTTCCTCTTCAACCTCTGTAGGCTCCACAAAAACATCTTTCTGTGCTGCGCTACTTTCTGGTTGAAGCAGAGGTTCAATAACCTCATCAAGTTCTACCTTCCTCCCACTCAATTCTTTCGAGAGAAACTCTTTCTCGAGGAAGGACCCGTTCTTAGCGACAAACACTTTGCCCTCGGATCTGAGATAGAAGGTGTACCCAACTGTTTCTTTTGGGTATCCTATGAAGACACATTTGTCCGCTTTGGGTTCGAGCTTTTCTGGCTGAAGCCTTTTGACATAAGCATCGCAACCCCAAACCTTGAGAAAAGACAACTTAGGTTTCTTACCAAACCACAGTTCATACGGTGTTGTCTCAACGGACTTAGATGGAGCACTATTTAAAGTGAATGCAGCTGTCTCTAACGCATATCCCCAAAACGATAGTGGCAAGTCGGCAAGAGACATCATAGAACGTACCATATCTAATAGGGTTCGATTACGACGTTCGGACACACCATTACGCTGTGGTGTTCCAGGTGGTGTCAACTGTGAAACAATTCCACATTTTCTTAAGTGATCACCAAACTCATAACTCAGATATTCTCCCCCTCGATCAGATCGTAGGAACTTGATCTTCTTGTTACGATGATTTTCAACTTCACTCTGAAATTGCTTGAACTTTTCAAAAGTTTCAGACTTATGCTTCATCAAGTAAATATACCCATATCTACTTAAGTCGTCAGTGAAAGTGAGAAAATAACGATATCCACCGCGCGCCGTTACACTCATCGGACCGCACACATCAGTATGTATGATTTCCAATAAGTTACTTGCCCGTTCCATTGTCCCTGAAAACGGGGTCCTTGTCATCTTGCCCATGAGGCACGGCTCGCACGTGTCAAGTGATTCAAAATCAAGAGACTCCAAAAGTCCATCAGCATGGAGCTTCCTCATGCGTTTCACGCCGATATGACCGAGACGGCAGTGCCACAAGAAAGTGGTATTATCATTATCTACTCTACATCTTTTGGCATCAATGTTATGAACATGTGTATCATCACTATCGAGATTCAATAAGAATAAACCCCTAACTTCGGGTGCATGACCATAAAAGATATTACTCATATAAATAGAACAACCATTATTCTCTGACTTAAATGAGTAACCGTCTCGCAATAAACAAGATCCAGATATAATGTTCATGCTTAACGCAGGCACTAAATAACAATTATTCAGGTTCATAACTAATCCCGATGGTAATCGAAGAGCGAGCGTGCCGACGGCGATCACATCAACCTTGGAACCATTTCCCACGCGCATCGTCACTTCGTCCTTCGCCAGCCTCCGTTTATTCCGCAGTTCCTGTTTAGAGTTGCAAATGTGAGCAACCGAACCGGTATCAAATACCCAGGCACTACAACGAGAGTTGGTAAGGTACACATCAATAAAATGTATATCACATATACCTTTGTTGTTGTTGGCCCCCTTCTTGTCCGCCAGATACTTGGGGCAGTTCCGCTTCCAGTGGCCGTTCCCCTTGCAATAGAAACACTCAGTCTCTGGCTTGGGCCCAGCCTTGGGTTTCTTCACTGGATTAGCAACTGCTTTGCCACCCTTCTTAGAGTTACCCTTCTTGCCCTTGCCATTCTTCTTGAAACTGGTGGTTTTATTGACCATCAACACTTGATACTCCTTCTGGATGTCTGCCTCAGCGACTTTCAGCATCGAAAACAGCTCGGCGATGGTCTTGTTCATCCCTTGCATGTTATACTGCTGCACGAAGCTCTTGTAGCTTGGAGGGAGTGACTGGAGAATTCTGTCAATGATAGCCTCATCCGGGAACACAAGTCCCAGATCAGCTATGCGGGTATAGTACCCAGACATCTTCAGTAAGTGCTCACTGACAGACGAATTCTCCTCCATCTTGCAAGCGAAGAATTTATCGGTGGTCTCATACCTCTCGATCTTAGCATTCTTCTGAAAGATGAACTTCAACTCCGTGTACATCTCATATGCACCATGACGTTCAAAACGCCTTTGGAGTCCTCCTTCCAAGCCGTACAACATGGCACACTGCACTATCGAATAGTCATCCGAACGTGTCTGCCAGATGTTCATAACGTCCGCAGGGGCTCCAGGAGCGGGGGGGGTCACCTAGCGGTGCATTTAGGACATAAACCTTTTGGGCAGCTGTGAGGATGATCCTCAGATTGCGGAGCCAGTCCACAAAGTTGCTCCCATCATCTTTCAGTTTAGCTTTCTCTAGGAACGCATTAAAATTCAGGGGTGCTACTGCGCGAGCCATCTACAACCAAAAATTTGCAAAGACACTTTAGACTATTGTTCATGATAAGTGAGTTATTACCTAATCAAATTAATTATAACTCCCACTCAAATTGACATCCCTCCGGTCATTCGAGCGTGACATGATCCAAATTCACCAACCCAAGTCCGATCATCACGTGAGATGAGGTGGTGTCAATGGTGAACATCAACATGTTGATCATATCTACTATATGACTCATGCTCGACCTTTCGGTCCTCCGTGTTCCGAGGCCATGTCTGTACATGCTAGGCTCGTCAAGTCTAACCCGAGTGTTCTGCACGTGCAAAACTGGCTTGCACCCGTTGTATGCGAACGTAGAGTCTATCACACCCGATCATCACGTGGTGCTTCGAAACGACGAACCTTCGCAACGGCGCACACTCGGGGGGAACACAATTTTATCTTGAAATTTTAGTGAAGGATCACCTTATAATGCTACCTTCGTCCTAAGCAAAATAAGATGCATAAAAGGATTAACATCACATGCAAATCATAAGTGACATGATATGGCCATCAACTCGTGCTTTTGATCTCCATCTCCAAAGCACCGGCATGATCTCCATCGTCACCGGCGCCACACCATGATCTCCATCATCATGATCTCCATCATCGTGTTGCCATCGGGGTTGTCGGCGCCCCACCATGCTCTTACTACTATTGCTACCGTTTAGCGATAAAGTAAAGCATTACAAAGCGCTTAATGATTGACACGCAGGTCATACAAAAATAAAGACAACCCTATGGCTCCTGCCGGTTGCCGTATGCATCGACATGCAAGTCGATGTTAACTATTACAACATGATCATCTCATACATCAAAATATATTTCATCATGTCATTGGCCATATCATATCACATACATACCCTGCAAAAACAAGTTAGACATCCTCTAATTTGTTGTTGCATGTTTTACGTGGCTGCTATGGGTATCTAGCAAGAACGCTTCTTACCTACGCAAAACCACAACGGTGATATTCAAGTTGCTATTTAACCTTCTACAAGGACCGCCTTGTTCTATTCCGATTCAACTAAGATAGGAGAGACAGACACCCGCCAGCCATCTTATGCAACAAAAGTCACATGTCTGTCGATGGAACCGGTCTCATGTACGTGGACATGTAAAGTTGGTCCGGGCCGCTTCATCCTATAATACCGCTGAATCAAGAAAGACTAAGGAGGGCAGCAATTTAAACATCAACGCCACAAACTTCTTTGTGTTCTACTCGAGAAAGCATCTACGCAAGAACCTAGCTCATGATGCCACTGTTGGGGAACGTTGCATGGGAAACAAAAATTTTCCTACCGTTCACCAAGATCAATCTAGTAGAAGCAACTACGAGAGGGGAGTGTGATCTACGTACCCTTGTAGATCGCTAAGCGGAAGCGTTATGAACGCGGATGATGGAGTCGTACTCGTCGCGATTCAGATCGCCGAAGACCTAGCACCGAAGCAACGGTGCCTCCGCGTTCTTCACACGTACGGCTCGGGGACGTCTCCTCCTTCTTGATCCAGCAAGGGGTGGAGGAGAGGTTGATGGAGAACCGGCAGCACGACGGCGTGGTGGTGATGGTGGAGAAGAACTCCAGCAGGGCTTCGCCTAAGCACCGCGGGAGAAGAAGATGTAACGGGAGAGGGAGGGCAGCACCGAGGCACAAACTGTGTTGGCTGCCCTCCCTTTGCCCCACTATATATAGGGGGGGTGGAGAGGTGAGGGCGCCCTAGGGTTTCCCCCCTAGGGGCCGGCGGCCAGGGCAAGGGGAGGGGGCGGCGACCAGGGCAAGGGGAGGGGGCGGCGGCCAGGGCCTAGGGTTTCCCCCCCTAGGTGCCTTGCCCCCCAAGGCCAAGGGGTGCGGCCAGCCCTAGGGGGTCCCACCCCCTTAGCCGCATGAGGAGAGGGCCCAGGGGGGGCGCACAGCCCCCTGAGGGCTGTGGTGTTCCCCCTTGTGGCCCACTAGGCCCAGAACCACTTCCGGACCCCCCGAAAACCCTTCCGGTACTCCGCCGATTTCCCGATGCTCCCCGGAACACTTCCGGTACTCCGAAACCTTTCATCCTATATATCAATCTTCGTCTCCGGACCATTCCGGAGACCCTCGTCTTGTCCGGGATCTCATCCGGGACTCCGAACAACCTTCGGTAACCATACACTTTTCTCACTAACAACCCTAGCGTCACCGAACGTTAAGTGTGTAGACCCTGCGGGTTCGGAAACCATGTAGACATGACCGAGACACTCCCAGGTCAATAACCAATAGCGGGATCTGGATACCCATATTGGTTCCTACATGTTTCTCGATGATCTCATCGGATGAACCACGATGTCAAGGCTTCAGGCAATCCCGTATACAGTTCCCTTTGTCTCGTCGGTATGTTACTTGCCCGAGATTCGATCGTCGGTATCTCTATACCTAGTTCAATCTCGTTACCGGCAAGTCTCTTTACTCGTTACCGTAATACATAATCCCGTGACCAACTACTTAGTCACTTTGAGCTCATTGAGATGACGTATTACCGAGTGGGCCCGGAGATACCTCTCCGTCACACGGAGTGACAAATCCCAGTCTCGATCCATGTCAACTCATCAGACACCCTCGGAGATACCTGTAGAGTACCTTTATAGTCACCCAGTTACGTTGTGACGTTTGGCACACACAAAGCACTCCTACGGTGTCAGTGAGTTACATGATCTCATGGTCATAGGAACTTATACTTGACATGCAGAAAACTATAGCGATAACTGACACGATCAAAAGCTATGTTTAACGTTTGGGTCTCGTCCATCACATCATTCTCCTAATGATGTGATCCCGTTATCAAATGACAACTCATGTCTATGACCTGGAAACCGCGGTCATCTTTGATCAACGAGCTAGTCCTGTAGAGGCTCACTAGGGACACAAAGTCTGTCTATTTATCCACACATGTATATGAGTTTCCAATCAATACAATTATAGCATGGATAATAAACGATTATCATGAACAAGGAAATATAATAATAACTCTTTTATTATTGCCTCTAGGGCATATTTCCAACAGTCTCCCACTTGCACTAGAGTCAATAATCTAGCATTACAAGGTAATGAATCTAACACCCATAGAGTCTTGGTGTTGATCGTGCTTAGCCCGTGGAAGAGGCTTAGTCAACGGATCTGCAACATTCAAATCCGTGTGTACTTTGCACATGTTTATGTCCTCCTCCTTGACCGAATCGCGGATGGAATTGAAGCGTCGCTTTATGTGTCTGGTCCTCTTGTGAAACCTTGGTTCCTTGGCTAGAGCAATGGCACCAGTGTTGTCACAGAACAGAGTCATTGGGTTCAGTGCACTAGGCACAACTCCAAGATCTGTCATGAACTCCTTCATCCAGACACCTTCCTTAGCCGCCTCCGAGGCAGCTATATACTCCGCTTCACATGTAGAATCAGCTACCACGCTCTGCTTGGAACTGCACCAGCTTACTGCTCCCCCGTTGAGAATATATACGTATCCGGTTTGAGACTTGGAGTCATCCGGATCAGTGTCAAAGCTTGCATCGACGTAACCCTTTACGACGAGCTCTTGATCACCTCCATAAACGAGAAACATATCCTTAGTCCTTTTCAGGTACTTTAGGATATTCTTGACCGCTGTCCAGTGATCCACACCAGGATTACTTTGAAACCTTCCGGCCATACTTATGGCAAGGCTGACATCTGGTCTTGTGCACAGCATTGCATACATGATAGAGCCTATGGCTGAAGCATAGGGGACGACACTCATCTTTTCTCTATCATCCGCAGTCACTGGGCATTGAGTCTTACTCAACTTTGTACCTTGTAATACCGGCAAGAACCCCTTCTTGGATTGATCCATTTTGAACTTCTTCAAAACTTTATCAAGGTACGTGCTTTGTGAAAGTCCTATCAAGCGTCTTGATCTATCTCTATAGATCTTGATGCCCAATATGAAAGCAGCTTCACCGAGATCTTTCATCGAAAAACTCTTGTTCAAATACCCCTTCACGCTATCCAAAAATTCTATATTGTTTCCAATCAGCAATATGTCATCCACATATAATATTAGAAACGCTATAGAGCTCCCACTCACTTTCTTGTAAATACAAGCTTCATTGTAAACTTGTATAAACCCAAATGCTTTGATCACCTCATCAAAGCGAAGATTCCAACTCCGAGATGCTTGCACCAGCCCATAAATGGAACGCTGGAGCTTGCATACTTTGTCAGCATTCTCTGGATCGACAAAACCTTCTGGTTGCATCATATACAACTCTTCCTTAAGAAAACCGTTAAGGAACGCTGTTTTGACATCCATCTGCCAAATTTCATAATCGAAAAACGCAGCTATTGCTAACATGATTCGGACGGATTTAAGCATCGCTACGGGTGAGAAAGTCTCATCGTAGTCAATCCCTTGAACTTGTGAAAAACCCTTTGCCACAAGTCGAGCTTTATACACGGTGACATTACCGTCAGCGTCCGTCTTCCTCTTAAAAATCCATTTATTCTGAATGGCCTTCCGCCCTTCAGGCAATACTTCCAAAGTCCATACTTTGTTTTCATACATGGATCCCATCTCGGATTTCATGGCCTCTAACCATTTGTCGGAATCTGGGCCCACCATCGCTTCTCCATAGCTCGTAGGTTCACCGTTGTCTAACAACATGACCTCCAAGACAGGGTTACCATACCACTCAGGTGCAGTGCGTATCCTTGTCGACCTACGAGGTTCGGTAGTAACTTGATCGGAAGCTTCTTGATCATCATCATTGGCTTCCTCTTCAACCTCTGCAGGCTCCACAAAAACATCTTTCTGTGCTGCGCTACTTTCTGGTTGAAGCAGAGGTTCAATAACCTCATCAAGTTCTACCTTCCTCCCACTCAATTCTTTCGAGAGAAACTCTTTCTCGAGAAAGGACCCGTTCTTAGCGACAAACACTTTGCCCTCGGATCTGAGATATAAGGTGTACCCAACTGTTTCTTTTGGGTATCCTATGAAGACACATTTGTCCGCTTTGGGTTCGAGCTTTTCTGGCTGAAGCCTTTTGACATAAGCATCGCAACCCCAAACCTTGAGAAAAGACAACTTAGGTTTCTT
This sequence comes from Secale cereale, assembly GCA_902687465.1. Lineage (NCBI taxonomy): Eukaryota > Viridiplantae > Streptophyta > Magnoliopsida > Poales > Poaceae > Secale > Secale cereale. The sequence goes on along the minus strand of LR738709.1, from coordinate 558,837,352 downwards.
ACCAAACCACAGTTCATACGGTGTTGTCTCAACGGACTTAGATGGAGCCCTATTTAAAGTGAATGCAGCTGTCTCTAACGCATATCCCCAAAACGATAGTGGCAAGTCGGCAAGAGACATCATAGAACGTACCATATCTAATAGGGTTCGATTACGACGTTCGGACACACCATTACGCTGTGGTGTTCCAGGTGGTGTCAACTGTGAAACAATTCCACATTTTCTTAAGTGATCACCAAACTCATAACTCAGATATTCTCCCCCTCGATCAGATCGTAGGAACTTGATCTTCTTGTTACAATGATTTTCAACTTCACTCTGAAATTGCTTGAACTTTTCAAAAGTTTCAGACTTATGCTTCATCAAGTAAATATACCCATATCTACTTAAGTCGTCAGTGAAGGTGAGAAAATAACGATATCCACCGCGCGCCGTTACACTCATCGGACCGCACACATCAGTATGTATGATTTCCAATAAGTCACTTGCCCGTTCCATTGTCCCTGAAAACGGGGTCCTTGTCATCTTGCCCATGAGGCACGGCTCGCACGTGTCAAGTGATTCAAAATCAAGAGACTCCAAAAGTCCATCAGCATGGAGCTTCCTCATGCGTTTCACGCCGATATGACCGAGACGGCAGTGCCACAAGAAAGTGGTATTATCATCATCTACTCTACATCTTTTGGCATCAATGTTATGAACATGTGTATCATCACTATCGAGATTCAATAAGAATAAACCCCTAACTTCGGGTGCATGACCATAAAAGATATTACTCATATAAATAGAACAACCATTATTCTCTGACTTAAATGAGTAACCGTCTCGCAATAAACAAGATCCAGATATAATGTTCATGCTTAACGCAGGCACTAAATAACAATTATTCAGGTTCATAACTAATCCCGATGGTAATCGAAGAGCGAGTGTGCCGACGGCGATCACATCAACCTTGGAACCATTTCCCACGCGCATCGTCACTTCGTCCTTCGCCAGCCTCCGTTTATTCCGCAGTTCCTGTTTAGAGTTGCAAATGTGAGCAACCGAACCGGTATCAAATACCCAGGCACTACAACGAGAGTTGGTAAGGTACACATCAATAACATGTATATCACATATACCTTTGTTGTTGTTGGCCCCCTTCTTGTCCGCCAGATACTTGGGGCAGTTCCGCTTCCAGTGGCCATTCCCCCTGCAATAGAAACACTCAGTCTCTGGCTTGGGCCCAGCCTTGGGTTTCTTCACTGGATTAGCAACTGCTTTGCCACCCTTCTTAGAGTTACCCTTCTTGCCCTTGCCATTCTTCTTGAAACTGGTGGTCTTATTGACCATCAACACTTGATACTCCTTCTGGATGTCTGCCTCAGCGACTTTCAGCATCGAAAACAGCTCGGCGATGGTCTTGTTCATCCCTTGCATGTTATACTGCTGCACGAAGCTCTTGTAGCTTGGAGGGAGTGACTGGAGAATTCTGTCAATGATAGCCTCATCCGGGAACACAAGTCCCAGATCAGCTATGCGGGTATAGTACCCAGACATCTTCAGCAAGTGCTCACTGACAGACGAATTCTCCTCCATCTTGCAAGCGAAGAATTTATCGGTGGTCTCATACCTCTCGATCTTAGCATTCTTCTCAAAGATGAACTTCAACTCTGTGTACATCTCATATGCACCATGACGTTCAAAACGCCTTTGAAGTCCTCCTTCCAAGCCGTACAACATGGCACACTGTACTATCGAATAGTCATCCGAACGCGTCTGCCAGACGTTCATATCGTCCGCAGAGGCTCCAGGAGCGGGGGGTTGACCTAGCGGTGCATTTAGGACATAAACCTTTTGGGCAGCTGTGAGGATGATCCTCAGATTGCGGAGCCAGTCCACAAAGTTGCTCCCGTCATCTTTCAGTTTAGCTTTCTCTAGGAACGCATTAAAATTCAGGGGAGCTACTGCGCGAGCCATCTACAACCAAAAATTTGCAAAGACATTTTAGACTATTGTTCATGATAAGTGAGTTATTACCTAATCAAATTATAACTCCCACTCAAATTGACATCCCTCCGGTCATTCGAGCGTGACATGATCCAAATTCACCAACCCAAGTCCGATCATCACGTGAGATGAGGTGGTGTCAATGGTGAACATCAACATGTTGATCACATCTACTATATGACTCATGCTCGACCTTTCGGTCCTCCGTGTTCCGAGGCCATGTCTGTACATGCTAGGCTCGTCAAGTCTAACCCGAGTATTCTGCATGTGCAAAACTGGCTTGCACCCGTTGTATGCGAACGTAGAGTCTATCACACCCGATCATCACGTGGTGCTTCGAAACGACGAACCTTCGCAACGGCGCACACTCGGGGGGAACACAATTTTATCTTGAAATTTTAGTGAAGGATCATCTTATAATGCTACCGTCGTCCTAAGCAAAATAAGATGCATAAAAGGATTAACATCACATGCAAATCATAAGTGACATGATATGGCCATCAACTCGTGCTTTTGATCTCCATCTCCAAAGCACCGGCATGATCTCCATCGTCACCGGCGCCACACCATGATCTCCATCATCATGATCTCCATCATCGTGTTGCCATCGGGGTTGTCGTGCGCCCACCATGCTCTTACTACTATTGCTACCGTTTAGCGATAAAGTAAAGCATTACAAAGCGCTTAATGATTGACACGCAGGTCATACAAAAATTAAAGACAACCCTATGGCTCCTGCCGGTTGCCGTATGCATCGACATGCAAGTCGATATTAACTATTACAACATGATCATTGGCCATATCATATCACATGCATACCCTGCAAAAACAAGTTAGACGTCCTCTAATTTGTTGTTGCATGTTTTACGTGGCTGCTATGGGTATCTAGCAAGAACGCTTCTTACCTACGCAAAACCACAACGGTGATATTCAAGTTGCTATTTAACCTTCTACAAGGACCGCCTTGTTCTATTCCGATTCAACTAAGATAGGAGAGACAGACACCCGCCAGCCATCTTATGCAACAAAAGTCACATGTCTGTCGATGGAACCGGTCTCATGTACGTGGACATGTAAAGTTGGTCCGGGCCGCTTCATCCTATAATACCGTTGAATCAAGAAAGACTAAGGAGGGCAGCAATTTAAACATCAACGCCACAAACCCTTTTGTGTTCTACTCGAGAAAGCATCTACGCAAGATCCTAGCTCATGATGCCACTGTTGGGGAACGTTGCATGGGAAACAAAAATTTTCCTACCGTTCACCAAGATCAATCTAGTAGAAGCAACTACGAGAGGGGAGTGTGATCTACGTACCCTTGTAGATCGCTAAGCGGAAGCGTTATGAACGCGGATGATGGAGTCGTACTCGTCGCGATTCAGATCGCCGAAGACCTAGCACCGAAGCAACGGTGCCTCCGCGTTCTTCACACGTACGGCTCGGGGACGTCTCCTCCTTCTTGATCCAGCAAGGGGTGGAGGAGAGGTTGATGGAGAACCGGCAGCACGACGGCGTGGTGGTGATGGTGGAGAAGAACTCCAGCAGGGCTTCGCCTAAGCACCGCGGGAGAAGAAGATATGACGGGAGAGGGAGGGCAGCACCGAGGCACAAACTGTGTTGGCTGCCCTCCCTTTGCCCCACTATATATAGGGGGGGTGGAGAGGTTAGGGCGCCCTAGGGTTTCCCCCTAGGGGCCGGCGGCCAGGGCAAGGGGAAGGGGGCGGCGGCCAGGGCAGGGGGCGGCCAGGCCCTAGGGTTTCCCCCCCTAGGTGCCTTGCCCCCCAAGGCCAAGGGGTGCGGCCAGCCCTAGGGGGTCCCACCCCCTTAGCCGCATGGGGAGAGGGCCCAGGGGGGGCGCACAGCCCCCTGAGGGCTGTGGTGTCCCCTTTTGTGGCCCAATAGGCCCAGAACAACTTCCGGACCCCCCGAAAACCCTTCCGGTATTCCGCCGATTTCCCGATGCTCCCCGGAACACTTCCGGTACTCCAAAACCTTTCATCCTATATATCAATCTTCGTCTCCGGATCATTCCGGAGACCCTCGTCATGTCCGGGATCTCATCCGGGACTCCGAACAACCTTCGGTAACCATGCACTCTTCTCACTAACAACCCTAGCGTCACCGAACGTTAAGTGTGTAGACCCTGCGGGTTCGGAAACCATGTAGACATGACCGAGACACTCTCAGGCCAATAACCAATAGCGGGATCTGGATACCCATATTGGTTCCTACATGTTTCTCGATGATCTCATCGGATGAACCACGATGTCAAGGATTCAGGCAATCCCGTATACAGTTCCCTTTGTCTCGTCGGTATGTTACTTGCCCGAGATTCGATCGTCGGTATCTCTATACCTAGTTCAATCTCGTTACCGGCAAGTCTCTTTACTCGTTACCGTAATACATAATCCCGTGACCAACTACTTAGTCACTTTTGAGCTCATTGAGATGACGTATTACCGAGTGGGCCCGGAGATACCTCTCCGTCACACGGAGTGACAAATCCCAGTCTTGATCCATGTCAACTCAACAGACACCCTCGGAGATACCTGTAGAGCACCTTTATAGTCACCCAGTTACGTTGTGACGTTTGGTACACACAAAGCACTCCTACGGTGTCAGTGAGTTACATGATCTCATGGTCATAGGAACTTATACTTGACATGCAGAAAAAAACTATAGCGATAACTGACACGATCAAAAGCTATGTTAACGTTTGGGTCTCGTCCATCACATCATTCTCCTAATGATGTGATCCCGTTATCAAATGACAACTCATGTCTATGACCTGGAAACCGCGGTCATCTTTGATCAACGAGCTAGTCCTGTAGAGGCTCACTAGGGACACAAAATCTGTCTATTCATCCACACGTGTATCTGAGTTTCCAATCAATACAGTTATAGCATGGATAATAAACGATTATCATGAACAAGGAAATATAATAATAACTCTTTTATTATTGCCTTTAGGGCATATTTCCAACAATGCCGGGCACTCTCAATGATATCAATGTGTTGCAACGGTCTCATTTGTTTGCTAGGATTGCTAATGGTGATGCTCCTGCTTGCAACTACATTATCAACTAGCGGACTCACCCGCGCATTTGCGCGGCTAGATTGAATGTATATATTGTCATGCTTCACCCTCTTGACTATATGGCATCTTGCTCAAATATTATATGATTTCAGTTGCCACTAAATATATCATATAAATATATTCCAATCAAAAAGGCAATGACCAAGAAAACATGGTTTGATTACTACGTGCAGTATAGTTTGTTGATAAAATATATTGTTGTGTGTGAGACTCGGAGGCGAAAGAAAACCATGTATAAACTTATATATAAATCTTCCCTTTTTCTGTTTGATCCAACCACATCCCTTGTTAGTTATCTTCACACCAATATGTTGAAATTATTCTATTATTCCACCCAAGTTGGTCACCGGTTGCATTTTTCCTTGGCTTTCTTGACTGACCTGTTATCTTGATTTACAAAGTTATTTTTCTGTTGTTGTCAGAACCTTCCACCATGAGCCATTCTTGGTGTGTATTTTATTTCCAGACCTTGATCATCGAATGTGGTTCCTTCTTTTCCAATACGCCTTTTACTGTTCCGTCTATCTTGTTATTTCAATGATTTTTTAGCCGTTCTTGGTAAGTTTTTTTCCTGTGGTAACTGGTAGATATATTCATGTATGGTGCTTTTGTGAAAGTTTTCGGCTTCTGTGATCCTTATTCACCCCGTGGACTGATTTCTTACATGCATGGTACTATCATGCGTCTTCAACCTCTTGCATGTGCATGCATTCATCAAATGGGAAATACATGAGGAGCGGACATATATAAACTATTTGAGTCGACTTGATACCTTGGTGCGTCAGCTCGAACAATTTTTTGATAGAACTGGACTCTAAACTTGAGTCGATGTGCAGGATCAAAAAAAAATCAGAATCTAATCCATGCAAACCACCAAATCGTATATTGTTGTATGTGGCATGTCGCACTGGTGCCTGTGTTTGTCATCTTTCGGGTTGCCCTCTATCAAATAACCTCATGGCCTTCTGGCATTGTCGCCTCTGGCCAGATCGATGGCGTCATATGGGACTCTTGTTGGACCTTGCCTAAGACTTGGGGTCTGATTCATGGCTGTTCGGCATGGTATACCATGTTGTAGATTCAAAACGCATTGTGTGTTCGTTTGTTGCATCTTCACTTATTGAACTCATCATACAATTTATGTTGAGCCCCAACAGGGGTTGTTGTCATCTCAAGACTCATTTAATAGTGTTCGGGTTGGTACTGTTCACCGATGAACCTTGAGATATATTCTATGACTCCTCGATTCATGCAGAAATTACTTCATATGTGATGCTTGCACATTGATTGATCTGATCAAAGTAGTAGCACGACTTATTTATGAAAAAGATATCACATATAGGTGTATCAGTTAATTACCTATTTGTGTTGTACGAAGTAATCCTAGTGTGCACTATGCATATATACCTTGGTGGATGTCCTTACCTCCAATTTTTACATGGACTCAACAGTTTGATTTTCTAAATTTAGATTGATGAATCTCCATGTTCCCTTCCAAATTTTTTTTTTCTCCACCATTGATTTTCTATCGTTAATAATTCAATATATTGCTTGATGCATATTGATATATGTGAGTGTTCTCTCCTATCCGATCGACTATTTTTTATGCATTTTACCTTTGACAATAATTCTTCATCGTTCAAGATGACATTTTAATTTACATGAATGTAGAATCCAATTTGTTGTTTTTCATTTAAAATTGCTTTGTTGCATTTAACTATCCAGTCAGGAAGTTTTTTCTCTTCAAATTATTAAGTTAGAGCTGCGTAGGTAGACTGAGTAAGAATATCCAGTAAGGAGTTTTAACAGTAACTTTACAATTAATTATAATTATATTCTTATTGTATATATTCTCTCTGTTTCCAAATATTTGTCTTTCTATGCATATCAAACGAACTACGACATACGGATATATGTAGACATATTTTAGAGTCTAAATTCACTCATTTTTCTTCGTAAGTAGTCACTTGTTGAGAGTGCATATATTGGTATGCGTATGCATAGCCGTGGTGGTGGTTAATTTCTCGGATTGTACTATCCATCTAGTACACGTTTTGACAGCTACATGCGGCACATCCAAGGTGGCGAGGTTATTTTATTTTATTTTGATGAGAACCGTGGTGTTGGCTGATTAATCCGATTGAGACTTACCTTTTTCTCTAGACCGGATGAGTCCTGCCTCTATCCATCTTTTATGCATACGCCTGATGGTATATATGGATCAACGTGATGGTTTGTTTCTCTTTTGTTTTATATAATATATAATAATAGATTTTTACATATGGAAACAATATAATAATAGATTATGCATTGCACCCTTTCCATCATAGTATATGAACGTGGCAGACATCCTATGTTCCCTTTTTTTATACTTCTCCTTGTCCTATACGGATTGTGCTTTCCTGTTTTCCATCCTAGCACATGAACGCACATGAACGTGACAGGTTTCCGATGTTTCAAAAAAAGCATATACACAATATCTGTATGTAACGTTGAAATCTTTAAATCTTAGCCTTTAATCTCCAAAATCAATGGCTTACACTATTTAATAGATGTGGATGAACGTGATGGCTTATTTGTCTTCTGTCTTAATTATATAATAGATAGATGGGCACGAATACATAAAAGGGTACTATCTTGCACATGGTACATACCCTCCTTGGTGCACCTTTGTCAAGAGTATCAAAGAACCGAAAACTAAGAAACAATGTGAATTTGCAAAGATACAAGAGGCAGCTCGAAAAGACATTGAAAGAGCATTCGGTGATTTGCAATCTAGGTTTGCCATTGTCCGTGGTCGTGCTCGTTTTTGGGATAAGAAAACCTTGAAAAATATCATGACCTATTGTGTTATCCTTCACAATATGATTCTTGAAAATGAGAGAGGAATGAACTTGGAATTCTTCTACGACAATGTGGGTAGCCGTGTCAAACTAGCTAGAGACCCTAACTGTCGGAGATATTGACCACAGGTGTCTTCACCGACCACCCATGGCCTTTCAAGACAAAAAAGGCCGCCTATCATCCTTCGGCTGCGTGCGCATCAGGCCGTCTCCTAGGGCCGCCAGGCCCAAGAGCGGGCTGCCAACAAGAGGCAGAACTCTAACAGGCGGCTGCCCAGCGGCCAGCCTCTGGCAGACGGCCCCGTGCCTCCCCCTCGGAATGTGCGTTGGAGATCCGCGACGAGACTAAGGCATGGCTATAGTTAATCCTGCCCCCAGATAATCCAAAGAAGCGTGGCTATAGTTCGAGTGTACCTTGCGGACACTCCCTGATCAGCGCATCACTGTAGCCATGTTACCGATGACCTAGCATTGGTTAGAGAGAGCCACGATCCCACTACCCGCAGGCGGAGTGGCCTGCAGGCGGCAGGCCCCACCCGTCAGCGAGCCACCCAGAAGCAGCCAACCTCTGGCAGACGGCCTCGGGAACGGGCCGCCCTGTAACAGGCGGCTAGCCATTCCCTTGGAGTGTGAACCCCATCAAGATGACAAGACAGGGCGTGGCAACAGTGTACGACCGCAAGGCGGCGGTACTGTAGCCACTCCCTCTCTGACGGGGCCTCCGTCAGCTGGAGGACATCAATAGTAAAGCACAATCACGCGGGCCCACAGACAGCAGACCCACTGGACGGACATGCCTCCAGCAATCGGCAGGACCCAGCAGCCAGCGGAGAAGCCGGCACCCAGTGACACTGACGGCCGGGGCCCACTCCGGCCGGATTACCATTATAGCCCTGGGGGTAGGCCTATATAAATCCCCTAGGGTCCTCCATGTAGAGGGGTTAGACTTTGAGAGAGACACAAAGAGAGATACATAGATAGGGAGAAACCGTAGCGACGACTCGCGTTCCCTAGAGGGCAAGAAGAGAGCTAGCCTTGCCCTTCTTCCTCCTATAGACGACACGGCTCAAGGAGCAACCTTGTAGCTACCATATTGACATTAGTCATGACGCGGAGTCCCCGCAGAGCAGGACTATGGGTGTTATCTCCATGGAGAGCCCCAAACCTGGGTAAGATTCGTAGGCGTCCTAAGTATCGCCTTATCCCGCTTCCAGGGCCCAGCGATGTTCTCGTGTCCCCATGCATGATAAGCCATCCTTTGGCATATGTCGCACCAAAACCCCGACATTTGGCGCCCGCCGTGGGGCAAGGTGCACCGTCGTCCGGAGACATGTTCTGGACGGGAACTTTGTTCCTCCCTGGCGAGCGTAGCCAGCCCGACACGCCTAATGGCATGGATGCCGGGGTGCTTCACGACGATGAGGCCGCATGCGCCGCGAGCAAGCTCGCCGATCTTCGCAGCGAGGTCCACTTCCATGAGGATCCCTCTCCGACCGTAGAAGCAGTCGGTTCGGAGAGCTGCCTTGTCGAGATCCTTGACAAGCTGCACATCATCGACGAGCGCGCCTCTGACCTGGAGTCCGTTGGCTCCTCTGATCCACCCATCGACATGATCGTCGACCTCGACACGGCGTCCGCCGATACCTTCCCCGACCATGTGGTGGTCATCGACGACCCCCCTCCCCCCCTGCGACCTGCGATACAAGCGTCGGCACCGTCACGGAGGTGCTGGCCGCCAGCCACGACGAACCCTCCAACGGGTCTGGTCAGGACCCGTTGCGGGCGGCAATGCAGAGTCTCTCCACTCCCATCGCCGCGGGAAGAGACGGCGCGGCGCTAGAAGCACTCCGCATCTCGCTCCTCGACAATGCCAACAAGTTAGCCACCACCCGGCGCCTCACTGAAGCCTACCACCACGAGATCAATCGCGCCATAGGCGGCACGCCGGCTGCTGGCGAGCCCAGCCGACCCGATGCTGTCCGAGACCGAGGTGGAGCCCTCGGCAGTATGATGGGGGCCTCACGACCGGTATACGCCACCCCGTTGGAGAACCTAAGGGCTGCACAGGCGGCAACCGACGAACTGGACCACTTGGAGGGAAATGAGCTTCGCTGCATGACGCAGCGCGTCCAACAGCTCCTCGACATGGCAACCGAGCAGCAGGAAGCTCGCCGCCGGGCTCTGGAGGCTGGCGTGCAAGCGGACAACCGTCCTCCTCGGCGGGAGCAAGGGGCCACGTCTCGATCACCAATAGTCGGCACCCGCAGTCGGCACGACTCGGAGCCAGCTGCCACCCGCAGTCGGCAAACTCGCATCACCATCGAGCGCAACCATGACGACCGCCAAAGGGTTGTAGAGCGGCGAAACGAGTGCTCGCCTCCCCCTCGCCGGGAGAGGTGTGTGTCCCCGCCGCCTGTTGAGCATCCATCTCTCGGAGGCCGCCTGGGCCGCCGCGAGGGAGTTGGGGAGAACGATGCCCGCCACCGCCTTGACCGACTGGCTCGATCCCAGGCGGCCGAGGAAGAAGATGCACTTGGCATGGCTTGTTTCGGCCCCCGCATCCGTGATGAGCCTTTCCCCAAAGGTTTCTCACTTCCCAAAGACACTCCCAAGTACAATGGTTCGTGAAGCCAGAGGATTGGCTGGTGAATTACTCCACAGCCGTCAACATAGCAACCGGAACAAGTACGTTACCGTGAAGTATGTACCACTCATGCTCCAGGGCACGGCCCGGATGTGGTTGAACAGGCTCAAGCCCAACAGCATCAACAACTGGCTAGATTTCACCGACATCTTCACCCGCAACTTCACCAGCACCTACAAGCAGCCGCCCAAGCCACAGCAACTCTCCCTATGCGTCCAAGGTCTGAACGAGTCCGCTCGTGACTACCTGACGCGTTGGGCTGAGCTACGCAATTCCTGTGAAGGGGTGCATGAAGTGCAAGCCATCGAGTGCTTCACGGCCGGGTGCAGAGAAGGCACCCTACTCAAACATAAGCTCCTCTGCAACGAGCCCACCAAGCTGGATGAGCTGTTAAGCATAGCGGACAAGTACACCACCGCAGATTCCTCCAGGAAGTCAGATCTGCATGTATATGCCTCCGGAAAAATGACTCCACCAGCTCCTCAAACGCCAGCTGGGGAGTCCAGTTAACGCCAGCAACAGACGAACAACAAGCGCAAAGCCCCCCCCC